>JAGFNQ010005159.1:0-39617 GCA_024364735.1 Boesenbergia rotunda | reverse complement strand
CACGATCCCGAAGGTCCAAGTTCTCGGCACGCAGTCGGTTCAAGGTATCCCCGTTAAACTGCAGCTCCGAATGGCGGAGCTGCGTCTCCAGTCTGTTGGTGCAGGAAGCACCATATAGAACTTGTTTTGATATTGGCAAAGGATTCAAAGTTAAGTACTATTTGTGATCTAACGATGTTACTTAAGTGTGTAGAAAGAAGTCATGGTGAAGGCCTGCTAGACACCTAGCGAAGGGTTGCTAGGCATCGAAACCCAAAGACCTGGCGAAGGGCTGCTAGGCACCTGGCGAAGGACTACTAGGCATCAAAGACCTGGCGAAGGACTGCTAGGCACCTAGCAAAGGGCTGCTAGGCGTTGAAGACCTGGCGAAGGACTGCTAGGCACCTAGTGAAGGGCTGCTAGGAGTTGAAGACCTGGCGAATGACTGCTAGGTACCTAGCGAAGGGCTGCTAGGCATTAAAGACCTAGCGAAGGGCTGCTAGGCACCTGGCGAAGGGCTGCTGGGCAAAAGTCCAACCGGAGGAGCCGGTT
The DNA here is from genome assembly GCA_024364735.1 of Boesenbergia rotunda. NCBI lineage: Eukaryota > Viridiplantae > Streptophyta > Magnoliopsida > Zingiberales > Zingiberaceae > Boesenbergia > Boesenbergia rotunda. The sequence continues at coordinate 39,086 of JAGFNQ010005159.1, read as the reverse complement.
GGCAAAAGGTAAACTCTCCTGAGAGGAGTAGGTGAGGACACGTTCCCCGTCGAGGGAACAGTAGGCGTCGATTCGACATAGGATTCCATTTGGAAGATCCAAAGTCAGAACCAAGACAGCTACGACTGTAAATAATCACTAATATTCGTGCTTTGTTGTTTTTGGAACTAACCTTGAATGTAGGGACCGAGGGAATGTGTTTCTGCGGCTCAGAACGCCCCAAAGGAGAGGGGCAGGCAGCTGGGCTGGGCACCCGGGAGGTCCAGGGCGCCCCAAGGTTGAAGGGAAAACAAGGAAGAAAGAGTTGCTTCGAAACTATAGTAAGCAGGGCGCCCCAGAGGCCCCGGGCGCCCAAGGTCAAAGCAAACGAAGCAAAATCAGTATGAAGCCAGCGGACCAAGTCAAGGAGGGCGCCCCCGTCAACTCCGAGGCCTATTCTGAAGGGATAAGCGATAACCAAGCTCCGGATAGAGGTTCTCGGATCCGAAGGCACGTGTCAGGCGACCCCGACGTCCCGGGCGCCCCAGGAGCCCTATAAAAGGGGCTCGACCCCAAGGCTTCAGAACAACACTTTTCCAACGCCTCTAAGCTCTTCGTTCAAGCGCTCTGCTCCGGAAAACTCCGATCTCGAGGCTCTAGCGCCGATGACGACTCTCTGCTCCGAAGTACAATCTACACCGGGCGTCGGTAACGAAAAGCATACTTGTTTAATTACTGCAATAATTCTGTATCAAACTCTGTAAACTTTTGCGCAAATATAGAATTGCCCGCAGTAAATGGTCAAGAACCGTGGGCCTTGGAGTAGGAGCCGACCGCGACTCCGAACCAAGTAAGACCACTTGCGTTCTTTGTGTGTATGTTTTAATTCCGCTGCGTATTCTCTTTGTCTTAATCTGAAACGTTTTCACGATATTCACCCCCCCTCTATCGTGTTTCCCGATCCAACAAGTGGTATCAGAGCGGGGTAGCTCAAATTTGGTGCAACCACCAATCTGAGAATTTTTCGGATTTTTGAAATTATTTTATCTTTTTTAATCTTTCTCGTTAATCGAGGTTGGTGCAATACCACTCGATCATTATTTCAAATAAATAATATCTGTGGGTGAGTTTAAAATATTCTTACACTTTTCTCAATTTTGAATTCTTTTTTTTACCATAAGTCAGAATTGATAAAACGATCAATTTTTTGAAAATTTGTCATAAACTTTTTTTTCTATTATTTTAATATTTTTTTCTCGAAATTCATGCTATCTTAATTCAAGCATTTTTTAAACTCTTAATCAGATTTAAATATATATATATATATATATATTATTCTCCAAAAAAAAAATTTTGTCACAAACTTTTTTTTATTATTTTTTTATTCCGCCTCGAAATTCATGCAATATTTATCTTAGGCTATTTTTTCTCTCTTACGCACTACTAATCCAAGACCAAGTCTTGGTATATTTTTTTGTTATTTCTTGTGTGTACGAGGTTTAAACTTAATGGCCAACCAAGAGTGGAACAGTGCCCGTCCACCGCTATTCTCCGGCGAGAACTTCAATTTTTGGAGAAATCAAATGGAGTCCCTTCTGAAGGCCCACATAGACTTATGACGGATCATCCAAACGGGATTCTCTTTTCCCGTAGAAGATGAGTTGTCAATCGAGTGGGACAAACTGGATGAACAAACCCTCAACCAAATCGAGACCGATGCAAGGGCAACTCCAATCCTACAATGTGGCCTAACCAAGGAGCAACTCGAACTAGTAGGTTTATTCAGATGTGCTAGAGAGATTTGGAAAAAATTGATCAACCTTCATCAAGAGATCTCAGATGAAAAAGAAGATCGGGTAAGTTATCTTGCACTTTCGGTCCAATCACAGACAGCCGAGTCAGAGTCTGAACCCGAATCTAAAGTCAAAATCAAACCAGAATCAGATGACGAATTGACTGAGATGGTAACCGATTTCAAATTCTTTTCAAAATTAGAATTAAATAATCAAGCAGATACTGTAATGGTCGAGGAAGGTATAAATTCTATTGCAGGGGAAACTCCAAAAGAACCACCAAAGGAGCTTCAACCAGTACCCGAGTCCGACTCAGACCCGGAATCAGAAGATGAGTCTAGATCCGAGACGGCAAGAATCAAGGGGGAGATTCCCAATAAGGAATCAAAAGGTAAGTTTTCAATATTTGAAAATCCAATATTTATCTCAAATAACGTGATTAATTCGTATAAATTAGTTAAGGATAATATGTTAGAAAACTTGATTCACAACCTTGCTGATTTGAAAAAACCAGAGTTTTATTTCAATTATGATATAACTTAGATCATTTTTGACATGTTTATTTATTTATTTTTGCTTACAATTAGGATTGATTAGTTTAAGGACTAAAGAGTTACTTAAAACTTAAAAACCTAGTATTGGGAGGAGGTGAGATGATAGTACGTTAGGGAAACCTTTCTAATAAGGTCAAGTATACTCTACTTGGTCTGTTTAGTCTGGTGGAACTAGCCGAAGCTACCGATCCAAGACCCAAACTAGTTAGTCCAAAATCCTTCAAGGAGTAACTTGAAGATGAATTTTCTATAAAAGGCTTTGTCAAGGAAAGGATTGATGATCCAATAAGGTTACGACCAAAGAAGGCCTAGTGCCTCGCCAAGACCTGGAAGCCAATTATAGAAAATCAAATTCACTTTACTATTGTCAGATTTGAATCTAAGACAAATTTAAGTAAATGATAGATTTATTACTAATTCGAAGATAAAGCATCTCACAAAACAGATAAGGTAATATGTTTTGTCATGTAGAACTGGGTGAGATGTTTAGGACCTAATAATGTAATTCAATCCTTTTTCAAAATCAACTCAATTGTTTTCCGAAATTATTTCTAAATGTTTTCCACTTAACATTTTTCAAAAAATTGAATTTCATTTGTTTTCAAAATTAACTCATCAAACTAAGTCTTGATTGAATTATACTAAGACCTAGGACTTGATTGGGTCAATTATTGATTGGTAAAACCAAGTCAACATAGTCAAACCTGGTCAATACTGAAGACCCTTAAAGCATTTAGATAAAGTCAGACGAGTCGGATACAAGGGGAGTTTTTTTTTAATTTTAGATTTTTTCTAAAACTTAGTATCATCTCAAAATAAGGTTTTCAAAAATTTGATTCAAAAACCTTCGTATATTACTATCTCTTTGAAAAATTATTATCATATCTTTGAAAAATTATTATCATTTCAAAATATTTTTTGAAAACTGTGCTAACATTCCAAATTGTGTTTTCAAAAATCTATCTCCTTGAAAATTATCATACTCAAAAGGCTGTTCAAAATTGTTCCTTTAATTTTGACAAACCCTAAAGACACAAAGGAAGGTTCATTTCATGATCTACAAGGACTCCTAGGACTGTATCAGGTTTAGGGGGAGTTCAAATTAAAAGAAGTTTAAAAATACTATGTTTTCAAATAATCACTATATTTTTCAAAAATTGTGCTTTACAAAAACCATTATCATTTCAAAATGTTTTTCGAAAACGGGGCTTATGCTTTAAAATTATCTTCATTTCAAATTGAATTTTCTAGAATTATATTACCATACTATTATTCAAAACTATTCTTTTGATTTTAATAAACCCTAAAAACACAGAGGAAGGTCCACTTTATGATCTACAATGACTCTTAGGATGTGTCAAATTTAGGGGAAGTCTAAATCAAAAGAAGATTTTCTGACAAGTTTTTTTGCAATTATTTGTTTTGAATTATTAAATAATTCTTGTGGTTTGAACCAACCCTAAAGACTCAGAAGAAGAGTACTTATGGTCAACAAGCTTCCTAGGACTGAGTCAAGTTTAGGGGGAGGTCAAACTGAAGGATTTGCTAATTTCAAAATAATATGTTTTCATGTACTGCATTATTTAAATCCGTCTGAAAACATAAGGGAGTTTGTTTAAATACTTTCATTTTTTTAATACTTATGGAAAATAATATTTACTTGAGTTTGAAGAATTTCCAGGACACTTAGGAAAATATCCTTATAGTCAACAAGGTTTCCTAGGATTGTATCAGACTGAAAAAGAAACCAAAGCAAGTAAAATTTTATGTGTTAAAAATAATATTTTTGTAAGTACTTTCAAAAGATAAGTCAAGTAATTTTCTTTAATATTTTAAAAGTACTTATATTTTTCAAATTCATAATATTTTCAAAGTACTTATGCTTTTTAAACTCATGTTATTTTACAAAAAAAATACTTATATTTTCAAAAATGCATAATATCTTTCAAAGTGACTTATATTTTTCAAAGATATAGATATTTTAAAAGTACTTGCATCTTTCAAAAAGCTCAATATTTTTTAAAAGTATTTACATTTTTCAAAATATTCAAGATAAGTAAACTTATTGAGTAAATATTTTTTGTTGCTTGTCATGCATGAACTCAATAAGAATATACACTTGACTTTAGTTCTGTCTTTTAGCATCAATTCTTCATTATTTCAAAATTGTGTTACTTAGAAATTATCATAATTTTTGATATTATTCTCTCACTCAAATATTTATGTTTTCAAATCCCATAAGCTCTGATACACAAATTTTAAATGTCTTTCAAAATATTTTTTCAAGAGTTCTTTATTGATATATGGCCAAGGGGGAGAGTAGAAAAACTGAAAATTAAATTCTTCCTTAAACTTTTTCCCCTTTTTAAAGAAAGTTTATCTTAGAAATGGTCTAAAACAAAAGGAGAAGAATTTCACATTAAGGGGGAAAGGAAAGAGAGAAAGAAATTTTTTTAAAATTTTTATCTCTTTTTCAAAAAGTGCTTCAAAAATTTCTAAGTATTTCTAAGTGTTTCAAAAGTTTTTAAGTGCATGTTTTTTCCTAAGTAAAATTTTTCTTAGTAAATAAAATTTGTCTGAGCAAAAACTTTTTGAAAATTTTGGTAAATTTTCTAAGAAAAGTTTTTTTTTGGTGAGAAACTTGTCGAGAAATTTCTTAAAGATTTTGTTCTTCAAAATGCACAAAGTGTTTCCAAGCAAATTCTTCTAAGTGTGCAAATTTTTTTGGGTAAACAAATTTTTTCCAATTCACATAGTTGAATTTTTTAAGGGAAATTTGGCTTTAAAATTTTGCCTAAGTAAACTTTTTTTAGTAAAATTCTTTTTGCAAAGTTTTGTAAGTAAAAGTTTTTTAACAAAATTTAGGCTTACAAAACTTTTCTATGTGTAAAAAGTTTTTTAGTGCTTACGCTTTAACTCTATTTTTTTTAAAAAAAACACTTTGTCAAAAACATGAAACACTTAGAAGTTTAACAAAAACTGCATCCCTATTAGATATCTTATTCACCCATGAATATTTTTGATATATGTCAAAGGGGGAGGAAAGGTCAAAGTTAAGTGTTTTAAGTGTTTTAGAACACAATTATTCAGGGGGAGTATGAGAAAATTTTTATTTTTTCTGTTCAAAATTACATTTGTCTTAGACTTTATACTGTTTAAAATTGCTATATTTAATTGGTCTTAACCTTATTGCTTAATTTGTTATAATTTTTACTTAACTTAGAATTGTGTTGCCATAAATCAAAAAGGGGGAGATTGTTGGTGCAGGAAGCACCATCTCGAACCTTGTTTTGATATTAGCAAAGGATTCAAAGTTAAGTATTATTTGTGATCTAACGATGTTACTTAAGTATGCAGAAAGAAGTCCTGGCGAAGGGCTGCTAGGCAACTAGCGAAGGGTTGTTAGGCATCGAAACCCTAAGACCTGGCGAAGGGCTGCTAGGCACCTAGCGAAGGAGGGCTAGGCATCAAAGACCTTGCGAAGGACTACTAGGCACCTAGCGAAGGGCTGCTAGGCGTTGAAGACTTGGTGAAGGACTGCTAGGCACCTAGCGAAGGGCTGCTAGGAGTTTAAGACCTGGCGAAGGACTGCTAGGCACCTAGCGAAGGGCTGCTAGGAGTTGAAGACCTGGCGAAGGACTGCTAGGCACCTAGCGAAGGGCTGCTAGGCATTAAAGACCTAGCAAAGGGCTGCTAGGCACCTGGCGAATGGCTGTTGGGCAAAAGTCCAACCGGAGGAGCCGGTTGGCAAAAGGTAAACTCTCCTGAGAGGAGTAGGTGAGGACGCGTTCCCCGTCGAGGGAACAGTAGGCGTCGATTCGACCTAGGATTCCATTTGGAAGATCCAAAGTCAGAACCAAGACAGCTACGACTGTAAATAATCACTAATATTCGTGCTTTGTTGTTTTTGGAACTAACCTTGAATGCAGGGACCGAGGGAATGTGTTTCTGCGGCTCAGAACGCCCCAAAGGAGAGGGGTAGGCAGCTGGGCTGGGCGGCCGGGAGGTCCAGGGCACCCCAAGGTTGAAGGGAAAACAAGGAAGCAAGAGTTGCTTCGAAACTACAGTAAGCAAGGCGCCCCGGAGGCCCCGGGCGCCCAAGGTCAAAGCAAACGAAGCAAAATCAGTATGAAGCCAGCGGACCAAGTCAAGGAGGGCGCCCCCAATGTCCTGGGCGCCCCCATCAGCTCCGAGGCCGATTCTGAAGGGATAAGCACTGACCAAGCTTCGGATAGAGGTTCTCGGATCCGAAGGCACGTATCAGGCGCCCCCGACGTCCCGGGCACCCCCAGGAGCCCTATAAAAGGGGCTCGACCCCAAGGCTTCAGAACAACACTTTTCCAACGCCTCTAAGCTCTTCATTCAAGCGCTCTGCTCTGGAAAACTCTGATCTCGAGGCTCTAGTGCCGACGACGACCCTCTGCTCCGAAGTACAATCTACACCAGGCGTCGGTAACGAAAAGCATACTTGTTTAATTACTGCAATAATTCTGTATCAAACTCTATAAACTTTTGCGCAAATATAGAATTGTCCGCAGTAAACGATCAAGGACCGTGAGCCTTGGAGTAGGAGCCGACCGCGACTCCGAACCAAGTAAAACCACTTGCGTTCTTTGTGTGTATGTTTTAATTCCGCTGCGTATTCTCTTTGTCTTAATCCGAAATGTTTTCACGATATTCACCCCCCCCCCTCTATCGTGTTTCTCGATCCAACACAGTCTCTCCGCCCGGGCTTCTATCCACTGTAGGACCCGTGCATAACTCATCAGATAGACGACCATGTCATAGGCTGAGCCGAAGAACTGCAGGTAAGACAACAAGTATTATAAGGCATATAAAGAAGTGCGGATAAAAGGAAAAGCAAACCTGGCTGACCCCCGAGAGGAAGGCATTAGTTCGGCTAGTTGGGCTCCAATAGCTGGCCTCCTGAAGGCTTTCGTAGAAACGCTCGCTGAGCGGGCCGTATAAATGAATCTCCCGAGCCGACTCCCGTGGCCCGGGCCCGGTGGCAGGTGCCTCCTGATAGCCCGTGGTGGGGTCGCCACGGGACGGTATAACTAGATGTAAGGGCCGGTTGATAGCGGCCCCCGCGGCGGAAGGAGAGGAGGCCCCGCGGGCCAACATGCTTGAGGAGTCGGCCTAGGTCGTAAGAGGCATAGGAAGAGTGGCCCCCTGAATAGAGATCACTGGAGTGGGAGCCGCAGGCACGAGCACAACAGATGTCACTATAAGAGGTGTGATCCTGACCCTCTTCACTGGGTGGGGGCCGGTGGCAACCCCAAACGGAGGTAAACGGTTAGCCAGCCGATCCTTGCGATGCCTAGTCTCCAGCGGTTGGTCGTCCACGTCTAGGACTTCGAGATTAGGAGCTGGCACCTCCCCCGTAGGAACCTTTCCATTATTCGAAGAGGGTGATGTTGGATCGAGAAACACGATAGAGGGGGTTTGAATATCGTGAAAATCTTTTTGGATAAGAATAAGAGAAAATACACAGCGGAAATAACACAAACACACAAAGAACACAAGTATTTTTACTTGGTTCAGAGTCGCGGTCGGCTCCTACTCCAAGGCCCACGGTCCTTGACCGTTTACTGCGGGCAATTCTATAATCGCGCAAAGGTTTATAGATTTTGATACAAGAATATTGCAGTAAAAAAAGAATACACTTTTCATTACCGACGCCCGGTGTGGATCGTACTTCATAGCAGAGGGTCGTCGTCAGCGCTAGAGTCTCGAGATCGGAGTTTGCCGGAGCAAAGCGCTTGAACGAAAAGCTTAGAGGCGTTAGAAAGTTGTGTTTTTGAAGCCTCGGGGTCGAGCCCCTTTTATAGTGCTCCTAGGGGCGCCTGATTCGCTTGGGGCGCCTGACACGTGCCTTCAGATCGAAGAAACTTCATCCGCAGTTCGGTCAACGCTTATCCCCTTTGAATCGGCCTCTGGAGCTGACTGGGGCACCCGGGACCTCATGGGCGCCTAGCCTGACTTGATCCACTGGCTTCGTGGCTGATTTTGCTTCGACTACCTCTTTGGCTTTGACCTTGGGCGCCCGGGACCTCCCGGGCGCCTAGCCCAGTGTGGTTTCGAAGCGATTCTTGTTCTTTGTTGTTTTGCCTTTAACCTTGGGTGCCCGGGACCTCCCGGGCGCCTAGCCTAGTTTCCTGCCCCTCTCCTTTGGGGCGTTCTGAGCTGCAGAAACACACTCCTTCAGTCCCTGCATATAAGTTTAGTTCCAAAACCAAACAAAGCATGAATATTAGTTAGTATTTACAGCCGTAGCTGTCTTGGTTCTGACTTCGGGTCTCCCAAATGGAACCCTAAGTCGAACCGACGCCTACTGTTCCCTCGACGGGGAACGCGTCCTCACCTACTCCTCTCAGGAGAGTTTACCTTTTGCCAACCGGCTCCTCCGGTTGGACTTTTGCCCAGCTTTACTCACCAGGTCTTCGGTGCCCAACCTTCGGCCAGGTCTTAGTGCCCAATTCCTCGAACCAGGTCTTCGGTGCCCAGCCCTCGGCCAGGTCTTAGTGCCCAACCCTTGGTCAAGTCTTAGGTGCCCAGCCCTCGGTCAGGACTTAGTGCCCAACCCTTGGTCAGGTCTTAGGTGCCCAGCCCGTGGCCAAGACTTCTTGCCTAGATTAATTAGGACATTCCTGCACACTTAAGTAACTTTATTAGATCACAAATAATACTTAACATTGAATCCTTTGTCAATATCAAAACAAGGTTCGATATGGTGCTTCTTGCACCAACAGGTGCATCAGCGGAAGTTGTTGCCAGAGGAGCAGACGTTAGAATGGCGGAATGTTCGCCGGTTTGAGCGGCGAGTTCGGCGTCGTTCGAAAGTCACCCCTCCTTCAAGGTTGCAGCCAACATCTTGCTGCCGAGGAGGATGACCAAAAAACGGAAGATGCCAGAACTCTTGCGAAGCAAACGACAGCGGCAGAAGTGGCAGAGAAGCACCGGAAGAGCGAAGGTGATGGCGAGAGTCGCAGCTCGCACCTATATATAGGGGGATGCAACCCATCCTAGTCGTTCAAGGAGAATCTCGGGGAGAGGTGGGATCGAGTTGGGGCCCTCCGATTGGATCCCTGGGGAATCCCGAGACTCGAGGGGACGCGAGCGCACTTTCGGCGGCAAACGGTTCGCCGCTCGAGGCGTCGGGGACTAGTGATTGACGCTTTAGCACTCGATACACTGTTCGCCGAGGGACACGTGTCTTCGCCAATTAATGAAGTCGTCAGGAGGCAGGATACAAATCGGCTCGCCGTAGAGATAGGATGGATGTGACAATCGAAAAGACATTGACTTGCCAACTAGGTGGCCGGGGTGGAAAGAGTTGACCCAATCCGGACCCCTAGTGCATCATGAGTAGGCAAGCTCCCATAAACCCCTTGGTTTGGCTCCCGTTTGGACGCGTGGCGGCCCACGCTTCCTGGGCATAACCCGACCAAGCGGCCAAATCCTTGCTGTTGCATGTTACAAGTGGGCATGCTTCCATAAACCCCTCGGCTCAGCTCTCAGTCGGACGTGTGGCAGCCCACGCTCCTTGGGCCCTATCCGACCAAGTGGCTCATCTCTCGTCTCTGTGTAACCCACTAGCAGATAAATTCTCACGGTTTCCTTAACTCCTTGGCTAGGTGAACGTCTCCCCACGCCCTTCCAGAACCAAGTTGACTCAAGGAGGATGTTTTGAACTACCTGAGTTGCCAACTTTAAGCATGTGGCTTTATGCCAGTCGATTAACTTTGCGTCAACTCGCTCGAGTGGCCTGCACGCGGAAGTTACTACGCTCGAATGTTCGACTCAGGCACTCACAAGGTCAGGTGGCTCAAGTGCTCTCTCACCCGAGTGGTAAACACTTAGAAACCCTTGCGCGTGAGCGTGTAGCCCAATTGCTCACAAAGCCAAGTTAATCGATCGTTCTCTCACCCGAGTCTCTCTCGCTAACAACCGAGCCATTAATATGCGAAAGAGAAGATAGCGGCGTCCGAGAGAGCTCGAACAAAAGGAAAAAAGTTGCATTGAATAGGCAAGAGCGTTACAAAATTTGAGGAAAATCACCTCTATATGAAAAGTAAAAAGAAGACAAAAGCCCGACCCTCATTTAAAGGGTTGGCTAACCACATCGGGCATACCCTTAGACAGGCTCGCGGATTTGATGACTGAGGTGGATAGGTCGGGGGCTATATGTCCACCCTCCCTGAGCAGCTTGAACATATTCTGCAGCTGATGCCGCATCATCGCCCGAATCCGCCCAGAGAGTTGATAGCTGAACTAGGCTGAGTTGATGTACTCAACCCTGCAAGCGTCCCACCGACCGGCTTCCTCCTCCTTGTAGGAGCGCAGCCCTTCGAGTTCCACTCGGGTTGCCTCCCACTCGGCCTTCTCCGCCTTCAGTCGCTCGAGCTCCTCCTTCTGACTGTGCAGTGTTTGATCCTTGGAGGTTAGCTCGGCTGCCAGTTCTTCCGCTCTCTTCGCCTGAGCTGCCACCTCTGCGTCCTTGGCCTCAAGCTAGGCCTTGAAGGAAGAAACATCTTCGGACAGCTCCCGGAGATTGGCCTCTGCCTTGATCAGCTTATCCTGGGTCTTCACCTGAAGCGCCCAGGCCTTGCGTTCGTTATACTCCAAGGTGGAGATCCGGAGATTTGATTGAGCGACGGCTAATTCCGCCATCTCGGCATGACTGTGGGCAGCCTCCAGCTGCTCTTCAGAATGAGCCATCCGGTCTTGAAGGTCTGCGACCTCGGCCCGCAGGTCACTCAAAGTGGACTCGCTGGAGACGAGTTGCGTGTGTTTGAGACGGGTCTCCAGGAGTTCTACCTTCTTCTCAACCTTTTCCCGTGCCGAGACGTGGGTCAGAAGTGCCATTGAAAGGCTATGGCATGACCCCTAAAACTGCAAAAAAGACACAAATCTTGAGATCACAAAACAAAGTACTCGGTAAGAGAAGGAACTGATCCTATGCATACCTGAGTGACCTCGATGAAAAAAGCGTCGGCCTTGCTATGAGACCCCCGAAAATAAGACCCCTCTAGCCCTTGCACATAATGGTCTACTACCGACCCGTATAGGCAGAGCTCCTGACGTAGGTCGGGAAGCTCGTCTTGTGGGATACCCAGGCGGCAGTCAGATTGAGTTGGAGCCAAGAGATGTATGGGGGGTTGGTTGACCTGACCCTCCGTAGGCGAGGTTCCCAACCTCTCTGGCAGTGGTAGGTCAGGCGCGCTGGAGGAGACTGAGGGGTCAGCAATAGGTACAATGGCAGAGGAGGTGCGAAGGGCTCCTGAGTCGGAGGCCTTCTTCTTCTTCTTCTTCTTCTTCTCCAAGCGTTTTCTGGAGGAAGGTTGAGGCGAGTCCCCCATCGGGGAAGAAGCCCGCCGACGCTTCAAGGAGGCGGGTCGTTCGGCTGTTGCTGGGGTCGCTGTCTCATGGGCGGCGAGCGCTTGCTCCAGGACGGTCGGAGCCGAGTCAGCTGAAGTAGCCCCAGTCGGGGCACCCTCCCTTGCCTGCAGTTCGGCAACCAACCGAGCCTCCAGCTCAGCGTCATCTGGGCCAAAACCTTCTGTCAAGGCCGCGACCAACATTGTCGTAACTGCAAAAATAGAAGCTCAGTCAAAAATAAAAAGTGTTCAAAAGAAGCATCACAATACTTACCGACTGGGGCCAGCCGAGGAGTCGGCACGGGGTTGAGGCGGACAGTAGAAAGGATTTCCTCCCTCAGCATGAGCACTCCGTGAAAGTGCCTATCGCCCAGCTTGGACCGTGCCAACTGATAGGCCGCGGAGGTTCGGTAATATTTGGAGAGAGGACGAGAGGAAGGAAGATTCTTGACCCAGGCTGTGGGCCAGCTCGGGGTCGAAGTCGTCTTAACGAAAAAGTAACGCTCCTTCCATCCTTTATTAGAGGAGGGGAGTTTCTGCAGAAAGGGAGTTTTAGCTCGGGCTTGAAAAAAGAAGTCGCCCGGTTCTTGCTGCTTGGGGTAATAGAAGAAATGGAAGTATTCGGGTCGAAGGGGAATCTTGTACAAAGTAAAAATGATAACCGAGCTGCATATCAGACGGACGACGTTCGGGGCTAGTTGGGACAAAGGAATGCGGAAATATGTACAAATGGTGGAGATGAAGGGATGGATGGGAAAGCGAAGGCCCGCTTGTAGATGGCCACGGGATAAGGTAATGAAGCTCGAAGGGGCAGAATCAGGGCGGTCGGTTGACTTGGGGAGGCAAAGTTTGTGGTTAGAGGGGATTAAGTAGTCTGATCGAAATTGATCCAGGTCATGGGCATGAAGGTCGGTTACCATGGTAGAATACCATAGTGCTGTTGGTGCTTGGATGGCTAAAGAGGGGGGGGTGAATGTAGCCAGACACTTGAAACTTAGCAATTTTTATATTTTCTCTGCACTTTAGAGATTAGACAGCAGAAGCAAAACAAATGCAAAAACTAAGTGCAGAAACTAAGTAACAAGCAAAAACTCTAACGCAAGGATATACAAGGTTCGGGGATAATTTGCCCCTACTCCTTAGTGTGCCCGTGAGGTGGGCGATCCCTTGATCGTCGACAGATCAAGCCCCGAAAATCTGGATATCAAATCCTCCTTCTCGGTGAAGAAACATCTCCACACAAATAATCTCAAATGTATCATAAATTAAGCACAGAGACAACAAGAATGATCTTACAGATCGCTAGCAAAGCACAAGGATGAGAAATGAGAGAGCAGATCACCGAGCACAGCACAGCGCCACCAACGCAAGAGCTCCCAGCTCTTCGTTTGCTTGCTGATCCACTCGCGACTCCCTCCACAGACTCAAGGTTACAGCTTCGCAAGAGATCGCTTCAAGTGATTCACAGTAATGCACACAGATGATTGAGCAAAGCTATCGTTGTGGAGAACTCTCTAGCTCCTTCTCCAATCCACGGCTTATCCTGCTTCCATCGCCAGGTCACACGCTCCTCTTCAGCAGCTCCCAGCTGCTCACCTGCAACAGCCAGCTACCCCTGACCTCCTCTGGACTCATTGAATCCCCTCCAGTCAAGCCCCAGGTCATCAACTCCTCAGCCATTGCAGCTCACGCCAGAGGACGTTACAACCTGTGGATGCAAACAGCCAAACCTGCTGTAATGAAAGCCTTCGTTTGACTCCCCTTGGATGATCCCTGAGTCACCTGCACACTTAGCAGCTCATTAGGGCAGCAAATCAACAGAGAATCAAACAATCAGAAGCTAAGAGCAGAGAAAGCAGATGTGATCAGACGTGATTAGAGCGTCTGACAACGCGGTTGAATTAAAGTGATCGGTCACCAGAACGATCCAGGGATCGTGGATCGGTCACCGGACCGATCCACAGCTTTGCTGGGATTCTCAGCTTTCGCAGCCACAAGGGTCTGATCGGTCACCAGACCGATCAGGCTGTGCCCTGATCGGTCAGCAGACCGATCAGGAAGCTTTCCGACCGATCAGGCTCCAGCCTGATCGGTTATAAGGAGGAGTTCGCGACACTTGATCGTTCACCATAACGATCTAAACAGTATCCCAGATCGGTCACTAGACCGATCAGGAGCCGAACAGAAGCTAACCCAAATCTTTCTGTTCTCTCCCTGATCGGTCACCAAGCCGATCAGGAGCCGAACAGGAATGCTTCTGTTCTCTCCCTGATTGGTCACCAGACCGATCCATGAGGGAACTCCGTGCCAACTTCCCTGATCGGTCACCAGACTGATCCAGGCAAGGTCAAATCCACTCTAAGTCAAGAGAACGGGCTCCCAGCCTTCTCTGACTCGTGCTCAGTCTCCCAGACCAAGACTCCATGCTCAGCTTCACTCACCGGGACTTCATTCAACCTGGCTTCACTCACTAGGACTCCAGTCAACCTGGCTTCACTCACCAGGACCCGACTTCACTCACCGGGATTTCCAATCACCTAACCCTCCAAGTTTGGAATTTTCACACCTAGCCCTCCAAGCTAGGACTTTTCCACACCTAACTCTCCAAGTTATGACTTTTTACACCTAACCCTCTAAACTAGCATTTTTCACACCCTGCCCTCCAAGCTAGGACTTTCCACACCTAGCCCTCCAAGCTAGGACTTTTCACACCTAGCCCTCCAAGCTAGGACTTTTCACACCTAGCCCTCCAAGCTAGGAATTTTTACATTCATCCAAAGCCAGTCCCCGACCAGGACTTAATCATAATCATCTCATCAACCTAAACTAAAATCGGTGTCAACACCAAAATAACAATCAGGGTCAGACTGCATCAACAAGTGTGACGGGTGAGGAAGATGAAGAAGGTGAATCCATGTGACAAAGAAGAGTGAAGAAACTAACCCGGGAGAAGAAAGGTCGTCGGAGAAGAAAGTCGGAGAGAAGGAATCGCCGGAACCCTAGCAGCACTTGAGGCAGTGGCAAGACGGGTCGAAGTTAAAAAAGCAATGGTAAAAATGATAAGGTGAAAGGCCTATTTATACGGGTTGCAGGACGACGCTCGCCGTCCGATGACGAGCTGAGGAAAAGGCGGGCTCGAGTCGGAATCGTTCGATCTGGCTCGAGACGGCTCCCGAAATGACAAGTCACACGTGCAGGTCGAACATTCGCGAAGAGGGGCGGCATACTCTTCGTTGCTCGGAGAACAAATGGCGGGTGGACACGTGGATCCAGCCATTAAGGACGCAATTAAGGAAAGGATATGCAGGGATTCTGCGACAAGAAGGCGAAAAGACATTGGATGAGACAGTTTACTAGCCTAGTGAAGCATTGGTTCAGGGTTGACTATGGAGGTCGACCGTAAAAGGTGGTGACCTGGGTGCGCCAGGCTCGGGCAAGAGGGATAGTCCAGTCAGTCGGACTCGTCGCCTCCTTCGACTAGACTCGAGGGGGACGCTTATGATCCCGGGCCAGCTTGCGTGTAGCCTGGCCCGGTAGCCTGGCCCTAGTCACTAAGAGATAGATTTGTGGGCTTCGGGAGCCCATGCGGTATAAGGCCTATATGGGCCGCTCGACCTGGTTCCCTCGAAAACGAGAAGGGATAGACCCTGGTAAAAAATAATCATCAAGACTAAGGGGGTCGGAAGCCCCCTTAGGGCCCCCGAGCCCAGGAAGGCCTGGGTCGGGAAGACCCGAGCCCAAAAAGGCCTGGGTCGGGAAGACCCGAGCCCAAAAAGGCCTGGGTCGGGAAGACCCGAGCCCAAGAAGGCTCAACTCGCGATCTCTCTGAATCTTAGTGTTCCCAAGTCGAGGAAGTATTCATGCAAGGTGGACTGAAGTTACGAGCAGGTCAGCTCCCACACGCCACTCGGCTCAGTGTCCTCGATCGAGAGCGTAGCCACCCATGCACGTTCCTCAGAATCGGCCTGACCGAGCCTCCAGACTATCGCGGGCTTGCCCCTGCACCCCTCTCGGTCAGGTTCCCAGCCAACGCGTGGCGGCCCACGCTCCTGGAGTAAGCCCGAGCCAGAGGAGGCTTTACTTAATGTATCACCGAATCGTACCAGCACCTTAGGCCCTCAGTCGGCCTCTTCATTCTGTGCCCCCAGTCGGCACCATCGTTCTAGGCCCTCAGTCGGCCTCTTCATTCTATGCCCCCAGTCGGCATTCGCGCTTGAGGTGTTGTCGTGACTCGTCAGAACAACCACTCCCTGACACAGGACTAGCAGAAAGAGTACGGGTCGGCTCCGGTATGGTATCATTCCAGCACGAATTGCGAGCATCCCGCTGATACCATGATCTTTCTGCCATATTCTGACCCCCCGTACTACAACCACATACCTCTGTGTCAGGCCGAGCGGCGCCCGATGGCGCTAGCCTTTAAGTTAACAGTGTCCTTTTCCTTATTCCGGTATGCGACACATTACCTTGTCACCTCTGGGTATACTTGCCCTGTCTTCGCTATGAGTCATAAGGTGGCAGCCTGGGCAACAGCTGTCAGCTTCCCCGGCTATATAAGCCTCTCTACTCCGCATGCCAGGTACGCGCAATAGTATTTTTGCTACTGTTGCATTGTTTTTGCTCTTCCACCACCGAGGACTGACTTGACCGTCGGAGTACCTTGCCGGGGATTTTTTCCGGCGAGTTCTAACGGTCTTTGTCTTACAAGTTAGGAGCGAACACCGGAGCCAGCATTAGCGGTTCGTGATCCTCGATGATCCATCTCACTCTTGGGGTGTCCATCTCACTTCGCGACAGGATCAATGATTCAACTATTAAACGTAATATTAAAATCCTTAATATTGGATATTTTTAACAATGGTTCTACGTTGATCAATAATCTTTTAAACTATTTTTATAGCTAAATGATTTTAAAGCGGATAAGATTGATTTTAAATCGTACTTAAAAAAGAATAATAGAAGTTTTCCAACTTTTATCATCCAAAACTACTTCTACATGATATAGGAACAGCGACAAGGCAAGTGATTAGAAGTGGTTGAAAGTAAAAAAAAAAAAAAACGCTGTTATATGGGTTTTATTTTTAAGTGACTCAAACAAATTAGATTGCTCAGTTAATGGCCATGGCGAAGAGCAGCAGCCGTGGCAAGCGTAGGCAGTACAAGGGGGTGAGGATGAGCAGCTGCGGCTCGCAGGTGTCCGAGATCAGAGCAGCCAGCCACAAGACCAGAATTTGGTTGGGCTCCTACTCCACCCCGGAGGCCGCCGCCCGGGCCTACCTACGACGGCGCCCTGCTATGCCTCAAGGGCGACTCTGCCGTCCTCAACTTTCTGGCCACCCATGCCTTCCCTCTCCCACACCACACCAATTTATCCCCAAAATCCAAACAGAGCGTGGCCGCTGCTGCGGCTGCTAATGCTGCTGCAATTCCAGCCACTGCCGGTGCACCAGCCCAAATGGAAGAGTTTCCATTCCACGACGAGGAGCTTGAAGCCTACTTCCGATCGCCTACGTGCACCCATTGCATGCTCCAACCATCGCACTGTTTGAATTCTGAGAATTGGTGTGAGGAAGGCGATCACCTCATCCTCTGGCATTTCTGCTAATTATTTTATTCAATTGTAGTCTCTGTTAATAGATGAAAATTATCATTCTGGTTTGTATTTCGTGCGACTCAAATACTCAACAAATTAGTTTGCTATCATTCAAATCCAATCTACTTTTGGCGATCGATCTGGCGGATTGCTTTTTGGATTACACTAATCATTACACCCTGGAGTATCAGCCTTGCCACGCCCACGAGAGTGCATGCAGGCACAGCAGCCTTCTTAAAGCTTAGCTAGCCCTTCTTTTGCCAATGGCCGCGCGCTCTGCTCGGCGCCGGAGAAACCCAAACGAACGAGATCATGACAAAGCTATATACGCCAAATGATGAGCCCATAAAGAGAACCTAAGACAAATCCTTAAAGGAAGCAATATTGGCATGCATGTTCTTGAACGCGACAAGTTGTACGGTGCAAAGGTAATATTCCGGAAGAAATCGACGACGATATCCTGTCATCGGGGTTCTACCCACATGGAAGTCGCTGTGGCGGAAAGGAACTCAGTATCCTGCGATGTCAATACGAGCGTTAAGGGAAACACGCCGGAGATTGTCTAGCGGAGTCCACTCCGACGCTCAAGTTAGTGTTTTGAAGGAGAGTAGAAGCAGCAAGAAAGGAAATGTGTATAGAGTTAAGAAAGCATAACCTCCTTACCGGAGGGGTTCGGCTACCTTTTATACGGATGGCGACAGATTTGGCGTGTTCCCTTGATCTGTGTCACGCCTCCATGACTCATGCCACGTCCTCCCCCTCTTTTGACGGTTACAAGATAACCTTTGAAACGGTTTGTGTCGTTATCATGCTTCCGACCCGTTGCGACATTTAAAGGTCGTGATGACTCCTTACAACGGGGACGTGTATCCGTAGATCTGCAAAGAGGGGGGAGATTGCTACTTGAGGTCGCTCGTTACTTGGGTTCCGCCTCCCGAGGTGATCCCGAGGTCTTCTGGTTCATATGGGCATTATACCCTCCGAGGGGTTCTAGGGCCTCAACCCCCCAGGGTGATCCCGGGAGGAGTCTTCTGGCTGATCCTCCGGGGCCTACCCCCTGAGGGGGGTCCTGAGGCTCGGGAAGGAGGATCACTTCGACCCATCGTGTCATGCCACACAGCTTCTTCATCTCACGTGCCCGCCACAGGCTACTCATCCCCATCATAAGTCCCTCCCTTCAAGTATGATCGAAGGAAGTGTGACTGACTGATCGAACTAGTGCGGAGAAAAAGAAGCTGAGTTCCTGCGGGACTTTGTATCCGTTGCTACTCCTTCATTAAGGGGTCCTCGGATTACAATCTTCGCCCCAAGTTCCGAGAAATCCCCTTTTTGGTTTCATCCTTCCCAAAAAGGCTTCTACGACTCTTAAGGTTTATAATGATACATGTCTCTCCGTTATAAAGGCGCATGTCACTTTTTCTGATGGAAGCCAAGTACCTCCACAAATGCCTCGTCGCCGCATGCTTCAGCGGCCCTCTCCATGAACTCTTACTGACGTGCGCCGTTGTAGATGGCTCACGTCAGGCGACTATCCCTGGCGCGACAGTTTCTTACTTTCCACGTGCCTCTTCCCTATGGAACTCAGGCAGGCGGCGTCCTGGGTATAAAGGGGGGAAGACGAGGACGTTAAGTCCACCTATGACTTTGTGGCTAGGTGCCCTTCGTCTTCCTTTCTTCCCATAAGGCCTCTTTCGCCCGTAAGTAGTTTGTTTCTTTCTTGTCTCTTCCTTTAGGAACCATGGAAGGTTATCGAGCAGAGTGGTATGAGTCTGCCTCCTCGAGAGTGAGACCGGAGGCTCTGCAGGCGGCCATCGAGACCTACGGCATCCCGGCCGAGATGGCGGTGGTTATCCCCAAGGTAGACCAGACGCTAGTGGAGCCTCCTGCAGGCATGTCGACCTTCTTCTTAGGACAGGTGGAATTAGGACTCCGTTTCCCTATCCCACATTTCTTCATGAATGTAGCCTCCTACTTTAATATACCTCTTCACCAGATGGCCCCTAATGTCTTCGCTCAGATGGGGGGCGCATATCGTCTTCAAGCTTTTTGACCTCCCTCTGACGTCTCATCTTTTTCATTCCTTCTTTATCCCGATCGGTTCTAGGGGAGTCTTCAGCTTCTTGGCCTGACCGGGCCATAAGTTTTTAGGAGGGTTTTCCTCTTCGCACAAAGGGTGGAAGGAGATATTTTTCTTCATCCAACTGCCTGCATTGCCCTTCAGCCCCCTTTGTTGGATAGAGGCTCTCCCTAATCCTCCCTCTTTAGGGGAATTTCTTCAGAGTTCTCCTATCAACGTGCTAGGCATGTGCTAGCATGGAGTTCAGCGGCCCGGGGCTGGTGCAGAGTGAGGAGCTTATGTTCAGGGCGGATCTTAGCCCCAAAGTGACCCAAATCATCTCCAGCCTCGATATGTTTGTCCTTTTTGATTAATGCCTGTTAATTTTGACTAAGGTTTCCTTGTTTGTCAACTGCAGAGGAAGTCATGTTTACCAAGGTGATGGACTGACTCATCAGGTGGGAGGAGGCCAACAAGGCGGTGCTGAATCCTCCCCCGGTCGTCCCAGAGCCACCACCTGCGCCCACTGAGTCCTTGGAGGGTACCGCTGACTCGCTCCGTGGGACGACTTCACCCGAGAGGGTGGAAACCACTGTTACATCCCCGCCGGTTGCGAGCCAAGGGTCTTCAGATCAACAGGTTGATCTTGTAGCGGATCTTCCCTCTGGAGGTGGCTCCCCCCCCCCCCCCCCCCCCATTGATGTCCATCCCGAGGGGGTTAGCGTGGGGTCTTCCCCTCCTATCGCCCCTTCGGCAGTCCAACCCAATGGTCGGCAGAAGAGGCGACTCCCAAAGGGCTTGGGCTATAGATGGAAAAAGCTGCACTCCGCTGGCCCCGACCCCCCCCCCCTCTCCCACTGTGCCTGAGGAGGCGGTTGCTCCTTTCGAGGGTGGAGTGCCTGTTCCTGCCTCCTCTCTTGTTCCTTCGGCCGCCACTCCAGAGACGGTCGGCACAGCTCCTAGTTTTCCCCGGACCGACCCGACCGAGGTCTCGAAGGGTAAGGAGGTATTGCGTACCCAATACCGGATGAGACTTGGCCGCCTAAAGAAGAAATTGGACGCAGCATTGGAGGCCTCCATGCAGTCCTTCCCCCCAGTGCAGTTGAAGGAGGTTCCAACTGAGGGGACCTTGTCTGAGGGGAGTTCCAGATCCGAGGAGGGTGACTCCGGCCCCTCCAGCCTTCCCCATGAAGCTCCTGTTGTCCAACGACTTCCTCCTCGCCGGGGTACGTCGTCGTTCGACGAAAGGGCGAACACATCCAGGTCCCCAGGAGGGGTACCCATGCAAGTCTCGGCTGGACCACTAACCACTCTCCAGGAGACCCTTCTGAAGGTATAGGTTACTGTTGCATTGGATATTGTCTTGTATACTCTCTGACCTCTTGATACCTTGACAAGCAGCCGAAGACTACCTAACAGTCGGTCGAGGTTTGTACTCCTGGCCTCGGGTTGATGCTTTAATCCGTCGGGCCCTACGGGCCAAAGCTACTACTGATCACGAGCGCCGGGCAGGCCTGATGCAGGCGGAGGTCAGCAGAGCCCTCCGTGCGAAGGTAGAGCATCTGCTGGGCCTCGTGCAGGACCAAGAGCTGACCCTTCAAAATTCCTGCCACCGAGAACGCCTGGCGTCCGAGAAAGCTGTAGCTGTTACCCAGGAGCTGCTCCAGGTGACGCAGGAAAGGGACCAACTTCGAATGAGAGAGAAGAAGCTGTCGGGTGACATCCAACTCATGGTCGTCTCGACCAAGAGACTGAACACTCATGTTCAGGATCAGGCACAGCAACTGGGTCAGAAGGAGTCTGCCTTTCTGATGGCAACTAATCGTGCGTCTGTCCTGGAGGATGACCTGGCCCAGGCTCGATCGGAGGTTCGGGCCACGTCAGACAGACTCAGAGAGGTTCTGGCCGAACACGATGAGATGTCAGCCGATCGGGGATGATTGAAGAGTGCCCTCGTAGCTGCTGAGGCTGAGGTCTACACCCTTCGGGTTGCCTAACCTGCATATGATAAAAATGAGCAGAATTGAAACTATCTTGATACTCATGTGCCAAAAGGAATTACTGCTAAGGGTGAAATGAAATGCAATTAAGCAGAACTTTGATGCAGAAATGCAGTGTGGTATTTCAGAAATCGATTTGGATACTGGACCGAACAAACAACTGAAGTCGCTGCACTAGTCTATGATTCAGAAAGGCTTAAGAAGGTTACGGATTACTTGACTCAAATTCTGAAATGCTGAACTAAGGATTGCAGAATTTCTCAGATGCTTTCAGAACTTGAAGACGGAGTTGCCGATTCATATCAAATGCAGAACATACAACCAACTGAGATCGATGCATGAATTTATTTCAGCAAAGATTCAAAGAATTGCTAACTCTGATACAAAATTCAGTTACTTGATACAAACTTCAGCACATCCAAACTGAAGCAATTTCAGAAACGTCATTGAGACTCAAGCAATCTGATTAGTAGACTAGGGAAAGCAAATGCAAAACTCTAAATCAATTGCTATGCAAATTGATACAATCTGCAAAGTGAATTCAACAGATAAAAACTAGTCTCACTTAATACAAAAGTCAGGAAATCAAGAACAGAACTGAAACGCAAAAGGAGAAAAGTTGGCACGCAAGTGCCGAATTGATACGCAAATGCCGAAATGTAAAACTAATTGGAATTAAACCTACTTGTTCGCTAAACACACTCCCTAACTATTTAACTAGAAGATTTGAACCCTAATTAAGCAGAAACTAATCAGAAACGAGACCTAGCAGCGAATACAGAAAATTCAGTAATGAAACAGAGATGACAGAAATGAAATTTACAGCTAAAACAATGAAATTAACTAGCTAAACTACTCCTTAACCCTTCTTGAGCTCAGAATCTTCTTGGTTGTCAATCAAGAGCTGGCTTCGAACCCGCAAGCTCAGCAAATCGATTGGAAAAATAGCTCAGTGGTCGAATTTGCTCAAACTGCATCAACTAGGAAATTTCCAATCCGAAAGCTTCGATCTCAGTTGTTGAGCTGCGATGGTGATTTGGAGAAGACCTGAGCTCACCTGAAAACCCCTACAAGTGGCTCAGGTGGTCGGAAGTGGGTTGTAACTGAAATTCAAGCTCCCGCACCACAGAGAATGCGAAACCCTCAACAAGCTCTGTCCGGATGAAGTTTGAGCTGGATTCTTCACCGCAGCTATTTCCAATGATCCAGATGATGATCCAAGGTTGAGATTGAGGGGTCGCGCCTTCAAAACTAAGAAAATTCCAAAAGAAACGAAGAAGAACGATGAAGAAGCTACTGTGCGGCGGAGACGCGATGAAGGAGAAACGCTGGGAAATTTTCCTTAAGTAATTAGCTTTGAACGACTCAGATCGATTTGAGGAAATCCAACGGCTGATCTTGCTCTGATTTGATCCAAATTTTGATGATGATGATCTGGGGTCAGGATCTGCCTCGTGGTAGCTCGGATCCTCCAGATGTGCAACGGATGGTCCAGATCAACTCAATCTGTGAATGGACGATCTAGAGCCCTCCAAGCTTGATCCAACGGTTGATTTAGCTCTGATTGGGATGAAACTTTCAGATCTTGATCAGAATGCTTGATCAACCCTAACCCTAGCTCGGATTGCTTCTGATTGTCCCGGATGGCTCAGATCTAGCCGCTTTTGAATCGGACGACCCTGATTAATTGTAAGCTTGATAATTCGATCCGGTTCACTTCCGACTCATGTTTGACCCAATATGATCTAGGTCCAGGATCCTTTCATGCCTACAAAAATATATCAAAAAATTAGTGGCCAAATAATCCGAAAATATATAAATTTGCAATTAAGTCCAAATTAAAAGGAAATCATAAAACCTAGGGTAAAATCACAATTAAGCAATAAAAACATAGGTCAAACATGGATTTTAGCAACTCAAATAATCAATAAAATGGTACTTATCACGTAGTAGCCAAGACCGAACCTAAGTACCTCGAGCATCCGAAGCACCGCAAGGTTTTAGAGTTTTGGGTACTTGGTCGGGCGTAGCAGCCCAGACCAAGCCTAAGTACCCCGGACATCTGTAGCACCGCGAGGTATGAGGGTTTTGGGTACTTGGTCGGGCGTAGCAGCCTAGACCGAGCCTAAGTACCTGGGCCATCCATAATCCCGCAAGGTATTAGGGTTTTTATCCTTGATGGGTCGTAGTAGCCCAGACCAAGCCTAAGTACCTCTGGTATCCGCAGCACCGCGAGGTATTAGGGTTTTGGGTACTTTGTCGGGCGTAGCAGCCCAGACCAAGCCTAAGTACCCCGGGCATCCACAGCATCGCGAGGTTTTAGGGTTTTGGGTACTTGGTCAGGCTTAGCAGTTTGAAGAAGACATCTTCCTTTATTCCTTGAGTTTGTTGCAAGGCAGCAAGAAGACACAAAAGGATACACGAGTATAATGCAACTCTTACCGGGACCAAAAGGGTTAGAGACAGCTGTCGGTCCTGGACCCCTCGAGCCTCTGGTCCTTCTCTCTCTGCGCATGACCTCCTCCTTCAGCTAGCCTTCAAGTTCCCTTGGGTTCTTCAGTGACTCTGTCCTGACTTCCCCGCTATAGCATCGCCGAGACACCAGCTGGTCTCCTTTGACTTCGACCACTCGATCACCAACGGGGAATTTTATCTTCTGGTGGTAGACAGAGACCGCCGCCTAGAAAACGCTGAGCGTCGGGCGACCCAGGATAGCATTGTAAGAAGAGGGAGCGTCAACGATCAAGAAGGGAGTCCTCCTAGTCCTTTCAAGCCTGTCGCTGCCCAAGGAGAGTGATAGGGTGATTTGCCCTACCGGCTGTACTCAATACCCCGTGAAACCTAACAGAGGGGTCGAGACGGGGAGCAGTTCATCTTTATTGATCTGCATCTGGTCCAAAGCCGCCTTGTACAGGATGTTTACGGAACTACTTGTGTCCTCGAAGATGCGCTTAAACTCATAGTTAGCAATACGAGCTATGATCACTAAGGCGTCTTCATGGGGAGCTTCCACCTCTTCCAGGTCAGTCAGCCTGAAAGACATTGTAGGGTCGGGCTCCTAACTCCGACTAGTCCCAATGGAGTAGTTTTCCAGTCGCCGAGTATGAGCTTTTCTTGCCCGGTTGGAGTCCCCTCCGGTAGGTCTTCCGGAGATAACTCCCACATGCCCGAAGGGCGGGCCACGCATAGGGGCCTTGCCCTTTTGAGGATCTCTGTCCAAGGAGAGGGATCTTTGGGACGCACATCCCCGGCTCCTCCCTCGCGATCGCGATCGAGACCGATGTCGAGCCTCGTTTTCTCCAACCGGTTGCCGTCGAGGGGAGAAACTTCGCCGTGGAGATCTTCGGCGATACCCCGACTTATTCCTCTTTCTTCGCGGTCTAGTGTCTGCCTCCTCCCCAAATTTCTTCCTCAACGCATGACACTCTTCGGTGGAGTGTGTGTAGTACCCGCAGTACTTCTGCTCTGGCTCTGGCTGCTTGGTGTCCACGATCTCTACCAGCCTGCGCTTCCCGATCCACTGATCCTTCCCGAGATGAGGGTCCTTTCCCCGGGTTGGAGTCGAGGCTCCCTTCTTTCAGTCCTAGGAGCAGCCGGATGGTTCCTTGCGACGGGTGTACTGTACCTCCTCCACATTAATGTGTTTGACAGAACGTCCCAGCAGGTCGTCAAAATTGGCAGGAGACTTCTTTACCAAGGATCGGAAAAAGTCCCCCTCCGTAAGTCCTGGGTGCAAGCGCTAACAAGTATCTCAGACGTGGCGCTGGGCACGTCTTGGGCAACTCTGTTGAATCGCTGGATGTACCCCTTAAGCGGCTTCTATGGCTTCTGCTTGAGGGCGAACAGATTGAGGGTCGTCTTCTGATAACGACGGCTACTGGCAAAGTGGTGGAGGAAGGCGGTTCTAAATTCTGCGAAGGAGTTGATGGAACCAGGTGGTAGCCTTTGGAACCACCGTTCGGCTACTCCAGATAGGGTGTTCAAGAACACCCGACACTTTACACCGTCAGTGTATTGGTGCAAGAGTGCAGCGTTCTCGAACTAACAGACGTGATCCTCCGGGTCTGTTTTCTCAACGTACTCGGGGATTCTCGGCCCCCGGAATTGCTTCGGCATGAGGTCCTCAACAATTCCGATGAGAAGGGCGTAGAGGGAATTTTGTGAGAAGCCTTAGGCTCCTCTCTTCTTCCTTGTCCTTCCTCATGCTTTTGAGTACTGGAGGCTACAGAATGGACCTTCTCGATATCCCCAGGAGAGTCTCTTTGGGGACCAGGAGCTGCTCCGTCTCGTTGGCCCACTGGTGTGACGGATCTTCGTGAGTGCGAGATGGAGGCTCTGGGGATCTCCTCCCGTGCAGGCATCCCCGCCGCGAGGCAGCCTGTTCGACTTGGTGTTGTTCAAGCGCCTCCTTGATGGCGTCAGCCACCAAGCGATCGAGTTCCTCTCTTGTAAGGACAATGGGTTGTCCCTCCGGTCCTGCCATCGGTGCTCCTTCAGGTGCTTTCCTAGTTTCCCACAGACGACACCAAATTTGTTCCAGAAGGAATCGACGACGATGTCCAGACACCGGGGTTCTACCTGTTGGAACGTGGATGGCTAGAGAGGGGGGTGAATGTAGCTAGACATCGAAACTTAGCACTTTTTGCATTTTCTGCACTTAAACGTTTAGTAGCACAGCGGAAGCAATAAAACAGAGTATGCAGAATTTAAAACCTAAGCTAAGAACAACCACCAAACGCTAACAAAGAGGATTTACAAGGTTCGGGGATAACTTGCCCTTACTCCTTGGCGGGCCCATAAGGTGGGTGATCCCTTGATCGTCGGCAGATCAAGCCCCGGAAAATTCGGATAGTAAGCAACCTCCTTCTCGGTGGAGTAACCTCTCCACAACGTTTCGAAATGAATCAAGTATAAAGCACTGGAAACACAAGAAGGATCTTACTTAGCACTTAGGAACACAAGAACACAAGCAGACTTCTCCCGAGCTCCACTCAACGTAGATCTCATGCAAGAACTCCCTTTTTCGTGTCTTCTCCATGATGGACTCGCCAAGCCTCTTGCTTCTCTTCCAAGTGCTCAAGTAACAGATGGTTGCTTCAAGGATCACAGTCGCTTGCTCAAGAGATGATGGAAGTAATCGCGCGAGCAGAAAAAAGAGTTGTTGCAAGAACAGAAAACTGATCAAGTGTATGCAGCGTTGTTATTGAGACTTCTTCGCCACCAAGCGCTTAAGTCCCTCCACTGATCGCTATGTCATCTCACTGCAGCCTCCAGCTGCTCACCTGCAACTACCAGCCTACCACTGAGCTCTCCTGGACTCCCTGAGCTTCACTCAGTCTAGCCCCAGTCAACAGGCGCTCCAGCAGCGCTAGCAACCGTTGCAACCTGAGATGGCAAATGGATAAACCTGCTCCAAGGAAAGACCTCCATTGACTCTCCTTGAGTGCTTGAATCCATCCCTGTCACCTGCACACTTAATCAGAGCATTAGCATAGCAAATCAGCAGTGAATCAAGTTTCAGAGATTAAGCGCAGAGAAATCAAATGTGTTCAGACGCGATTAGAGCGTCTGACAGTGCATTTTGAATTAAAGTAATCGGTCACCGGACCGATCCACCGCTTTACTGGGACTCCCAGCTTTCGCGGCCACATGAGTCTGATCGATCACCATACCGATCAGGCTGTGACCTGATCGGTCACCAGACCGATCAGGAAGCTCCCTGACCGATCAGGCTACAGCCTGATCGGTTATAAGATGGAGTCCGCGACACTTGATCGTTCACCAGAACGGTCTGAACAGTGTTCCAGATCGGTCACCAAACCGATCAGGAGTAGATCAGTAAGGTTCCCAAAGCCTACTGGATGCTCCCTAATAGGTCACTGGACCGATCAGGAGCAGAGCAGCATGGGAACTCAACTCTCTGTGTGCTCCCTGATCGGTCACCAGACCGATCAGGAGTCGAGCAGTGAGTGAACTGCACACTCCCTGATCGGTCACCAGACCGATCAGGAGCCGAGCAGTAGGTTCCAGCCTCACTGTATGCTCCCTGATCAGTCACCAAACCGATCAGTCATCGCTGGATCGGTCACCAGACCGATCCACGAGGGAACACCGTGCCAACTTCCCTGATCGGTCAGCAGACCGATCCAGGCAAGGTCAAATCTCCTCTAAGTCACGAGAACAAGCCTCTGGCCCATCTCTGACTCGTGCCATGCCCAACTTCACTCACTGGGACTTCAACCTAGCCCTCCAAGCTAGGACCTGGCTTCACTCACCAGGGTTTCAGTCACCCGGCTTCACTCACCGGGACCCGACTTCACTCACCGGGATTTCATCCAACCTTGCCCTCCAGGCTAGGACCTGACCCTCCATGCCAGGATTTCATCAACCTAGCCTTCCAAGCTAGGATCTGACCCTCCAAGCCAGGACTTTTTCACACCTAACCCTCCAAGTTAGGACTTTTCAATACCTATCCCTCCAAGCTAGGACTTTTCACACCTAACCCTCCAGGTTAGGACTTTTCAACACCTAGCCCTCCAAGCTAGGACTTTTTACACCTAACCCTCCAGGTTAGGACTTTTCCACACCTAGTCCTCCAAGTTAGGACTTTTTACACCTAACCCTCCAGGTTAGGACTTTTCCTCACCTAGCCCTCCAGGCTAGGACTTTTCCACACCTAACCCTCCAGGTTAGGATTTTCCCACAAGGTATGACTTAATCCCAATCATCTTATCATCCTAAACTAAAATCGGTGTCAACACCAAAATAACAATCAGGGCCAGACTGCATCAACACTACCCACGTGGAAGTCATTGTGGAGGGGAGGAACTCAGTGTCCTGTGATGTCAACACGAGTGTTAGGGGAACACGTCGGAGATTGTCCGGCGGAGCCCACTCCGACGCTCAAGTTAGTGTTTTGAGGGAGAGTAAAAGTAGCAAGAAAGGAAATGTGTGTATAGTTAAGAGAACATAACCCCCTTACCGGAGGGATGGGGCTACCTTTTACACATATGGCGGCAGACTTGGTGCATTCCCTTGATTTGTGCCACGCCTCCATGACTCATGCCACGTCCTCCCCCCTTTCGGTGATTACCTGATAACCTTTGAAATGGTCTGTACCGTTATCATGCTTCCGACCCATTGCGATATTTAAGGGTCGTGATGACTCCTTACGACGGGGACTGTATCCATAGATCTGCAAAGAGGGGGGAGATTGCTCCCTGAGGTCACTCGTTACTTGGGCCTTCTGGTTCGAGTGGGCATTATATCCCCCGAGGGGTTCTCGGGCCTCAACCCCCCAGGGTGATCCCACGTGCCTACCACGGGCTACCCCCATCAGGTAAGAAACTAAAAGCAGAGGAAAAGGAACATGTCGACGATGTGTATGTCCTCGGAGTCACGGTCATTGAATGGCAACAGATCCTCTTACAGCTAGCGCAGGAGGAGTCGGTTGCTAGCTCGCTCGCTGCCGTTTGAACCTTTCCGACATGGTTTTTATATTTGTTGTCATTTCATGTGGTCCATCTTGTAGACGCACAGCAAGAGGACCAGGAATTTCTGAGAACTATCACGTTCTTCTAATGAATTGGAGATGATGGATTTTGACCCCGTTCTCCTGTTCTAAGTAGCAATTAGGTCACTTTAATCATTTTATTAAAGGGCGTACATAACATTTCAAATTAATCAAAAGATGCATTCTATTTAGTATTTATGTTAAAATATGGAAAATTGAAGGAGTTAAAAGGTTAATGAGCCAAGTAAGGGTGTAGGCTTGAAATGCTAAACTTGGAGGGGCTAAAGGTAAAAGACCGCCAATTATATAACCTTTCTTTTCTCCTTTCCTTGCCGATCACAACCAAGCTCAGGCCACAGTGGAAGGGGCACGAGCAAGAAGGAATCGTCGGGTGGGCTTCTACTCGTGGATTCTCAATGCATAGCGCCGCCCTACCTCTTGGTTTCATTCATCGTCGGAGCTTCTTCTCCCCGATTCCTTCCTTCTTCCTCATGCGATCAAGATCGAGAGTCGGCACCCCTTTACCTTTTCGATCTCTGCTGAGTTTGACTCTCTTCCTCCTCGTGATCCTTCATCTCCGAGTGGTTCCACCTAGAGCTTTCTTCTTTGATCGGTGAGTTCCGGATCTCTCTCCTTGTTGGTTCCCTTTCTTCGGGCAAGCTACAGATTGTGGGTCTTCTCTTTCGATCAAGGTGAGTTCACAATGAATTTAGATCGTTGGTTTTGCCCATTTCCAATTGATTTGTGTTGGATCTTTGATCTGGACGTTATTCGATTCAAGATCGTGATTGCACTGTTGGTTTTTTGAAGGGAGGAAGAGGAGCTCAGTGCTGAGGATCTTGCATCGATTTGGTGGGTTTTCTTGGAGCAGAACAAAGAAGGAAAGAGGTCAACAGGTGTGCCTAATCTTGGTATGATCTTAGTTCAGTAGTTGATAAGAGGAAATATGATTGGGTGGGTTCTGCTCTTGTGATTGAAGGCTTTCTTATGGTATGGTTCTGAGTTGTATTGCGGGTTTTGCTAATGGATGTTGTTAGTTCTGTGGATTGGTTCCGTTTTCTATTTGGGATTGATTTCATTTTTGTAAGGTGGTCTCTAATCAAATTTGATCTTGTGTTTGTATCTGTGCAATTAGATAAGGTTATGATTCTATTAGCTAGATTCGTATGGAGGTGAATCTTTGTATAGGTAGTAGTTCTTCATAACCTTGTTGTGCTGTTCGGTTTGGTTTGGAGTAGGTTTTGTTCTTGGAGGATGGATGTCATTTTGGTTGGTTTGCTACCAAAAGTTAGAGTTTGGCGATAACTCGACTGTTAAATATGGGGCACATGTACTTAATTAGGGTTGTTTCTAATTAAATTAAGGATTAGCTGGACTGTGTGGTGTAGGGTGGCATGAACCACACTTTAGGTTAAATATGGGGGTTAAAAATTAAATGGACCTAATTAAGTAGGGTATGTGGTTTAGCTAATTTAATTATAGTATAATTAACTAAGTAGTGTTCTTTGGTGTAGGGCATTGGCTTTGTTTACTCGTTGCGGATATTACATTGGATGGGGGATTCTCATAGCACAAACTTCTTTGTATCAAGACGGGTACCCTTGACTTATCTTTATTAGATATAGTCATCTCTTATGCATAGTTAAATATGGATAGCAGTAGGGATACCTGTTAGTTTCATTTCTGTATTATTTCTTTCGGTATTTGTTATCTGTTTAGGTTTACAGCTTACTGTTCCATATTACCACGTTAAATTGGTTTGTCTTCCTTTGTGTTAGTTTTAGTTTATATTATTCCGCTTGCGAAAACTAACTATGTAGGAAGAACGAGGGAAGAAGTGGGTGAATGACTATTCAACCCCTCTAGCCGTACACACCGGTCCCAACACACCCCTCATCCTTTTTTTGTTTAGTTGATAGCGGTGTGTCTCATGCCTCCAGGAGAGGATCCAACTGTCAGTCTCTCCATTTAAGTATTATTTTTATTTGTCTTCGTACTCTCGTGTTATTTTTATCGTGTTAGTGTCACTTTGGTTTTGTTATCATTACGGATGGTATTTGACTTTTCGTTAGACGTGTATTCAATTGCTTCCGTCGGATTTTGATTCGCTGTGCTTAGTTTACGGAGATTTATTTATACTATTTGTCAGTCATAATATTTAATTGCATGGTTGTGACTGTATGAATGTCAACCAAGTGTAGCTATACTTTATTTGTTGGACATGAGTGTATGTATAAGTTTCAGATTATCTACCATATAAGGGAGGTGTTGCCCGTTTTTTGAGCAAGCACAAACATCTGGGGGTGTGACAGCATCGATCTTCTGATGTTATTCTTGTATTGTTCTTGAAGATCTCTACGTTTTAGTTTTGACTCAAGTTTTTTTCGAAAATAAAGTTTAAGAATTAAAAGGAAAATAAAATGAAATAAAATATTTTCATCAAATGATTAAAATGAGTTGAAACATGCATACTTTTTAGATTTATATTTGAATATTAATATTTAAATTAATTAAAATACTCTTCATTAAATTAAAATTGAAAGATGATATTAATATTAAATTTATTATAACATTAAATAAATGATAATTATATATATATAATAATTATTCAAGGAAGTTTTTGTTTTGTTTTGTTTTCAAGAAAATTCTCATCATTTTTTCTTTCTTTCTAATTTGTGAAAAAAAAAATCTGACTCTGATTCCAATTTACTCGTATCAACCATGAGCAACTATTGCTTCACGTCATCATTTCACGTTCTTCTTCCCTTCTCCTTCATCTAATCCCTCTCCCTCTTTCTTTCTTAATCATATCAGACTCACATTGGGTATGATATTTTTTCATATTAGACCTAAATTGGGCCTAATATGATTTCATATCAGACCCAACATAGACTTGATATAAATGAGTTTAGCTTA
This sequence comes from Boesenbergia rotunda, assembly GCA_024364735.1. NCBI lineage: Eukaryota > Viridiplantae > Streptophyta > Magnoliopsida > Zingiberales > Zingiberaceae > Boesenbergia > Boesenbergia rotunda. The sequence continues at coordinate 7,302 of JAGFNQ010005159.1, read as the reverse complement.
ATCAATAAAGTAAAAAATTTTAAAACTAAATCTTCTATTTAGTTTTCAAATTCTTTATGCATTATAAATTTTTAAATTTAAAAATATATATTATTTATTATGAACTCAAAAATATATATTATGTATTATGAATTAAAAAAAATATTATTTTCATTAATACATATTATCTTTTTATTCATTTTACAAAAGTAAAATAATATTTTTTTATATTTTAGCCTAATTAAGAAATCTATGATTTATTTTTATAAGATCACTTAAAACTTTTTTAAACATTCTAAACTATAAATAAATCTCAAAGAATATATATATAATTTAGTCCTTTTGATAATATTCATATTATTTTATAAAAGATCTATTTATCATCACTGCCAATGTCTCCTGTTATTTATATTTAAATGTAATATGATTCCCTAAAATAATGAATAACATAAATTAAGATTGAACCAAAATTTAAATGTCACATTGAGCCAGATATGGAATTATATCAGACTCATATTGGAATTCCATATTAGGCTCAACGAGCCCAATGTGAGTTTTTTTGTCGATTCTTCCTTATTACCTTTTAACACTTTGGAGAAGTCAAAATAAATAATAGATAACATATTTGAACTACTTGTAATCTTATAAATCCATGAGACTTGAAATTGGTACAATCGGAGCTCTCTAGATTAAATCAGTGAACTTTGGTCAAACTCCACTGATTTGACATAGAGAGCTCCGATTACACCAATTTCAGTTCCCGTAGATTTTTGATGTTACAAGAAGTTCAAATATGCTATCTATTTTTTATTTCGATTTCTTCGAAGTGTTAAAATATAATAAGGAGGAATAGTCGAAAAATCACATATTGGGCCCATTGGGCCTGATATAGAATCTATATCAGGCTCATGTTAAGCCTGAAATGATTCCATATCAGGCCTAATGTGAGCATAATATAATCCATATCAGGCCCAACAGACCCAATGTGTGATTTTTCGATTATTCCTTCTTATTACATTGTAACATGCCTCAGAAAAATCGAAATAAATAATGTACTTGTAACCTCAGAAATTCGTAGGAACTGAAATTAGTACAATTGGAGCTGTCTGAGTCAAATCAATAGATTTTGGTCATAATTCACTGATTAGCTTAGAGAGCTCTAATTGTACCAATTTCAAGTCCCACGGATTTCTGAGGTTACAAGGAGTTCAAATATATTATGCATTGTTTATTTCGACTTTTTTGATGTGTTATAATGTAATAAGGAATAATAGTCGAGAGATCCTCACATTGGATCATTGGGCCTGGTATGAATTATATCATGGCCAGGTTGGGTCTGATATGGAATCATATCAGGCCCAATGTAGGCCTGATATGATTCTATATCAGGCCCAATGTGAGATTTTTTGTCAATTTTTTCTTATTATATTTTAACACATCGGAGAAGCCAAAATTAAAAATGGATAACATATTTGAGCTCCTTGTCGATTCTTAAAATTTGTTTTCGAAAAAAAACTCGAGTCAAAACTAAAAAGCAGAGAACTTCAAAAACAATGCAAGAATAACATCGGTGGATCAATGCGTCACTGGATGTAGTTGATTGGAGATATCCCGTAACCCCAACTGATCGACATCCTAGGCATCGTCGTTGTTGCAATCGATGACGACCCTATCGAAGTCGAACAGCTTTCATATCAGGCCGAACGTGGGCATGATATGATAAATATTATCTAACATGGGCTTGATATGAAAAATATCATGCCCCAACATGGACCTAATATTCCCATGTTATGCATATATTCATCTAAAAGATGGAAGAAAGAGAAGAAAATGAATGAAAAAGAGGGAAGAATGAGAAGAGAAAATAAATTGCGTGCATAAACGAGAGAGTAAAGGGAAAAGAGATTATATGCATATAAATCAGATTTGACAGAAAAATAAAATGGAAAGAGTACTGAAAAAAATATTTTTTTTTTGATAAATATCAAAATAGCATGCACTTTTTAATTAATTCGAAATATTAAAATACCCTATTACAATTAAAATGATGAATCAGACAACAGACAAATTGAACCTGGGATGATCGGCCCGGCCCCACAGAAATTTCCCATCGGTCACCAGGATAAATCGAGAAGCCCTCGCGGTGGCCAGTCTCCCTATTACAATTAGGGTGCGTTTGGTTGAGGGTTATCCATGATAACCTTGGTTATCCATCCAAGGTTATCAACAAAAACCTTGTTTGGTTTAGGTAATCAGCGATTCCCAAGTAATGATCGATGCCCGACACGTCAGCAAAAGGGATATGTAACCCGGAATCGAAAAACCTCAGGGAAGTAATGTTTTTCTTGATTCCCTGGTTATGGAACTTATCTTTCCAAAACTATCCTCCAATATTTACACTTAAGACGAAAATAACCATAACAATTTATTAACTTCCGAAAACATTATTCTCGATCGACGACTGACAACGGCGGCCGGCGACCACCGCCGACGGTCGGGGACCACCGCCGGCGGCCAGGGACCACCGCCGGCGGCCGGGGACCACCGTCGGCGGCCGGGGACCACCGCCGACGGCCGGCGACCACCGCCGGCGGCCGGCGATCGGCGACCACCGTCGGCGGCCATCGACCACCGCCGGCGGCCGGCGATCGGCGACCACCGTCGGCGGCCATCGACCACCGCCGGCGGCCTGCGACCACCGCCGGCGGCCGACGACCACCGCCGGCGACGATCGCCTGCGACGATCGCCTGCGACCACCGCCGACGACGACCACCGCCGGCGATCGACCACCACCGACGATCGACCACCACCGGCGACGATCGTCGGCGACCACCATCAACGACGATCGTTGGCGACCACCACCGGCGACGATCGTCGGCGACCACCATCAACGACGATCGTTGGCGACCACCACCGGCGACGATCGCCGGCGATCGTCGTCGACGATCGCCGGCGATCGTCGTCGACGATCGTCGCCGACGGTGGTCGCCGGCGATTGTGGCCGGTGGTGGTCTACGAAGATCGTGGCCGACGGTGGTCGTCGGTCGCCGGCGATCGTTGCCGGTGGTGGCCGCCGGCGACCGACGACGATCGCCGGCGGCCGGCGACCACCGCCAGCCACGATCGTCGTAGACCACCACCGGCCACGATCGTCGGCGACCACCGTCGGCGACGATCGCCGGCAACCACCGTCGGCGACGATCGCCGGCGACCACCGCCGGCCACGATCGTCGCCGGCCGACGGCGGCGATGATCGCCGGCGATCACCGGTGGCGGCAACGATCGTCGGCGGTGGCGACGATCGCCGGCGACGACGATCGCCGGAGGCCGGCGACGACGATCGCCGGAGGCCGGCGACGACGATCGCCAGAGGTCGGCGACCACCGTCGCTCGCCGGCGGCGGGCGACCACCGCCGCTCACCAGCAGCGTCACCGATTAGCGCCAATCATGGCCGGTCGGCCATCGGTGTTGGACACCGATTGCCTACGTGGATACCGACGATTGACGTCGACGCCCTTAAGTCTAAACAAATAAAATTATCTAAGCAAATTCTAAAGGGTAATATGGTAAAATATTATATTAAGTTATAGACTATTACCTCCAAACAAATAAGATTTTATTTGATTATCTAAATTGAAACAAACAACTTTAGGTTATGTTTCATTCCCTATAACCTTGGTTATGTGATTACTTGATAATGACATAACCAAGGTTATATATGATAACTTGAACCAAACGCACCCTTAAGCTCATTATTAAGGTCGATAAGTAGGGCAATAGATGTTGAGGTCGATAATTTACAGCATCTCTCGAAAGCAAATGGATCGTGAGAATAACTGAAGGCTAAACATGGTGATCCACAAAAGAGAATGCGAGAAAACTTCCTACGCGATCGTGTTCAGTGCGATGACTTCGATGATGTGAGATTGAGGCTTAAGTCGACTTGTCGTGGTCTTGTGGTGGGCGACGTCGATGGCTGTGGATCATGGAGGTGGAACACTCTTTTGTTACTAGAATACGATCCGCCGAGACTGACTCCAAACAGCTTGGGTTGTCCGGCGCAGTTTTGCTCTAGTTGGAGCGGTGGCGGAGGCGGCGAGAGGTCCTCTGCGATGGTGAGGGAGCTGCTCGACGTGGGGCTCCCGCATCCATGGAGGGGGGCGGCCGCCGGTGGCCGAGCGAAGCGGGGCGCCACGGGGAGGACGTGGTTCTGCAGGAAGTAGATGATGTCGTTGTAGAGCTTCCGCATGTGCCCCAGCTCCGACATCAGCGTCGCGTTGCTCCGTCGCAATCTCTCATTCTCCTCTGCCAACGCGAACGCCGCCGTCGGCTGCCCGCGGCCAGCATTAGCAGCGCCAGCGCCGACGTCGTTGCCTCCGATGAGGAATATCCGCGACGGCGGAGCGGTGACGGCGACGTCCTGCTGCCAGACGGGTGAACCGGCAAGCCCGTACCCGTCGAAGTGGTGACCGCCGTAGAGCGGGAACAGAGACGGCAATGTAGCAGAGGGCTTGCGGCGGTTGATCTCGCAGAGCAAGTGCTTCTCGCACTTCCTAAAGAACTCATTCGTAAACTCCCACCTCTCCGGCACCACCTTGCGAAACCCCTGCAGCATAAATAATCTCATCAGCGATCCAAAAAAAAATCACAAAATTTAACATCAACCGAGCAATAATTCGATCGCGTACGTAGGTGTTGAGCTGCCGGACGAAGCTAGAAAAGTTATTGTGCTTGAAGTAGTTAGGAAGAACGTCACGGGCGAACTCCGGCGGCCGCCACACCACGAAGGTGGAAACTTGGTCGTCACCCCACGACACGATGTGGTCAGTCGCGGGGTCGTCCACCAACTGATACGTCTTCGTCAGGAACGGCGCAGGCACCGGCTTGTGCGCCTCCGCTACTTCCCCTCCCGATGCGCCTTCCCAACACCCCTCCATCGCGCTGGAAACAACAATGTGAGGCATGGCTTCTCCGTATTATAAATACTTCCGGCTCCGAGGCGCCTCGATGCTTGCGTCGAGGAAGGAAGAAGACGGGAGGAATATGTGTCGGTCCGGCGTCGGGGAAAGAGGAGGAGGAGGAGGAGGAGGAGGGGGAGATATTGTTAAAGAAAGGGGGCGAGGTTTACATGGAGGTATTAGCTTCGACTTTCGATATCAACCCGTGACATGCGCTTCCTCCCCTGTTTTTTCTCCTCTTCCACTCTGCCATCATCGCTATAAGCTTTCTAATTTATTACAGCCACTGCGGCTTATGTTCTCAACTGGTTCCCAAAGCTCATAAATTTATGCCGGCAGTCCACCATTACCATTGGTCTTTAGATTCAATGTATGCTTAAAGGCTCTGATCAATGTGTGGCAGAAGACGCACCTCATTCGTATTTTCTTCTGTTCCTCGAATCTGCAATGCAGATAACTTTTCCTGAGTCTCTCTAATTGACTCGACTACCGTTTCTGTCCGTGTTCATCACTTCCGAAATTGCGATCTAACGCCATGGCGAGCAAAAGTAGCACGGAGTTCGATGAGACCGATGAAAGAGGACAAGCCTACGGACGCATCTCTGCCACTTTCTCACACCTGTTTCGATTTCTTAAGCCTCTCTTTGGAGGGTAGCGAATGGAAGCTGATTGAAGCAGCAGAGACGCAAGGCAGGCGAGTTCTGGAGAAGGGAGAGCATACAATAGGCAGCCAGCAGAAACTGCAGGTCCCGAGGGATGCCTGCTATTGATTCCTCTCCGGTACCCTATCGATGAGATGTCTGTTTATGTTCCAAGGATTCGAGAGAGATAATAAAAAAGAGTTACTTTTCCAAAGCCTTCTCTTCGCTAGCTCGCTATTTATCTTCTTCTCCTTCTTCATCCTCCACTGTCGCGGCGTTACTGCTGCAACAAGCTCAAGCATTTAAGAATCTGACATTCCAGTTTGGGCATTTGACTATCGCAGAATTATACGAGGACTAGAACGTGGCTTCCGTCGGCAAACAGAGATTGAGGGGTGTTTGATAAGCGGGTTTAGAAGATAGGAATGAAAATGAAATCTATTTCATTCTCATTAATGATGTTTGATATACCGGAATCGAAATTAAAATAAGGATATGATACCTTTGATTTCATAATCCACCCTCCACTAGATTATCATCAAACTCATACACCCCTCAATTAAACTCATTGTCATTCCCATTATTAAATTTATACCAAACGCTCCCTGAAATTTTTGCAGTGAATAAAAAAAATCAATAAAATTGGAGGGTCAGAATCTAACAATCTAAAATATATTTTTATAAATAAATAAAAAATAATTTAATAAAAAATTAAATATAAAAAATATATAATTTAGTATATAATAAATAAAAAAGAATATAATAGAGATTAAATATTTTTAATAATTATATTAAAAATTATAAAAAAATTATAATAGATTTATATATTTTTATAAGTTAAAAAATTAATTTAATATAAAAATAAATAAAAAAGAATACAATTTAATATGAAAATAAATAGTAAATGTTATAATTTAATAGGAAGATAAATAAAAAACGATTAAAATTAAAAATGATATTAAATTAAAATTTTTAATTTTTTTTATTTTCTGACGTGTCAAATTCTGTCTGTCGTCACTCCAAAAAAAAATTTATCGTTTTGATCTATTAGCCTTCTCCAGTATTAATTGCAAGGTACCAACAGACCATGGCTCATGAATCAACAGTGAAACCGGTTAATGAAGCAGGTGCCTTCTAAATTCCTCGGTCATCTCTAAAATTAAATTTCAATTTCAATAAATTAATAAATAAAATTCTGTTAATAGATGATTAGGTTTTGTTTAATTAAGAGTAGTTTAATGAAGTTTATAATAACAGGCCATGGCTCATGAATCAACAGTGAAACCGGTTAATGAAGCAGGTGCCTTCTAAATTCCTCAGTCATCTCTAAAATTAAATTTCAATTTCAATAAATTAATAAATAAAATTCTGTTAATAGATGATTAGGTTTTGTTTAATTAAGAGTAATTTAATGAAGTTTATAATATAATTGAGTTTGAATTGTAAGTTAGATTATATATTATTAGCTTTCTAATATAAATTATAAAATTTTATTATTTTTTAATTCAGATTATATTATATTATAATTTGAAAATTATACTAAATAAAATAATCAATTTTATACTACAGATCATTACTCATCAAACATAACTTTAATAAATTAAGAATATTAGACTAATAGATGATCCTATAAATTTATCCAAATAGTCACTGAAAAACTTTCGATTTATCAATCCAAATTAATAACATAATCTAATATCTAATTTCAATTAAAAATAAATA
>JAGFNQ010005158.1:37279-63337 GCA_024364735.1 Boesenbergia rotunda | reverse complement strand
GTTCTGAAAAGTTCAGAAATGGACAATTGGCTTGAAGCCATGAAGTCGGAAATGGATTCCATGTACGGAAATCAAGTATGGGACTTGGTTAACCCACCTGAAGGGATTAAACCCATAGGGTGCAAGTGGGTTTTCAAGAAGAAAACCGACATGGAAGGTAATGTTGTTACCTTTAAGGCTAGATTAGTGGCAAAGGGATATCGTCAAAAATAAGGAATTGATTATGACGAAACCTATTCGCCAGTAGCTATGCTTAAATCCATTCGGATGCTCCTAGCCATAGCAGCTCATTATGATTATGAGATTTGGCAAATGGATGTGAAAACAGCTTTCCTTAACGGAAACCTACATGAGGACGTATACATGATACAGCCTGAAGGTTTCACATCGGTTGATAAAACCAAGGTATGCAAGCTTCGACGATCCATATATGGACTGAAGCAAGCATCTAGGAGCTAGAACATCCGTTTTGATGAGACAATCAAAAAGTTTGATTTCTCACAAAATCCTGACGAACCTTGTGTGTACAAGAAGGTTAGTGGGAGTGCAGTCGTATTCTAGTATTATATGTAGACGACATCTTACTTATAGGAAACGATATTTCAGTCTTACAGACAGTTAAAATTTGGTTATCAAAAACTTTCTCCATGAAAGACCTGGGAGAAGCAACCTATATCCTTGGGATTAGAATCTATAGAGATAGATCAAAACGGTTGCTTGGTCTTTCGCAGTCTACATATATAGACCGAGTGCTAAAAAGGTTTAGCATGTCGGAATCCAAGAAAGGTTACCTTCCCATTAGGCATGGGATCAACCTTTCAAAGTCTATGTGTCCGCGCACAGAAGACGAGAGGATTTGCATGAATAAGATTCCCTATGCATCCGCGATAGGATCTATCATGTATGCTATGTTATGTACTAGGCCTGATGTATCGTATGCTTTGAGCGTCACAAGCAGATACCAGTCGGATCCAGGAATGGATCACTGGGCGGCTGTCAAGACAATCCTTAAGTACTTAAGAAGAACTAAGGATGTGTTCCTAATATATGGAGAAGGAGATATGGTAATACGTGGGTATACAGATGCCAGTTTCCAGACAGATAAGGATAACTCCAAATCACAGTCTGGATACGTATTTACTTTGAATGGAGGCGCAGTAAGTTGGAAAAGTTCCAAACAAGACACCGTAGCGGATTCTACCACGGAAGCGGAATATATCGCAGCTTCGGAAGCAGCAAAGGAAGCAGTTTGGATCAAGAAGTTTGTCTCAGAACTTGGTGTGGTTCCAACCATTGATGAAGCAGTGCCGGTTTACTGTGACAACAATGGAGCTATTGCACAAGCAAAGGAACCAAGGTCTCATCAGCGATCCAAACATGTGCTTCGCCGCTATCATCTGATCAGAGAGATTATAAGTAGGAATGACATACAAATTGAGAGAGTTCCCACTGAAGGAATATAGCGGATCCTTTAACTAAGGCCTTGCCTCAAAGCGATTGGCATTAGGCCAAGTGGGAGTTTGTTAGTGATATGAGAGAAGTGTCCTAAGGCAATCGCCTTATGATTGTAAAACATTTATATTAATAAATGATAATTCACTATTTGAGTATACATGCTTGTGTATTTGATTGGGATCTTAAACTCATCTACTGAATGTCCGCCATACAGTTCACAGCATAAGAGAATTTGTGATGGGATCACAACTAGTGATTATCTCTAAATGTGCAAATGTGAAGTGTTGGAAATATCCCTAGTCGATGAATTGATAAATACAGACATTATCAATTCTGTTGAGACTAGCATGGGTTATTCTCTATTCAGCTGATTCTCACTGGCTGGTGACATTGGGATGTCCAGAGATAAACATGGATGCTAGTTAAGGGAACTAGTTCATTGGAGTGACTAGCTGTAAGACTTCATATGGGAATCTACATGTAGATATGTCAATGAAGATCTTACTGCGGCTTAAGTGCGATGTTCCTTTGACTTGCGGTGTTCAAGTCATCTTGGTCATAGAGACTTATACATTGACATCTTAAGCAAGCATCTCCAAGGAGGTGTGGACCCAGGATGATCGGGTATAAGCCGAAGTGCACGAAGATGTTTGAACAGCCTACAAAGGATTCACCACTCCTTGCGAGGAGATGTATACCCAGGCCTATCATCGGATTGTTACTCAAAGCCTCTGGCCAGAGCATATCATGTTTAGAGTGAGAGTCTCTAAAATACATGAGAGTAATTAGAAATCCAAAGGACGAGTAAGACATTACTTGGGCTAGGTATGACGTAGTCAGCCTAGTGGGGACTGACACCATTGACTGTGTCCTGAACCAAGTGGGTATAAGGTGGTGAAGGGAATGGGGCACGATTCATTAGAGCTGCTGAAGGGTTTCAGAATAATTTCTTCTGAGGTCAAACGGTTGATCTTTCGATTAATTGGGGATCATGATGTACTACTAGGTGCCACTCATGATCGTTCTATAATTAGTTAATTATAGACGGCCAACATAAATCGAAAGCCTATTTAGTCACACGCACTACGAGTAATCCGAGGGATTTAAAATGAGTTGAAAATTGGATTTTTGATGAAGAGAAATAAGTCGAATCTGAGTTAGTCAGAGGCGCAATAGAAGCTAAAAATTGCTAAGTCTTTTGAAGGCTTTTTGGGCGAATTAAATGAGTTTAATTCGCGACGGTTCGGGTTGGTTTGGCCGACCAAAGAGGGTCCCAAACCCCCCTTTGGTGGCCGACCAATAAAGAGGAGAAAAACCAATTAATTTTGGTTTAATTAATAAAATAAATCAAGTGCGATTTATTTTATAAATTATGGATAAATAAATTTGTATAAAGAAATTTATATAAATAAATTTATAAAAATTTATTCTTTTTATGGAAGATTAAAATAATCCATGAATTGGTTTATTTTAATTTTATAAAATCAATTATGAATTGATTTTTTCATAATAAGAAAGTTTATAAATTTCTTATAAAAATTTATTCCATAATTTAAAGAGAAGAAAAGTTAGTTTTATTATAAATTAGTTTATAATAAAGACTTGGTTTAAACGGAATAATTCATAAGAATTTATAGGATAAATTTCTTATGATAATTAATTAGTTTTATTATAAAGTTAGTTATAATAAAATTCATAAGAGAATTTATAGGATAAATCTCTTATGATAACTAATTTGTTTTATTATAAATTATTTATAATAAGACTAGGCTTAAACGGAATAAGCAATAAGAAAATTTATAAGATAAATTTCTTATAACTAATTTCGTTAATTCCGTTAATTCGGTTTAGAGGGAGACTTAGCAAAGGAGTTGTTACTATATAAAGGAACCAAAGGCTAGCCCTTAATTCCAATCGAGTAATTAAGAGATTAATTATTCTCTCCCTCTCTTCTCTTCTCTCCTCCCTCTCTTCTTCTTTCCTTAGGGCCGGCGCACCCTAGCTCTCTAGGGCCGGCGCACCCTAGTTCCTCTAGGGCCGGCGCCCAATCACAACACCAAGGAGGTGTTGCCGTGAGCCACTAGAAGAAGAAGAACCCGAACAAGAAGAAGAAGAAGCGGATAGCGACTCCTCTCCTCTCGGAATTTGATTCCGTTACTTCTTGTTGGTTAGTTTCCTACCTTTCCTCTCTTGTTCATCTAGTTATGCCTTCCGAGAATCTAGTAGTTCTCGTCGGCACAAAACTCGTGACTTTGCGAAGTCATCCCGAAGAGAACTCGGCGTGGACGCGAATAGAGGCGAAGCTTCCAAGGGACGCTACGGTTGGATCTCGTCCCTTTCTTCGAGTTACGCAAGGTACAAAAGTAAATTAGTTTACTTTTCCGCAAACTTTTATTTTATGATTATGTCGATACACTATAAGGTTGCATGCTAGATACGAAGTTAAAATAATTTAGGAAATTATTTTATGCAAACTCTTCCGCTGCACGTAAAAATTTTAAATTTTACGAACTCGTATCCTTGTCGACATGCACCCGGTCCCAACATAATTATATGCATATATCATAATTATATACTTATTATAATTAGGGGTAAACATAATAATAGTATGGTTCCGAAATATTAGTTCACAACATGAGCTATGAAGTATATTAGTTAATGGTTATTATATGATAAGTGGGATCATATTTATTATATTACCATAAAATAACTTAAGGTAATCTTATATATTATATATAAGATAATAGTGAAACATACGTTGATAATTCTAATATTTATAATTAGTATGAAAATATAGTGGACCTATAATATATAATAAGTGTTAATATAATTATGACACTACCCTATGCGTATCATTTTAGGTTATGCCGTATGACTTATACCATTGATTATATTAGTATTAGTATAATGGAACTAATACTATACGCTAACATAGGTGAGAGTGTTATAATCTTATGTATGTAGGCTATCATATAATTCCCTACATGAGACTATACTAAAGGTTATACATAATATTATAAATTATAGTTATTTATTATATAAATTATAGGTATAATACCTATAATTTGCTTATGGAATAATTTGTATAGGTGATAACTTATAGGTTGAGATGATACATGTCAACCAGTATGTAAGCTCATATTAAAAACCTATATGATAGGTGAATTATGACAATACTTATATGATAAGGAATTAGTATAGTTATATTTATAATAATCTTATATTAGTACACGCTCTCATATTATTATCATTTGCTTTATATAATATAATATAATTATATTATATGATTGGTAACTCATATAATGTACAGGTTATACAACATTATGTTAATACTAGGTTCAACTTAATTACTAATATTAAGATGGTGCGCAACTAGTACTATGTTTATGAACATAGGGTTGAGTCACACTTTTGACTAATTGTATTACGACTAACTCAGACCTAATGTATAGGGCAGAATACTTATACATGATTGTCTTATGATGTGGCTTAAGATAGGTTATGATATAAGGTATATTGAGCATCAGGTCGGGCGATGAAGTAGTCTCATTAATTCTATTACTCTTGTCTTCTAGCCAGGCTTCTCTTCATAAAAGATAAGTACGACTAATATAAGTCTTCGTTATTCCTACCTGCATATTAAATCCTAAAGTGTTTGGTTTCATAATAAAATATAAGATAAAGTATCGTTCATAGTTACATATCCTAAAGTACATTTCATCATAAACATCGTTCATACTTGCACATCCTAAAACCATAAAGCATCCTAAAAGTGCTTACTACTATAACATATGTAAAGAGGTACTTACTTGGAAGCGACATGAAGAGGGCTTGATGTGTGTGTAGTGAGATGGTTACTGCTCTGATACCAACCTGTAACGCCCGCTTTTTTTTTAATAAAGCGGAGTTACGCTAACATCCTTATGGCATGTAGACATCATAATGCAGTGGAAACCTCTAACTTACACCTACATGCACTTACTACCATTCCTAACATTATAACATGGAAATTTGGCATATTTACTTTATACTTAGCATCATATCAGGTCATACTTAGCATCATGTCATATTCAGCATCATGTCATACTTAGCATCATGTCATACTTAGCATCATGTCATAGAGTCACATTCAAGCACATAATAGTAAAGTAACGTTCTATCATAAGACGAGTAAACATATTGTTTCTTGGCCAAGTCACTATCACACACATGCTTTAAGGCCCTCCTATTGCTTCCTTACTGTCCCCTTGCATAATCTGCGGTATAAGGAAATAAAACTATAAGCACACAGGCTTAGTAAGACTCTTTCCTACTCACTAAAACCATTCATCACTTCATCATGAGCACATGAAACATTAACATACTTAGTGCTTTACTTAGAACATAAGCCTTTTCATCACTTAGCATACATTCGACATGGCATGAACATAACTTCATCACATTTGTAGCATGGCATAAACATAACCATAAAAACATTCATGGCATGGCATAACACTTGGCATAGACATAACAGAATAATCATAACCTCATAAATATTCTTAGCATGAACCTAAATAAAATCATGGCGTCCTAACTTAGCATAACATAGTTAAATCATGGCATCATAAATTAGTATAGACATAATTAAAATCATGACATTCTAACTTAGCATAAACATAATTAAATCATGACATTCTAACCTAGCATAAACATAATTAAATCATGGCATTCTAAACTAGCATGAACATAAATAAAATCATGGCATTCTAACCTAGCATAAACATAATTAAATCATGGCATTCTAAACTAGCATGAACATATATAAAATCATAGCATTCTAACTTAGCATGAACATAATTAAATCATGGCATCCTAAACTAGCATGGACATAAATAAATCATGGCATCATAATTTAACATAAACATAAATAAATCATGGCATCCTAACTAGCATGAACATAAATAAATCATGGCATCATAATTTGACACAAACATAAATAAATCATGGCATCTTAAACTAGCATAAACATACTTTTCATAAACATACTTTTCGTAAACATACTTTTCGTAAACATAATGCATAACATGGATGAATGCATGAGTAAATGCACATATATATATATAAGGATGCTTAATCTTTAAAACATCATGCTTTTAAATACTTTTAACATAATCATAACATTCATTGGGCCCTGGCTTGTACCACATTCATTCATCATATGCGTGCATCCCAAAGTAAATGCGAGGTAGCTAATCTCGACCTACTAGGGTAAGGAGAGCTTCATCGGTAGTCCCGAACCGTGGACAGATTCATCGGTAGTCCAGAACCGTGGACCTTACTTAGGTCCGGTACAAGCCCATAAAATAAAATAAAATGCTTTCACATGCTTTTCATTTATCATCATTCATAGCATATTCATTCATTCATCATACTTAACATCATCGTTTTGCCTTAAAGGCATGAACTTTAACTTCATTCTTACTTTCCATTCTTAAACATGGCATATGTACACTTCATTCATAAATCATGACATACATACAAATTATTCCTAAACATGGCATACATACCTATCATTCATAAGACATGACATACGTACATATCATTCATAATAAACCCTAATAAGCATGACATCCAATCATATCGTGCAACATAAAGCATGGTGCTTAAGGTTAGGGTTATAGGTAACATGATTTCTACCACATGCTTGAACCTATATATATACTTCATAATAAGCATAAACCATCACTCTTCGAACCCTAACTCCACCCCAAACCCTAGATGCATTGCTTGGCCGAAACTTATGGGAGGAGTTCCATCAATTCCATAAACATATAAGATAGCATAAGGTAAAGGAACAACCATACATTACCTATAAGACCATAGGGAGCCATTAGGGCTCATGATTAAGGTTAACCCTAACCTTTAGGTCTCCTTCCTAGGGCTGGCCGAAACCCATTAAGACATGGGTGCATGGAAAAATTCCATTAACATCCCCAATCAACCATTAAACTTTCACCACACCATACCATAGGGTCATTAAGGCCCTTACTTGAGGTAAGTCCCTAACCCTTGGCCCTAGGCCCTTCTTGGCCGAACCCCATAAGGTCACAAAACCTTGTAAAAATTTCACATAAATCCCTTCCACCTCCCTTTGTACCATATGGGTACACAAGATACATGAGTGAAGGGTTAAATCCCCCCTCTAGCCATGAAAATCCCTATAATGATACCTAACTCTAAGGGGTCTTAGGGCACCCCAAAAATTCCCATAAATTATGATTATTCTCTAAACATTATGAGAACACATTAGAAAGCATAATCCAGATTTTTAACATCATCATGAACCCCAAAAACTTGGTGGCCAAAACTCATAAGGGTCTAGAACATGATTTTTCTCAACATCCAAACCCAAAATCACACCTTATATTATGCCAAAAATCATGAAAATCCTAAAGAACTATTATACCACAGGTGAGGGAGTCTTACCTTGGTTGATCTTGATTTTTAGACCTTAAAAGAGAAGAAAATTGCAATTTCTTTAGACACTTGAACCCCCTTGCCTTTGTATCCTTGGAAAATCCTTAAATCTTGGTGATGAGACCTCTTGTGGAGCTTTTCCAAGGGAGAATCACCCTTGTGGTGTTCGGCTAGGATGGGGGAGGAGGGAGGAAGAAAATGCAATTCATGGAAGGAAGAAGTAACTCCCAAACCCCCCTCTTTATAACTCATCAAGGAGGCAAATGAAGAGTCTCTCCATGACCCTTCATCTTCTTCAAACCCTCAACCTATATCCACTTCATTTCCTCATAGAAATCCCTTGCTAGGTGAGTTGGTTAACGCATACATGGTTGTACAAGAGGTCCAAGGTTCAATCCTTGGTAGATGCACAATTTTTTCCACTTATTTTTATTTTATTTTCCTAGTATTTTCGAAAATTCCTCAAAAATTCCCCCATAATTATGTTAATATTTCTTATTAAAATTCCTTTATATTTATACTAATTTTCACCTAAAATTCACCAATAATTATGGTACTAAAAAGCCCATATAAGGCCCATTAGTGCCCTTTTCCCAATTTAAACGGGAAAACATGGATTTTCTAGGCCAAAGTTCGCATTAATATTTCTAAGTTCCTCAGAAAATTATCTAGACATGCTTAATATTTTAAGAAAATATTAAGAGAATTTTCTGGGTCGTTACAATTCAACAAAAAGAGACTTCCAAAATTTTCAAATTATCACTTCTTACCACAACTTTTTTTTCAAAACTCTAGCCACCTACCCCACACTTAAACTTTTGTCCGTCTCGAGCAAAATAACATCAAGAATAATCCCAAGTAACCAAATCTATAGAGAAATATGGTTATGAGCAGAAAAATAGGAGAAGGAAAAAGAATAAGGCATGAATCAACAAGGTGTGTTGCAAAAATTATATGAAAAAAGGGAAGACAAAGTGATTAACCTCTATAAATGTGTTCCAATCATAGAAATATGGTTTTGAAAGAACCTAAGCAAGTTATAGAGTACAATCACATGTGTGTATCTCAAAAATAAGGCTAAGTCCTCACTAGGTAAAAAGAATTCATCTCAACTCATCAATCTAGAGTCCATAACCAAGTAGTACTCAAGCAACCAAGAATTTTCATCCATTTGATCAAATCCTAAGTTTTAACAACTAAATTTAATTTGCTTTCAAAAGACTCTAAAATGATATAGAGAAAACTTAGAGGGATACATTTATTCCTAATCATGCAAGAAATAAGGTGCCAAAGGAAATAGCATGATATCTACAATGACTATTTATTCAATCTACACTTCCTAAACATTTATTGTCAACAACTCATTGTAAAAGAAAATTGAACTACTTGAAAATAATTAAATGGTATTTACAATGGAATAAAACCTCAAGAAAGGAAAACTCCCCTTTAGGTTGGGTAGATAGCGTCTTTGACGTCCAATCCATCCACCTCTAGCTCCTTTAATTCTTCAAAGTACTTTTTGAGCCAGTGGCCATTGACTCTCCAAACAAAATTATTAGCCTCATATTTAATTTCAACAACACCATAGGAAAAAATGTTAGTTACAAGAAATGGACCTTCCCATCTTGATCTCAACTTACCTTTAATCAATTTGAGCCATGACCTGTACAATAGAACCTTGTCGCCAATTTGAAATTCTTTCCTCACTATGTGCTTGCCATGGAAGTTCTTGGTCTTTTCCTTATAAATTCTTGAGTTTTCAAATGCTTCAAGTCTTATTTCCTCAAGTTCTTGAAGTTGAAGTTTTCTCTCTTCTCCCACCTTAGTAGCATCAAAGTTGCTAGCCTTCACCGCCCAATATGCTTTGTGCTCTATCTCCACGGGTAGATGACAAGCTTTTCCATACACTAAGCGGTAGGGAGACATTCCAATTGGTGTTTTGTATGCCGTTCTATAGGCCCATAGCGCATCATTAAGCCTCTTGCTCCAATCTTTCCTATTAGGCCCAACGGTCTTTTCCAAAATTGCTTTAATCTCTCTATTTGAAATATTAGCTTGGCCATTTGTTTGGGGATGGTAGGAAGTAGAAACCTTGTGTACAACCCCATACTTGCTAAGTAGGGCCTTCATGTGTTTGTTCCAAAAATGAGATCCTTGGTCACTTATGATAGCCCTGGGTATTCCAAACCTGCAAAATATATGTGACCTGACAAAATTAACAACAACACAAGAATCATCAGTCCTGGAGGGAATGGCCTCCACCCATTTAGAAACATAATCTACAGCAAGCATAATATACAAATAACCACTGGATGCAGGAAAAGGTCTCATAAAGTCTATTCCCCAAACATGAAAAATCTCACAGAAAAGCATAGTCTACTGGGGCATCTCATTTCTAGCTCCTATGTTCCCAGTTCTCTAACATCTATCACAATTTTTATAAAACAAGTATGCATCATGAAATAAGGTGGGCCAATACAAACCACACTCTAAAACTTTTCTAGCTGTTCTTTGTGGTCCAAAGTGTCCCCCACAGGCTAATGAATGACAAAAAGTAAGAACTGAACAAAACTCATGGTGAAGTATGCATCTCCTAATTATTTGATCATTGCAATATTTCCATAAGTAAGGATCATCCCACACATAAAATTTAGCATCACTTTTGAGTTTATCTTTTTGGGCTTTAGAAAAATGTGTAGGAAAATCATGAGCAGCTAAAAAGTTAACAAGATCTGCATACCAAGGCGACTCACCATGTATTACAAGAAGGTGTTCATCTCTAATGTCATCATCAATGATGGTAGGAGATCTGTCTCCCTCAATTCTGCTTAAGTGATCTACAACCAAATTTTCTTTACCACTCCTATCTCTGATTTCCAAATCAAATTCCTGGAGTAGAAGCATCCATCTGATTAGCCTAGGCTTAGCATCTGGCTTCTTCAAAAGGTACTTGAGAGCTGCATGATCAAAAAAAATAATAACATGTGAGCACAACAAATAAGATCTAAAACGGTCTAAAGCAAAAACAATGACAAGAAACTCCTTTTCAGTGGTGGTGTAATTGGCTTGGGCGACATCTAGGGTCTTGGAGGCATAGCATATGGCATGAGGTGCTCCATCGACCCTCTGTGCTAGAACAGCTCCTACAGCAAAGTTAGATGCATCACACATTAGTTCAAAAGACAAATTCCAATCAAGTGGTCTAATAATAGGAGCTCAAGTAAGAGCCTCCCTTAGTTTATGAAAAGCTTCTTTGCATTTGTCATCGAAACAAAAATGAACATTTTTTTACAAAAGTCTTGTCAAGGGCCGAGCAATCACACTGAAGTCTCTAATAAATCTACGGTAGAATCCTGCAAGTCCAAGAAAAGCATGAACATTCCGTACGCATACGGAGTAAGATAATGAAGATATAACACTAATTTGTGCAGGATCTACCTCAATACCTCTCCTAGAGACTATATGACCTAATACAATACCATGCTCTACCATAAAATGACATTTTTCAAAATTAAGCACAAGGTTAGTCTCAATGCATCTATGTAAAATCCTAGACAAATTCTCTAAACATGAATCAAATGAAGTGCCAAAAATAGAAAAATCATCCATGAAAATCTCCATACAGTGCTCTAATAATTCACCAAATATACTTACCATGCACCTCTGGAAAGTTCCTGGAGCATTGCAGAGTCCAAATGGCATCCGTCTATATGCAAAAGTGCCGAAGGGACAAGTGAAGGTGGTCTTCTCCTGATCCTCCGGGTCGATACAAATCTGGAAATAACATGAGTACCCATCCAAGAAGCAATAATGGGACTTCCTTGCCAACCTCTTAAGCATCTGATCAATAAAAGGCAAAGGAAAGTGATCCTTCCTCGTGACTTAGTTTAGCTTCCTGTAATCAATGCATACTCTCCATGAATTTTTAACTCTAGTGGCCACTAACTCATTACTTGCATTTTCCACTACTGTGACTCCAGATTTCTTGGGCACCACATGAATGGGACTAACCCACTGACTATCAGAAATAGAGTAAATGATACCTGCCTGTAGAAGTCGAGTCACCTCTTTCTTAACAACATCCAAGATGAGTGGATTAAGTCTCCTCTGTGGCTGCCTCACTGGTTTGACATTCTCTTCTAAAAATATCCTATGCATGCAAATAGTTGGGCTAATACCTGGTATATCTGCTAGAGTCCACCTAATAGCTTTCTTGTGCTGCCTCAGGACTTGCAATAATTTCTCTTCTTTCTCTGAATCTAGGTGTTGTGCGATGATAACAGGGAAGTTCTGCTCCTCTCCTAGAAAATTATATTTCAAATGATCTGGTAGTGGCTTAAGCTCAATCTAGTCCTGCTCAGTAGGTATGGGTGATCCTTGGGGCTCAGTGCAATCCTCTACACTCACACACCTCTCTCCTGAGTCCTCTAACACATCAATCAAAGTAGGTGATCCCTAGGGCTCTGTGCAATCCCCTACACCAATCCTCTCCAGCTGGAAGTAGGTCTGAAATACCCTCTGAATCAACCTCCTCTAAAGCAAATGTGTCCTCAGCCTCCTCTGAACTAACATCTCCTCTGGAAATACAAAGTGAAGCTCCCTCAGCCAATACATCTGCATCCTCCAACTCCACTAGAATGCTAATGCTCATAATGGAGTGATCCTCTCTAGGGTGCTTCATGGCATCGAAAATGCTGAATTGGACTACTGTGTCTCCTATTTCCATTGAAAGTGTACCAGCATAAACATCTATCTTAGTCCGTGCAGTCTTCAAAAATGGCCTCCCTAGAATGAGTGGAGATCTATGTGCTAGATAGTCCCCCTCCATGTCCAAAATGTAGAAATCTGCAGGAAAGATCATCTCCTTCACCTTTACCAACACATCTTCAATAATATCGGCTGGGTGGGTTTGACTCCTATTTGCCAATTGAATCACAACTCCTGTAGGCTGTAGAAGACCAATACCAAGCATCTGGAAGACTGATCTGGGCATCACATTTATGGAGGCTCCTAAATCCAACATGGCATCATCAAACATAGTCCTCCCTATCTCACAGGACATAGTGAAAACCCCTGGATCTTCACACTTCTGAGGAATGGAATGGAAAAGTGCTGAGACATTTTTCCCCAAGCTGGCCAACTCATTCTCCTTCAACTTCTTCTTGTGAACACATAAGTCTTTGAGGAATTTGGCATACTTAGGAATCTGTTTAATCATGGTCAACAAGGGTACATTAATTTCCACTTTACTAAACAATTTCACAAGCTCATTGTACTCTTTAGCCTTCTCCTCCTCCACTTGCTTCTTGGCTTGAGTTTTGCGCTGGGGAAAGGGCAAAGGAAACCTCAATTCTTCCTCTAGAACCGAAATCTTTGGGGCTGAATTTTGAATTGACTTTCCCACTAAAGTAGCTGCTGTAAACTCCCCTTTTCCACTGATTTCTCCTTCATTCTCCACCAAAATCACAAGATCACTTGAGGAAGGAGTTAGGCTTGGACTATGATTGAAACCAACTGATGTTGAAGTGATTTCAGGGTTGTTTGGGGCTGCAAAAGAAGTTGCTGTCCTGTTTTCCAAAAATTCAACCCTTGGATCATTTGAAGTAAAAGCAACCTTCCCACTCCTCAAAGTAATGACACTAATGTTTCCCTTTGGATTGGGAGTAGCTTGAGAAGGTTGCTGACTTGACCCTTGGGCTTGCATTTGATTCATCCCACTAGCCAATTATCTAACTTGCCTCTCAATGTTTTGTAAGGTGGGATCATTTCTTTGTTGGCCTTGTTGTTGCAAAAGTTATTATAACATCTCCTCTAGCCTTCGATGTTGAGCATTTCCCCCACTAGAACCTCCATTGCCTCCTTGGTTAGCATGGTACTTTGGTTGACTTTGAAATAAAGATTGAGGTTGCTGAAATTGTTGAACTTGCTGTGAACCTTGGAAGTAGGGCTGTTGGGGCTGGTTATAGGGTTGAAATGGCTGTGAAAATTGTTGAAAATTAGGTTGGGAACTTGGTTGAAATTGTTGAGAATTGTAACTCTGAAAATTCTAAGGTTGAGGTTGAAATTGTTGTGGCGAGGGCTGAAATTGAGTGGGCTAGAAATTTTGATTTGAGGGCTGAAAACTTTGATTGAATGGCTAGAAACCTTGCTGTGAAAACTGATTTCCTTGCTGATAATTCAGATTACCTTGAAACCCTTGCTGATTTCCTTGAAAAGGTGGTTGATTT
Source organism: Boesenbergia rotunda (assembly GCA_024364735.1). Taxonomy (NCBI): domain Eukaryota; kingdom Viridiplantae; phylum Streptophyta; class Magnoliopsida; order Zingiberales; family Zingiberaceae; genus Boesenbergia; species Boesenbergia rotunda. The sequence goes on along the minus strand of JAGFNQ010005158.1, from coordinate 49,199 downwards.
TGATTAAAGGGTTGCTGAAATTGCTGAATTGGTTGTTGAAATGGATGAAATTGGGGCTGCTATTGCTGATTTTGCTGGAAATTCGGTTGGGGTAGCTGATAGGGTTGTTGTGATGGGTTTTGCTGATAAATAGAGTTTCCATACTTCAAGTTTGGATGATCCCTCCAACCCGGATTATAGGTAGATGAGTAGGGATTATTTTTGACTTGAAATTGTCCTCTCATCAATGCCGCTAGTGTCTCATCTTGTTAGAGGTTAGGACATGAATCCGAATTGTGTTCCTGGCTTGAGCAAATACATAACCTCATCACTTGGCTTGAAGGTGGAGGTACTGAGAAATTCTGATTTTGACTCACATTGTTCAGAGTCATTTGCTTCACCAGGGATGTAAGCTCCATTAATGAATTCTTGATTTCTTTTTGCTCATTCGATACCATCTGAACCTCATTTACTCCTCTGGTGGACCAAGCTTTACTCCCAAATTATTGTGAGTTCTCTATCATGTTTGAAATTAACTCCCTAGCTTGATCTGGTGTTTTGTTCACTAGGGCACCTCCAGCTGCTGCGTCAATCATAATCCTATCCATCTGGAGTATAACCTCGTAGAAGTACTGAATGAGTAGCTGCTCACTGATCTGGTGCTATGGGCAACTAGAGCATAACTTGTTGAACCTTTCCCAATAATCATATAGATTCTCTCCCACTACTTGCTGTATACTGCAGATACTTTTTCTGATGATTGCTGTCCTAGAAGCTGGGAAGTACTTCTCCAAAAATGCTTTCTTCATAGAAATCTAGCTAGAAATGTGGCCAGTAGGTAGGTAGTAGAACCAATCCTTAGCTGCTCCAGTCAGGGAAAATGGAAATGCCCTCAGCTTAATATCTTCTTCTGAAATACCCTAAGGCTTCATTGTGGAGCAAACTACGTGGAATTCATGTAAGTGTCTGTTGGGATCATCCCCAGACCGTCCTTGAAATTTGGGCAATAAGTGAATGAGTCCTGATCTTAATTCAAAATCTCCAATAAGCTCTAGGTAGGCAATGTAGGAGTACTGAAAAGCATCATCTGGTGCTGCTAGCTCCTTCATGATTTTCTGGTGGTCTGCCATAGGATCAACTGAATGAATAGCAATAGACTGAGTAGGAATAATGGCAAAAGCATCTGAAGCACTGATTTGATTCCTTCTGGCTCTGAAAGTCCTTTCAATTCCAGGATCAAATTCTTCAAGAATACCACCAGCAGATCTGGTCATACAACAAATACAAAATCGCAGCAATTGTATACAGAAAAATGAAATAAATAAAATGGATCACAAGATATGAAATTAAGCACACAAGCTAAAATCAAACAAACTCAACTAGGGTCTCCGGCAATGGCGCCAAAAATTTGATGGTGCCCAATACTAGTGTCACGATGAGCACTCAAATTTAGAAATTTATAACTGAAAACCCTTGGCTAGCAAGATTAAATGTAGAATAGGGGCCTGAGGTCGTATTTTTTTCCAAGGACTAGTTGTAAATGTTTGAATCAACTTGAAGTTATTTGTCGTCGAATGTTTTGGGTTTTCGAATTGGAAGGGGGGTTTTGTTTTGCCAATAAGATTTTGAGTGTAGTTGAAATGAAACAAGCTTAACTAAACAAACTTAAACTAGGAAATTGCTACACTAAACTTAACCAATTTGGGTATGAGCAACTCAATATGTAATGATCGAATTTAAGGACTACAACTATGATCAAAAACATGCAATCAACAAAAGCTGTAGCTAAATATCAGGAATGAAATTTGATTCACATACTTCAAACTGAAAACAAGGAGCAGAGCTTAATTGTGCTGGAACTCTATCTGATCGGTCAACAGACCGATCAGGTTCAAATCTGATCGGTCGGTAGACCGATCAGATGATGTATGGATCGGTCACAACGACCGATCAGTAGCTGAAACAAATGGATACAGAATTAAACTACGAAGAACATGATTCAGAAACGAATGCAAAATTTACAACTAAACAACAGATTCACTCTCCAATTCAAGGCTATCTTGCTGTCACTCAAGATTCAACTAGAAACCCACTAGCTCGCAGATCACCTGAATCTGATTCCGCGGTTGATTTGCGCTAGTTCACCGGCGTAGCTGATAACCATCCGAACTCCTCTTGCTTGGCGGATTGGGATTGCGCTTGTGGATCAGAGACTCTCGTAGATCTTCAGAAGTCCCTTCTGAATACTTCGACAGCTCAGTGAGATGAAGATAGATGGATGGAAGTCGATCGGATGAACTCGGCGCTTTGGGGAAACCCTCTCCTCCGGCCTTTTAGCTACAAGAACCACTCACGATCTGCTCGGGAAATCACTCTTAGTGCTCTGAGATCTTGAACCGAAGCTTTCTCCATTGTGGTCGCGCGATCGGATGAAGAACAAAGAAGAAACAGTGAAGAGCACCCATGAACAATGGTGAAGACGCGACCACCAGAGCTGTGAAGTGGAATTCTGTTTTAACTGATGTTTTTGAATTTCGACGGCTGTGATCATCCCGGCCTCATCCAACGGTCGGATCAAGTCCGATCTGAACCAAACCCCACAAATCTTGATCAATGGCTCAGATCTACTGCTCCTTAGCTCGGATCAATCAGATCTGCGGTGGATGGCTCAGATCTTCCCTTCTCTTGAATGAATGGTCTAGATCATCTTGAGCTTGATCCGATGGTCAGATTGCTTCTGATTTGGATGAAATTTTCAGATCTTGATCTGTGGTCATGATTGACTCTATCTTGAACTCGGATTGATCAGAAGTTGACCGATGGTTCAGATCTAGCCGTTCTTTTGAATGGACGACCCATGTTAATCCGATGCTTTATCCCTTTGATCCGGGTCCAATTCTGACTCAAGTTTGACCCAATCTGATCCAGGTCCATGATCATTTGAAACTTACAAAATGATATTGAATCTCAGTGCCAAAACATCTTAAATATAGAAAGAATTGAATTTTAAGCTAAAATGGAGACAATCCATGAAACCTAATATAAATGCAAACTTAAGCATATGAAAATGGATCAAAACATGGATTTGAGGGTTTAATTTCATCGACAAAATGAATGTTATCAAGGTCCCTAGTCAATCATCACATAATTGGCTTTAGGGCTCCTACTAACACAAACGTGTGCTAAGGAATCCGACTTAGCAGCCCTAAAAAGAGTACTTAGGTACATTAAGGGCACCCTAAATGTAGAGATTTGGTATCCTAGGACTTCCACCTTTGAACTGTCAGGATATTCAGACTCTGACTATGCTGGCTACAAATTAGATAGAAAATGTACAAGTGGAAGCTTCCAACTTTTAGGACATAGTCTAGTCAGTTAGTGCAGTAGAAAGCAACACTGCGTAGCACTATCTACAACCGAAACAGAATATGTTGCCTTAGGAGAGTGTGTGACACAACTCTTATGGATGATGCACACTCTTAAAGACTTTCAGCTTGACTATACCCAAACCCACGTCTACATTGATAACATAAGCTCAATCAACCTGACTAAAAACCTAATTCAACACTCAAGAACAAAGCATATAGAAGTTAAACATCATTTTGTAAGGGGCCATGTAGCCAGGGGTGAAATAGTCCTTAAGCATGTGGACTCAAAGTTAAACTTAGTTGATATCTTTAACAAACCCTTACATGAGTCTGAGTTTAGCTCACTAAGAAGGCAATTAGGGTTATGCTTAGTAGAATAGGACTGTTCTATATGTGTTTCAAAAATTATTTTATTCCTTGTTGATTAATATTTTTTTCAAAATCATTTCCTTATCAAAGTCTTGAAATTTAAAATGATTTTCCGACTTAGTTTCTTTTAAAAATTTACCCCATCATAACTAGGGTTTTTTCGCAAATGGACTTAGCTTAGGCCCTAACCCTAGAACTGCATGCACCTATAGATCTAGAAGCCAGCATCTCATAAGCACCTTAGGATACTATTGATTGATAACCTAGACTGAGTTAAGATGCTTAGGTCTATGCCTTGATTCAAGATGCTTTAAGTCAGTGCATCTTGAGTAATTGGGGCAATAAATACCAATTGAACAGCAATCAGGTTAAGTGTCAAGCTTAGAAAATCTAACTTGATCAGATCACTTAACTTGACTAACCCTAGCGAAAGCTACTATTTATAACAGTTAGTAAGTAGCTAACAGGGTTAGACAGGACCCAAACAAGAACAATTTAATTTGGTTTGGTCCTGTTTATGCCTAAACTTACTAGAGTTGGTTCAATACAAAACTTCATTTGTTGTCTCTAATTTTTTTTTGCTATAATTAGTATCATTTTTTTATATATGGCAAAGGGGGAGAGAAAGGCAAGGATAAATTTTTTTTTTCAAAATTTTATCTTTTTTTCAAAAAGTAAAGTACATAACCAAGGTGCTTAACTAGTTCTAAGTGAAAATCTGTTTTCAGAAGTGTTTTTGGTGCACGAAGTATTTTCAAGATAATTTTCTAAGTATAACTTGAAAAACTTTTTGAAAAATTTTCTAAGTATAAAAAACTTGAAAAACTATTCAAGAAAATTTTCTAAGTATAACTTGAAAAACTTTTTTTGGAAAATTTTTCTAAGTATGAAAAACCTCTTTTGAAATTTTTCTAAGTGTGAAAAACTTCTTTTGGAAAATTGTTCTAAGTGTGAAAAACTTCTTTTGGAAAATTTTTTTAAGTGTGAAAAAACCTCTTTTGAAATTTTTCTAAGTGTGAAAAACTTCGTTTGGAAAATTTTTCTAAGTATTAAAAAAACCTCTTCTGAAATTTTTCTAAGTGTGAAAACCTTCTTTTGGAAAATTTTTCTAAGTGTAAAACCTTTTTGTAAAATTTTCTAAGTGTTAAAAAATTGTAAAATCTTTTTAAGGACTTAGAAGATTTTCAAAACCCCCACATATCTTTGAAAAACTCAGGGGGAGATTATTCATTTCAGGGGGAGAAAACTGAATATTTTTTCGAATTCTTTGCTTGTTAACTTTTTAAACTTAACTTTTTGAACCGTGTTGCCATAAATCAAAAAGGGGGAGATTGTTGGAGCAGGAAGTGTAATGCCCGCCTTTTTCCCCCACCTTACCGTGTGACGAAAGAGCGGCGTTACGCTAACATACATAGGCATATGAACATCCTAATGCAGTGGAATAATTTTTTTTCTTTAAACTTACTACATGAATCATACATATATGCCTACATTATCATTCATGAACATGGTGATATAGTAACTTACTGGCATACATAGCATCATATTATAACTATTCCATAACTTATTCATAAGCACCATAAGTAGCAAGTAACTTCTTAGACATAACTATCATAAGTGTAGCATAGAACCAAAGGTGGCATTTCAAACACAAGACATGCGATAAGTGTAAATAGAAAATCCTTTGCCATGTCACTGCCACACACATGCCATTGCCCCTCCTGCGGCTTCCCTTAGTAACCTCGTGCTTGATCTGCGGTATAAGAAAATAAGACTATAAGCACATAGGCTTAGTAAGACCCTTTCCTACTCACGAAAATCCATACGTCACATAAACATACACATAATGCTTAAACCATACTTATTATGGCATAATTCTTGACATGAACATCAACATAAACATAAACATACTTATCATGGCATCATTCTTTCATGAACATAAACATAAACATAATTATCATGGCATCATTCTTAACATGAACATAAACATTAACATAAGCATGCTTATCATGGCATCATTCTTACATGAACATAAACATAAACATAATTATCATGGCATCATTCTTAACATGAACATAAACATTAACATAAACATACTTATCATGACATCATTCTTACATGAACATAAACATAAACATAATCATACTTATCATGGCATCATTCTTAACGTGAACATAAACGTAAACATAATCATCATGGCGTAATGCATAACATGTATGGATGCATGAGTCAAATGCATATATCATAAGGATGCTTAATTTGAAAACCATAATTATAAATACTTAAACATAAACATATCACCATGGGGGTCCCCGGCTTGTACCACATTCATACATCATATGCGTGCATCCCTAAGTAAATATGAGGTAGCTAATCTCGACCTACTAGAGTAAGGACAGCTTCATCGGTAGTCCCAGAACCGTGGACAGCTTCATCGGTAGTCCAAAATCGTGGACAGCTTCATCAGTAGTCCAGAACCGTGGACAGCTTCATCGGTAGTCCAGAACCGTGGACCTTACTCAGGTCCGGTACAAGCCCATTCATAAAATAAAATAATTTCACATGCTTCGTCATTCATAAAACATACATAGCATAATCTTTCATTCTTAATGCTTAACATCATCATTCTGCCTTATAGGCATGAACCTTCTCTTCATTCATCATTTCCATTCCATATTATCATTATGCCTCAAAGGCATGAACTTTAACTTCATTCATCATTTCCATTCCATATCATCATTTCCATTCATAAAACATGGCATACATACATAATTATATCCTAAGATATGAGCATCATCCTAGTCCATAAAACTTGCATGATCATGGTACATAGGATAAACATGCATTTCATACATGGTACATTTCATCTAGCATGCATAATCATAGTATCCATCATGGAACATGCATGGATAAGATACATATGAACATGATACATATCACTTAGGTTCATAACAATCAACATAAGCATGAATAAGTTTACATAACAATTCTTTATACATATGTCAAACGTGTTAATCCTAACGCCTACCTACTTCTTCCTATCTCATGACACATGTGTTCCTAACATATTACAAAGGACATTCATAAATAAATCCTACTAAACATGATACATAATATAACATACAGGGTCATCATGCATAACATATAAACTTAGGGTTTGGACATTATCAAAAAAAACCTACAACATCCTTGAACCTATTCACATACCATACATACCCTACCATAGAGAGCCATTAGAACCCTTGATTGGACTAAGTCCTAGCCCTAATTCTTGTTTTGGCCTAAACCCTAGAAGGGAAAAGTGCCCATAAAAATATTCACATAATTCACAATTACATCCAATGTTAGTAATATGAGAGAAGTGTCCTAAGGCAAATCGCCTTATGATTGTAATCATTTACTTCAATAAATGAAAATTCACTATTTGAGTATACATGTTTGTGTATTTGATTGGGATCTTAAACTCATCTACTGAATGTCAGCAATACAATTCACAGCATAAGAGAATTTGTGATGGGATCACAACTAGTGATTATCTCTACATGTGCAATTGTGAAGTATTGAAAATATCCCTAGTCGATGAATTGATAAAAACGGACACTATCAATTCTATTGAGACTAGCATGGGTTATTCTCTAATCAGCTGATTCTCACTGGCTGGTGACATTGGGATGTCCGGAGATAAACATGGATGCTAGTTAAGGGAACTAGTTCATTGGAGTGACTAGCTGTAAAACTTCATATGGTAATCTATATAGATATGTCAATGAAGTTCTTACTGCAGCTTAAGTGCGATGTTCCTTTGACTTGCGGTGTTCAAGTCATCTTGGTCATGGAGACTTATACTTTAACATCTTAAGCAAGCATCTCCAAGGAGGTGTGGACCCAAGATGATTGGGTATAAGCCGAAGTGCCCGAATATGTTTGAACAGCCTACAAAGGATTCACCACTCCTTGCGAGGAGATGTATACCCAGGCCTATCGTCGGATTGTTACTCAAAGCCTCTGGCCAGAGCATATCATGTTTAGAGTATGAGTCTCTTAAATACATGAGAGTAATTAGATATCCAAAGGACGAGAAAGACACTACTTGGGCTAGGTGTGACGTAGTCAGTCTAGTGGGGACTGACACAAACAGACCATGTCCTGAACCAAGTGGGTATAAGATGGTGAAGGGAATGGGGCACGATTTATTAGAGCTGCTGAAGGGTTTCAAAATAATTTCTGAGGTCAACCGTTGATCTTTCGATTAATTGGGGGTCATGATGTACTACTAGGTGCCACTCATGATCGTTCTATAATTAGTTGATTATAGACGACCAACATAAATCGAAAGCCTATTTAGTCACACGCACTACGAGTAATCCGAGGGATTTAAAACGAGTTGAAAATTGGATTTTCCAATCATGAGAAATAAGTCGAATCTGAGTTAATCAGAGGCGCAACGGAAACTTAAAATGGCTAAGTCTTTTGAAGGCTTATTGGGCGAATTAAATGAGTTTAATTCGCGATCGGTTCGGCTCAGTTTGGCCGGCCAAAGAGGGTGCCAAACCCCTTTGTTTTGGCCGTCCATTAAAAGGGGAGAAAACTAATTTATTTGGTTTAATTAATAAAATAAATCTAGCGCGATTTGTTTTATAAATTATGGATAAATAAATTTTGTATAAAGAAATTTATATAAATAAATTTATAGAAATTTATTCTTTTTTATAGAAATTAAAATGATCCATGGAATGGTTTATTTTAATTTTATAAAATCAATTATGAATTGATTTTTCCATAATAAGAAAGTTTATAAATTTCTTGTAAAATTTATTCCATAATGAAAGGAGAGATATATTTGTTTTATTATAAAGTTAGTTATAATAAAACTTGGCTTTAAACGGAATAATTCATAAGAAAATTTATAGGATCAATTTTTTATGAAAATTTCGTTAAGAGGGAGACTTACCAAGGGAGATGCTACTATATAAAGGAACCAAAGGCGAGCCTTTAATTTAATATAGAGTAATCAAGAGATTAATTCTCTCCCTCTCTCTCTCTTATTATCTTCCTCCCCTTCTCCTTCCCACCTAGGGTCGGCGCCCCTTAGTCTAACCTAGGGCCAGCGCCTCTTCCTCCTAGGGCCGGCGCACTCTCTTCTCCAAGAATTGGCGTGAGCAACCTCCATCAAGAAGGAGCCAAAGAAGAAGAAGAAGAAGCGGAACGCATCTCCTTCCCTCCCGGAATTTAGATTCCGTTTCTTTGGTGGTTAGTCTCCTTTCTTCTCTCTTGATCTTCTAGTTGTGCCTTCCGAGAATCTAGTAGTTCTCGTCGGCACAAAACTCGTGACTTTGTGAAGTCATCCCGAAGAGAACTCGGCGTGGACGCGAATAGAGGCGAAGCTTCCAAGGGACGCTACGGTTGGATCTCGTCCCTTTCTTCGAGTTACGTAAGGTACAAAGTAAATTAGTTTACTTTTCCGCAAAGTTTTAATTTATGATCATGTCCACACATCATAAGGTTGCATGCTAGATACGAGTTTAAAATAATTTGAGAAATTATTTTATGCTAATTCTTCTGCTGCACGTAAAAATTTAAAAATTTACGAACCCGTAGCCTTGTCAACATGCACCCGGTCCCAACAGTGGTATCAGAGCCGGTTAGTGTTTGACATAATCATATAATTGTTTTGCAGAAAACTTTGTCATAATCTCAATTTTGGAAAAATTTTCAATTATGGAAACTTTCCAATTATAATAAATTTTAGATTTAGGAATTTCTAAGTTTGGAAATCCTCATGAAATTTCGCAAACTTTTGAAATTTTCTAGTTTCTGAAATTTTATTATAATTGTGAAAACTTCCCATCTTTGGAAACTTTCCAATTTTAAAAAATTGTCTATTTTATAAATTTTCCAATTTTGGAAATATGTAAGTTTTCTTTGTACCAGAAACTTACAATTATTCTAAAAACCTATTATGAAATCTCGCAATTTTGGGCACTTTCTTTCAAGAAAGTCTGGACAAATTTATGGACAATTAATTGACAATTAAATTTGAATTGGTTTTTGAATTATTAATAAAATTCTTTATTTTGGATTGAGCTTGGGGAGCCGTCCAATTTAAAGTTAGTTGTTGTAATTTAATTTCCCATTTTGAATAAAATTGTCATGTTTAATTTGGTTACGCCTCGGGGAGCGGATCAAATTGGATTTATAATAAATTTCTTTTCTTTGGGTATCTGAGCCTCGGGGAGCCACCCTTAGAAAATAATTTATTGTAATTAATTAATCCATAAATAAAATATGTGATCAAATCTTGAAAATTTAGGATAATTTCCTTATTTGATTTAAGAGGTGATGCTCTTACATATTGTTGTCTCCAAAATTAATTAGGAAAATTGTTTCCTATAGAGTTTTCTTAAATAAGATTTTCATGAAAATAATATGTGGTTGAATTAAGAGAATCACTCTCTTAATTTAATAAGATTTGATTTAGAGAAATCAAACTCTTAAAACATATTATATCTGAAATTGATTATGACAATTTAGGAAATTGTTTCCCAAAACAATTCCTTCAATAAAGTATGAAATTAGAATTAGGAAATCCGGTTCCTAATTCAATTAATGAGACTTGATAAATTAAGTGACATACATACTTTATTAAGGAAATCGTTAGTCATGACATAATGTCATGAATGTGCTTAGAAAAGAAAGGATGAGACCCAAAACCCCTTACAAAATATTAAGGCCAACACCTTCCATTAATATGGTAAGAATCGGAGTTTTGTTTCTCATTTGGGTTGATGGACACATCCATGCCCGGCTTGAACCTCAACATGTTCAAACCATGGAATTAGTTTACAAATAATATAGTAGGAGTCAGAGGTCAATCCTTAGTTTTGGTTGTTGGACACATCCAAGCCTGACTAAGCGGTTGAATGAGCTCCAACCATATTAAAACTATTTCTTGATTAATGGGTCAGCCTTAAGCTTGGAGCATCGATTTGTTGTGCCACAGCCAAGGTCGATGTAAAGAGAGGTGCAGTTGGGTGCTATGTATATTGATGCATACTTGTTAATGAGTTAACAACCCAATGATTTATGCAAACATTCAATTAGTTGATAGCATAAAGTGATAGTTACATATATGTGATGTGTAATCGGTATAATTACCTACCTTCATAGCTAAGAATAACTTGATGGCCACAGCCATGGTTGTTTTTATCTATGGTTGGATATCAACCTATTTGGAGATGTTCCTACAATCTCCCGAATTGATAAAAAGGGTTATTCAATTTGAAAAATAAATAGGATTTTATTAATGAATGTTGATACATTCTTTATCATCTTCTCACATAAGCTCAATTTGTATTTCTAGGTTAATCACTCGATCATGTCTTCTCTAAACTTGCGTTCCATTTTGGACACCAATAAACTGACTGGGCCGAACTTCATGGACTGGCTTCGAAACCTGAGGATAGTCCTCAAGGTAGAGAAGCTTGTTTATGTCATTGAAGATCAACTTCCCAACTGTCCACCAGAGGGTGCAACTCCAGACCAGTTAGTGGCCTATCAGAAACATATGACCGATTCTGAACTTGCGAGTTACATTATGCTAGCCTCTAAGGTACCTGAGCTACAAAAGCAGCATGAGCATATGGATGCTTATACCATCATCTTCCATCTTCATGAGTTGTTCGAAGAGCAGGCGAGATCCGAAAGGTTCGAAGTCTCCAGACTCCTCTTCACCTCTAAGATGCAGGAAGGCACTTCTGCCTCACAATTTGTGTTAAAGATGTTGGGGTACATTGAGCGACTAAACACACTCGGTTTTTGCAATGGATCATGAACTAAGTATTGACTTAATTCTGCATTTTTGCCCAAGAGTTATTCACAATTTGTGATGAACTATCGGATGAAACAAGCTAGAAACTACCATTCCTGAGTTGCTCAACCTGCTGAAGACTGTAGAGCCTTCTGTAAAGCAGGATCAAAAGGCGGTTCTGTTAGTTGGTTCCTCGAAGAAAGGTTCTAAGAGGAAGGCCAAAGAACAGAATAAGGGAAAGAAGAAAAAGGCCAAAAATACTGAAAAGAAACCAAAAGGCACTTGCCATCATTGTGGCAAGGAGGGTCACTGGCGAAGAAACTGCAAGGTTTATCTTGAGTCCTTGAAGAATAAGGAATCCGATGCCCCATCCTCTTCAGGTATCTTCGTTATTGAA
>JAGFNQ010005158.1:0-21029 GCA_024364735.1 Boesenbergia rotunda | reverse complement strand
TTAATGACCAAGTAACCAGTGAGCTCCGCAAGAGCATTGAATCAGAATTGAAATCTCAAGGTTCATGGAACAAATTTAATTTCCTTTCAAATCCACCTTCTCCTTTATTTGAACCAATTGAAGAGCTCCATTCTGAGTTAAACATTTCTCCCGAGTTAAAGCTGCAACAACCCTACCTCATTCCCAGGGCTGCCGGGTTCGATTTCTTCCTTCCATCTAGCAGTAGTCCTGATCTTTCTAGGAAGGACATTTATGATTCATTTTCATACTCAGAACCTGATTCTGAGCCCAAGCTCGAAGAGATCAATTAGGAAAGTGAAGATGAAACTTCCTTGGAGATGAGAGAGAAACTTAAAATCCAAGAAAACATCCATCGTGAAGATGACTGTAGCCTTAAAATTGCAGCTTTAGAGTTGGATCTATCTGCTGCAGATGAAGAACTTCACTCTGCGGAAACCAATATCTGGGATCTCAAGAATAAACTCGAGAGCACCAATGCTTCTTTATGCACTAAGATCATAGAGTTCAATTTGGAAAAGGAGAAAGTTTCCTTCTTAGAGGAAAATCTTACAGAGCTGCAAGAACAAATATTCAGCCTTACGCATGAAACTGTAATTCTAAAGGGCGCAGCAATATCTTCCGCTAGGCAGTTCCACAGCCAGTTATTGAACCATGAATCCATTGTCAAAGAATACAAAAACAGACTAATGCTTGCTGATGAAAAGTTTATCCGTGAGAAGTCCAGCCTTGAAGCTTCAATTGCAGACTTGGAAGGTGCTAACAAGGGACTAATAGCTGAGGTAGAAAAGGTGTCTCAGGAAAAATCGCTAATGGAGCATAGAATTCACGATCTGAAAAACTCAAACGGCTACTCTGTCGATAGGATGCATAGATATTTTTGAGGTGATCAATTTGACAGTCTTGTATTATAAAAAATTGGCAATTATTGATTAGCAATTTGATTTCAATTTAAAATTTTTATTTGTGTTTATGTTAATTAGTTATATGTGTAAATATTTATATCATGAAAATATTGAAAATGGGTGAGATGTTTATTAATATATGATATTTTTTATGTCATAATAGAACATCAAATCATGTAGATAAAAATATTATTGTAAAATTCATATGAAGACATTTCAAAATGTCATAATAAATCACTATTAATGATAATTTTAAATGTCCTTATAGACTAATATAATAAACATTTATATGTGTCACTATAAATTACATAACGAGGCATTTTAAATTAACTTTATAAATTATCATTAGTGACATTTTTTATTATGATTATAAATAAAATTCAAGACATTTATAATTGTCTTGATAAATAATTTTAAATGACATATAAATTTGTCATCATTACTATAATAAAACAACATATATAAATGTCATTACAAATCTTATAGTGACACTACTTTTTGTCACTATAACAATTATTCATGCTATTAGTGTTGTCACTATTTTTATTTTATAGTGACATTAAAAATTGTCATAAGTGATTAGACTTTAGACGACATCACTATAGAGGACATTTTAACTTAATGTCACTATATCAAAAATGTCAGTATAAGTAATATATGATGACACTTTTCAATGTCATTAAAAGCATTTTTTCTTGTAGTGATACTTAGTGCATTACTTAGAACATAAGCCTTTTCATTACTTAGCATACATTCGACATGGCATGAACATAACTTCATCACATTCGTAGCATAGCATAAACATAACCATAAAAGCATTCATGGCATGGCATAACACTTGGCATAGACATAACATAATAATCATAACCTCATAAACATTCTTAGCATGAACCTAAATAAAATCATGGCGTCCTAACTTAGCATAACATAGTTAAATCATGACATCATAAATTAGTATAGACATAATTAAAATCATGGCATTCTAACTTAGCATAAACATAATTAAATCATGACATCCTAAACTAGCATGAACGTAAATAAAATCATGTCATTCTAACCTAGCATAAACATAATTAAATCATGGCATTCTAACCTAGCATAAACATAATTAAATCATGGCATTCTAAACTAGCATGAACATAAATAAACCATGGCATTCTAAACTAGCATGAACATAAATAAAATCATGACATTCTAACTTAGCATAAACATAATTAAATCATGGCATCCTAAACTAGCATGGACATAAATAAATCATGGTATCATAATTTAACATAAACATAAATAAATCATGGCATCCTAACTAGCATGAACATAAATAAATCATGGCATCATAATTTGACAGAAACATAAATAAATCATGGCATCATAATTTGACAGAAACATAAATAAATCATGGCATCATAATTTGACAGAAACATAAATAAATCATGGCATGCATCTTAAACTAGCATAAACATACTTTTCATAAACATACTTTTCGTAAACATACATTTCGTAAACATAATGCATAACATGGATGAATGCATGAGCAAATGCATATATATATATATATATATATATATATATATATATATATATATATATATATATAAGGATGCTTAATCTTTAAAACATCATGCTTTTAAATACTTTTAACATAATCATAACATTCATTGGGCCCTGGCTTGTACCACATTCATTCATCATATGCGCGCATCCCTAAGTAAATACGAGGTAGCTAATCTCGACCTACTAGGGTAAGGACAGCTTCATCGGTAGTCCCGAACCGTGGACAGCTTCATCGGTAGTCCAGAACCGTGGACCTTACTTAGGTCCGGTACAAGCCCATAAAATAAAATAAAATGCTTTCAAATGCTTTTCATTCATCATCATTCATAGCATATTCATTCATTCATCATACTTAACATCATCGTTATGCCTTAAAGACATGAACTTTAACTTCATTCTTCCTTTCCATTCTTAAACATGGCACATGTACACTTCATTCATAAATCATGACATACATACAAATTATTTCTAAACATGGCATACATACCTATCATTCATAAGACATGGCATACATACATATCATTCATAATAAACCCTAATAAGCATGGCATCCAATTATAACATGCAACATAAAGCATGGTGCCTAAGGTTAGGGTTATAGGTAACATGATTTCTACCACATGCTTGAACCTATATATATGCTTCATAATAAGCATAAACCATCACTCTTCGAACCCTAACTCCACCCCAAACCCTAGTTGCATTGCTTGGCCGAAACTTATGGGAGGAGTTCCATCAATTTCATAAACATATAAGATAGCATAAGGTAAAGGAACAACCATACATTACCTATTAGACCATAGGGAGCCATTAGGGCTCATGATTAGGGTTAACCCTAACCTTTAGGTCTCCTTCCTAGGGCTGGCCGAAACCCATTAAGACATGGGTGCATGGAAAAATTCCATTAACATCCCCAATCAACCATTAAACATTCACCACACCATACCATAGGGTCATTAAGGCCCTTACTTGAGGTAAGTCCCTAACCCTTGGCCCTAAGCCCTTCTTGGCCGAACCTCATAAGGTCACAAAACCTTGTAAAAATTTCCCATAAATCCCTTCCACCTCCCTTTGTACCATATGGGTACACAAGATACATGAGTGAAGGGTTAAATCCCCCCTCTAGCCATGAAAATCCCTATAATGATACCCAACTCTAAGGGGTCTTAGGGTACCCCAAAAATTCCCATAAATTATGATTATTCTCTAAAAATTATGAGAACACATTAGAAAGCATAATCTAGATTTTTAACATCATCATGAACCCCAAAAACTTGGTGGCCGAAACTCATAAGGGTCTAGAACATGATTTTTCTCAACATCCAAACCCAAAATCACACCTTATATTATGCCAAAAATCATGAAAATCCTAAAGAACTATTATACCACAGGTGAGGGAGTCTTACCTTGGTTGATCTTGATTTTTAGACCTTAAAAGAGAAGAAAATTGCAATTTCTTTGGACACTTGAACTCCCTTGCCTTTGTATCCTTGGAAAATCCTTAGATCTTGGTGATGAGACCTCTTGTGGAGCTTTTCCAAGGGAGAATCACCCTTGTGGTGTTCGGCTAGGATGAGGGAGGAGGGAGGAAGAAAATGCAATTCATGGAAGGAAGAAGTAACTCCCAAACCCCCCCCTCTTTATAACTCATCAAGGAGGCAAATGAAGAGTCTCTCCATGACCCTTTATCTTCTTCGAAGCCTCAACCTATATCCACTTCATTTTCTCATAGAAATCCCTTGCTAGGTGAGTTGGTTAAAGCATACATGGTTGTACAAGAGGTCCAAGGTTCAATCCTTGGTGGATGCATAATTTTTTTTCCACTTATTTTATTTTATTTTCCTAGTATTTTTGAAAATCCCTTAAAAATTCCCCCATAATTATGTTAATATTTCTTATTAAAATCCCTTCATATTTCTAAAATTTTCTACCTAAAATTCACCAAAAATTTTGGTACTAAAAAGCCCATATAAGACCCATTAGTGCTCTTTTTCCCAATTTAAATGAGAAAACATGGATTTTCTAGGCCAAAGTTTGCATTAATATTTCTAGGTTCCTCGTAAAATTATCTAGACATGCTTAATATTTTAAGGAAATATTAAGAGAATTTTCCGGATCGTTACATCAAACATCTTCGGGCACTTCGGCTTATACCCAATCATCCTGAGTCCACACCTCCTTGGAGATGCTTGCTTAAGATGTCAAAGTATAAGTCTTCATGACCAAGATGACTTGAACACCGCAAGTCAAAGGAACATCACACTTAAGCTATAGTAAGAACTTCATTGACATATCTATATGTAGATTACCATATGAAGTTTTACAGCCAGTCACTCCAATGAACTAGTTCCCTTAACTAGCATTCATGTTTATCTCCGGACATCCCAATGTCACCAGCCAGTGAGAATCAGCTGATTAGAGAATAACCCATGCTAGTCTCAACAGAATTGATAGTGTCCGTATTTATCAATTCATCGACTAGGGACAATTTCAATACTTCACAATTGCACATGTAGAGATAATCACTAGTTGTGAATTCATCACAAATTCTCTCATGCTGTGAATTGTATTGCGGACATTCAGTAAATGAGTTTAAGATCTTAATCAAATATACGAACATGTATACTCAAATAGTGAATATTCATTTATTAAAGTAAATGATTACAATCATAAGGCGATTGCCTTAGGACACTTCTCTCATATTACTAACAGAGGAGGAGTTGGTTTTGGTCTCCTGACGGATCCTAAACCTGACCCGTTAATAATAACCCGCTCCACTAATGGATTATTATTGAACTACCTCACCAACCCCATAATAATATATGAGCTCCACCATATTATGTATACATAATCTCCCCGTGTTTAAGATATCGCATGTTCATTAATTAATTAAATTACTGACAATTTAATTAATTAATATCTAACTCCATGAGTAGTACTACTCAACCTTATCATCATGTCGGACCAAGTCCACCTGCAAGATTTAGATGATAATCTTTATGAGCTCCTCAAGGGGGCATCATCATCCTAAATAATTAGGACACAGTTTCCTTCTATAATCAATGACACACCATGTAAATAATATTATTGTTGGAACTTGGATGGCTAGAGACGGGGGGGGGGGGGGTGAATATAGCCAGACACAAAAATGGCTTTCACTTTTGATCTTCTGCACTTAGGGTTAGTAGCACAGCGGAAGCAATACAGAGTATAACAGCAAAAACAAAGTGCAAAAATGAAAGACAACCGAAAATGCTAACAAAGAGGATTTACAAGGTTCGGGGATAACTTGCCCCTACTCCTTGGTGTACCCTTAAGGTGGGCGATCCCTTGATCGTCGGTAGATCAAGCCCCAGAAAATCCAGATAGAATGCAACCTCCTTCTCGGTGGAGTAACCTCTCCACTGCGTTTCAACAGGATAGAGTATTAAGTACAGGAAACACATGAAGGAACCTTACTGAGCACTTAGAACCGCAAGAATACAAGCGAACTCCTCACCGAGCTCCACTCAGCACAGATCTCACGCAAGAACTCCCTTCTTCGTGTCTTCTTGCTGATGGACTCACCAAGCTCGTTGCTTCTTCCAAGTCCTCAAGTATCAGCTCAAGATTCACAGTTGCTTGCACAAACAATGGATCAACAGATCAGAGTAATCACACAAGTGATGGAGCCTAGCTTTCGATGGTGGAGAACTACTCCTTCACCACTTCTCATCTCATCTCTTAACCTACGTTGCCACACACACTCCTCTGCAGTTCCCAGCTGCTCATCTGAGACAACCCAGCTACCCTGACCTCTCCTGGACTCCCTGAGCTCTCCTTAGCCGAGCCCCAGTCGAGTCCCTGTCAGCTGCCAGTCATCACCAGCGTCCGTTGCAACCTGAGATGGAAAACTACCCAATCTGTCGTAGCAAAAGCCTCAGTTTGACTCCCTTGAAGTAAACATGAGTAACCTGCACACTTAGCAGCTCATTAGCTCAGCAAATCAATGGAGTATCAACAATCATAAGTTAGGAGCAGAGATCAGTAGCAAATCAGTAGAGAAACAGACGTAATCAGAGCTCTGACAACGTTTTTGAATTAAAGTTGCCAGCTACTGATCGGTCACTGGACCGATCAGAGTGACTCCTGATCGGTCACCAGACCGATCAGGCTGGGTTCAGACCGATCAGGCTCCATCCTGATCGGTCCCCAACGCATAATCAGAAATCATGACTTCTCCGGGATCTATCACCAGACCGTTCCCAAGTCATGGATCGGTCACCAGACCGATCCACCCCTTTGTAGGGTGATTTCCCAGCTTCGCAGTCCTAACCTCCTAATCGGTCACCATACCGATCAGGACATGCTCAGACCGATTAGGACCCACCCTGATCGGTCATAGTGAGGAACTCGTGACATTTGATCGGTCATCAGAACGATCCGAACAGTATCCCTGATCGGTCACCGGACCGATCAGGAGTCGATCAGTAAGGTTCCCAAACTCACTGTATTCTCCCTGATCGGTCACCAGACCGATCAGGAGCCGATCAGTAGGTTTGCCAAAGTCATCGTATGTTCCCTGATCGGTCACCAGACCGATCAGACATCGCTGCATCTGTCACCAGACCGATCCACGAGGGAACTCCGTTCTAACTTCCCTGATCGGTCACCAGACCGATCCATGCATGGCCAAACCCACTCTAAGTCAAGAGAACTGGCTCCCAGCCTCCCCTGACTCGTGCTCAGTCCCCTGGACCAAGACTCCATGCCTAGTCTTACTCACCGGGACTTCAATCTAGCTCTCCAAGCTAGGACCTGGCCCTCCAAGCCAGGGTTTTATCCAACCTAGCCCTCCAAGCTAGGACCTGACCCTCCAAGCCAGGGTTTCATCCACCTAGCCCTCCAGGCTAGGACTTGACCCTCCAAGCCAGGATTTCATCCAACCTAGCCCTCCAGGCTAGGACCTGACCCTCCAAGCCAGTGTTTCATCCACCTAGCCCTCCAGGCTAGGACCTGACCCTCCAAGCTAGAATTTCAACCACCTAACCCTCCGAGTTAGGAATTTTTACACCTAGCCCTCCAAGCTAGGACTTTTCCACACCTAACCCTCCAAGTTAGGACTTTTCACACCTAGCCCTCCAAGCTAGGACTTTTCCACACCTAGCCCTCCAAGCTAGGACCTTTTCATTCACCCAAAGCCCAGTCCCCAACCAGGACTTAATCATAATCATCTCATCAACCTAAACTAAAATCGATGTCAACACCAAAACAACAATCAGGGTCAGACTGCATCAACAATTATTTCCCAATTTACCGGGCCTATTGATTTAACGAATTAATCTCGCCCATTGATAAATTAAAGAAATAAATATTAAGTATATATGGTCGTTATCATATCGGGATTAAGAGCATGTACATCATAATAACCGAGGTCTTGTTCAATTATATAGTCAGTATAAATCGAATCACCTCATATCAGTCCTGCTCAATACACACAAAGTATACTAGTGTAATTCTATAGTCAAGATAGACTAATATAAATTACACTACAACCATTCTAATGGTTTGTCGAAATCCATCTCGGTTGTGAGCCACTACTTATACTCTACAAGGAACTGATAACATGATTTTTTGTGTGGTACCACACACCATGTTATCTACAATGTAAAGTAACAGACAATTTGCTCACATATAACAAATATAAAATGCAACCATATGACTATTGTGATTTTTATTCCAAAATAGATGTTCACCAAAAGCTAGGCTTATAGTATACATCCTAACACATCGGATTAACTGCTGAAAGAAGCATGAGTCAGAACCATGATCTAGATCGAACCATATGGGTAGAACCTTACACGAAGTAGGGAAGACCTTAAGTAGGTCAAGAGTGACTTGATGCTCGAGAGGAGACCCTGAGCAGGTCAAGAGTAACCGGATGCTCGAGAGGAGGCATGGACCATAAGAATAATGGTGTGGTCCCGTTTGAGGGGGGGATTGTTGGGTTGCAATGGTTACAAACAAAGTCCCACATTGAAAACACATGAAAAAGAACATGGACTTACAAGGGAATGATTTTTCCATTGTTATGAGACCTTTCGGGTAGAGTCGAAGAGCAAAATCATGAGGGCTTAAGCCCAAAGTGGACAATATCATACCATTATAAAAATATTTAAATTTCTTTGATCCTAACACTTATGAACCAGTTGAGATTGAGCTCAAACAAAGAAAAAGAACTTGGATGGAAAAATCTTTTGAAATAGATTTTATCAATTTCATATTAGAAAGTGATACCTAAAGTTACTCAAAAGCAATAAACTATTCTAAGACAATTACATCTGAAATTGATTCTATCTTGCATAACCACACTTGAAAACTTATGGATCTTCCTCCATGACGTAAACAACTCGATTGTAAGTGGATTTTAAATAAGAAAATAAAATTAGATGATGCACTTAAAAATATATGGCTATATTGGTACTTAAAGGTTATTGACAATGTGAATGTCTTGATTACTTGATACGCATTCTTTGGTATCAAGAATAACTCCTAACAGAGTGTTATTGGCTCTATAGAATTTTGAAAATACATCAAATGGATATAAAGACTACTTTTCTACATGGGGATTTAGAAAAAGAAATCAACATGGAACAACCTGAAGGGTTTTCTTAGCTAAGGTGAAAAAAAAGATTTGTAGATTAATAAAGTTGTTATATGGCTTGAAACAAGCTCCGAAACAATTATATGGAAAATTTAATAATGCAATGAAGGAATATCGATTTAAGATCAACGAATGTGATAAATGTATCGGTGTAGGGAGCACTATAATTGATCATATGTTTTGATATTGTCAAAGGTTCAAAGTTAAGTCCTATTGTGGTCTAATATGTTTACCAAGTATACAGATTAAAGACTGGATAGGTCTAGAGGACTAGACACAAGACTAAAGTCTAATTAGGTCAGGAGGACTAGATAACTGGCAGGAAGCTCAGATAGGTAAGAGGTGACTAAATATCTAGCAGAAAGTCCCATTGGGTTAGTAAGACAAGACAACTGGCTAAAGTCCAGATAGGGCATTTGACAGAAAGACCTAGTGGGTAAGAAAATTACAAGTCAAGTAATTTTGAAAATGATAAGTTAGGTAAACAACTAGAGGAGAGAGATCCAGTGAGGGCGCGCTCCCTTGGAAGGAATAGTAAGCATCGGTCCTAGAGTTTCACTGGAAATTCAAAAGTCAAGACAAGATAGTCCCAAGAATGTTAAAATTATTTTATGTTTGCTTTTATATTATACTTGTGAGCTAATTCTATGATCCAAGTAGCCAAAACAAACATCTAGATGATTAGAGAAGGAACCAGGGCATCTAGGGAGTTTTGGAGGCACATTGGGTGGTCTGGAGGCGCCTTGGAAGGTCTCGAGGCACCCTGGGAGATCTAGAGGCGTCTTGGGTGGTCTATGTTGGGGAACATGATGCAGATGCGTGCTTGAAATATGTTTCATAAACATACGCAGTGGAAATAAAAACATGGAAAGGGCATTAACCAAGTGACACTCAGAAAGTCTAGCCTCTATTAGTATCCACGCTAAGTTATCGAGACGACTTCACAAAGACACATGTCATTCTTCTCTGATTGGTACTAACAAAGCTTGGAAACGAAGTAATCAAGAGAACTTCCACTCAATCTTGTGCTTGGCAGCTTGAAGTAATCCGGTGACACAAGGGCATCTTGAACTCCCACATGCCATTCTTCTCTGATTTATGCACCTCTACATGACTTGGAAATCAAGTCATCTCCTAAACCTAATAAGAAAAGCAAACCCAATCCATTTCCATTAAGATTAAGTTTTGGCTCAAAACCAAATCACTTTGGTTCATAATTAAACTAAGCCCTTTTGGCTTATTATTAAACCAAGTTGTTTCATAACTAAACAAAACCCATTTTGGTTTATTATTAAACCATAATGAATCTATTTAGCCTATAATAGGCATGCCTCATCTGTGATTTCATTCCAATAAATATCTTTCCATATTTGTCCTTTGTTTGGTCAAACCAAACTTTGTCTCTCTCTTGATTTGAGAATCCAATTCTCAACCTTATTTTAAGTCCTTCATTTAAACTAGTAGTGTGTGTGACCCGATAGGTTCCCAGTTATTTTAGTCATCCATAATTAACTATTAATTATGGATCAATCATGATTGACACCTAGTAGTACATCATGATACCCAATTAATCAAAAAATTAATAGTTGATTCCAGAACCACTTCTAAACCTTTCAATAGCTATAGTGAGTTGTGTCTTATTTTTTCACTCGTCTTATACCTATTTGGTTTAGGACATGATCCATGTGTCTATCTCCATTAGGCTGAAGACTACATCACACCTGGCCTAAGTATATTTACTCATCCTTTAGATTCAAGTTACTCTGACATGTATCCAAGAGTCTCATACTCTTGACATGTGATACTTTGGCCAAAGATTTTGAGCAATAATCCTAAGTAGTGGTAATAGGGTATACATCTCCTCGTAAGGAGTGGTGAATCGTCTATGGGCTATCCAAACAACTTCAAACACTTCGACTTATACCCAATCATCCCAAAGCTACACCTCCAAAGAGATGCTTGCTTAGGATGTCAAAGTATAAGTCTCCATAACCAATGTGACTTGAATACCTCAAGTCTAAGGAAACTCACATTTAAGCTGCAATGAGATATTCATAAATATATTCATATATGTAGAAAATCATATAAAGCCTCATGGAAAGTCACTATAATGAACTACTTACCATAACTAGTATCCATATTTAACTCTTAACATCCCAATGTCTCTAGTTAGTGATGAATAGTTGTTTGGTTAAACTAAGGAGTATAACTAGTGCTAGTCTCACAGAACGAATGATGTCTGAATATATAAGTTCGTCAATTATCGAAGATATAATAGTCTGGAGGTGCCCTGGGAGGTCTAGAGGTGCCCTGGGTGGTATGGAGGTGCCTTGGGCGAGAAAACTTATCAAAGATGATATCGAGCCATTGGATCAGATCTAATGAGATTTAATTGAGGCGCCCTTGGGTCATTTGAGACAACATGAGATCATCATTTGCTACTCTTCTTCTAAGTGTCCCATGCTTTAGAAATGTCGTTATGATGTTGAAACACTGCTCTAATGACAACACTCTTCTTCATCCTCTACTTTCGGTGTTGGTGATATGCATAGATTACATATGATTTTATACATTGTTTAATGCACATCTATTTGTATTCCATGATCTTATCTTATTTTACAGCACCCACCCTATTTCTTATGACTTTGCTACTTTTCCTCTCTTTTATTTAGAGATTTGTTCCTTACTTGTTTTCATTGACATGATGTGATTTAGAGAAAAAACTAAGAGAAATTGGAGTGAAATGGGAGCCGGATAAAACAATAGTCGGGGTCGTGTGACTTCACATGGCCGAGTCGTGCCTCCTGAAATGGCCAGTGCCTTGGCTGCCGCAGGGCGCATGGCATTGTCATGCCATTTAGCATAGTCGTGCGACCCTTTCATAGGCGGTCGCACGACATGGCTGTTCAGCATCACACGGGTCGTGCCACCTCCACCGCAGTCCGTACGGCATAATCTTGCGGGCCGCACAGCCAATGCCATGGGTCATGTCACCTCCATCGTGCCTCGCACGTCCCATGCCACAGGTCGTGTGTCTCCCCTATAAAAGGGGAACTCTGTCCTTAGGGAGAGGATCTTTGGCTAGAGCTTTTGCCTCTTACCTTGGGGAAGGGTCCTCCCCTCTAGGGGAGACCCTAGAGCCACGCCACCACCTCTCCGATGATCCGTCCACCTTCGGAGTGAGGAGATCTTCTAAGAAGACCATGCTACAAGGATAAGCTCTCTCTTCCCCCTTCTCTATAAGTTTTTGGTTGTAGAAGCTTTGTCTTATCTTCTTGTTGTTTATCCACTTCGCAATGGAGTAGTTTTCCAATCAAGGATGTAGGGAATAGCTAGGTTGTGATGATATTATTTGAACTATATATTAGTGCATTTTCTTATTCAATAAAATGTTCATACTTTGTTCTATGTGTATTATGCCTTGAATGTGTTTGTTAAAATATGTGAATAGCGAATACATGTAGTTGTGAGGGTTTAACCACCATGTAGAGAGAGTGTCTGAGATCGTATGACCGGGGAGCCTTTGTGTCAGAGGCTACCTTAATCAACCTTCTTGGGTACTATCTCGAAATGGGGATCAATCTCTTACAAGAGATTAGCTAACACAACTTAATGAGTTTTTTCCTTTGCTATGTTAGGAAGTGTTTAGTGTAACCTAGAGACATATGACCGGGCGCCCTTAGCGACAAAGAGTTACCTTTGACCGGACTCTCTAGGTTACTTACTCTACTTAATGGCATTAGATGGTCAAGGGGAAAACACTCTGGTGCACTTCTGCAGGGTTAATACTGGTACCTAGTTAAGATCTCTACAAGTGCATAAACATGGAGATTAGGATATGAACAATCCATAAGGCATCAACTAGTATTATAGTGAAATCGAAATCATACATTCCATCCATCCACCCTTGCCCAAGGAACAAAGTTTTCTCTTCTCTCTCCTTCTCTCATCTTCTCTTCCTCTCTCTCCTTTCTAGCAAGCTTCCATAAACTAACCCTGCAATCATCTAGATAGTTGTCCTTATGAAATCGACTAGTGCTTAATTAATAGTCCCTGTAGATATGATAATCTTTTATTCTACTTGGCGACACTCCCACGTACTTGCGGAGCGGATATCAGTTGGTAATAATTTAAATTATTTATCATTGTTGTTGCATAAGAAAGTGTAATGTGTTACACTTTTTTTATTCCTGTATTATAGCTCTCTGTTAAAAGGTTTATCGATAGAGAATTTAGTGGATTTCCTAATCGAAATGGTACAAGAGATTGTGGCCTTGGAATAGTAGTCGCGGGGTTACAAACTAAGTAAAAATAAAAGTGTTCTTAATTTTAGCTGGGTTATTTGTATTTTATTTTTCCACAGCATATTCGAGTTTTCGAAATGATTTTAAAAGGTGAAAAGAAAAGTTTTAAAAATGAGATTCACACCCTCCCCTCTCATTCATTTCGATTCTACAATTGGTATCAAAACGGGGACGTTCAATTTTTGTGCAATCACAAATTTGAGTAGAGAGTTTTCTTTTTCATTTTTTTCTTTATCTTTTTACCGCACTACTTACCCCAAGACCAAGTCTTGGAAATTCCACTTGTCATTATTTTTTTTTTCCAGAACTAAATGGCCCAAAGTGAATGATATAACACTACTTGCCCCTCCACTCTTCAATGGAGATGACTTTCCATATTGGAAGAGGAGAATGGAGGTTTACTAGAAGATCAACATTGACCAGTAGTTAGCATTCGACAAGGGTACACAACTCTAATAGATAAAGCATCTTGTATGCTCCTCGATCTAGAAAAATGGAACCTAGAAATGAAGAAAGCACAAACTAATTTCAAAGCACCGAACACTCTCTAATACTAAATGACGAAGGAGGAACTCAACTGGGTCAGACCATTCAACAACTCGAAAGAAGTTTGGGATAAGTTGATCGAGCTACATGAAGTCACAAACAATGCCAAGGTAACTAAATGGGATTCATTACTTAATAATTTACTTAACATCAAATATAGGATGAAAAAACTACAAATCAATTGCAGATAAGGATCAAGGACATCCTCAATAGACTCCACTTGATTTGCCACCAGCTGAAAAATAGAGATATAATAAGGTATGTCTTACACTCATTTCCCTGAAATGCTTATAAAGTTTTGAGGAATCTTTCAAAATTAAAATTAGATGAATTATTTTTTGAATTAGAGTTGCATGAACAAACTAATTCAAAATAAGTCAAGAATGGTATATCTTGTAGGATCTTGTGCATCGATAGAGGGGGTGAATATTGACGATTCACATTTTCTCTTTGTCTTTTGTTCATTCTATTAGAATTATTAGTAGCAGCGAAAATATAATAAAGAAAACAAACATAGGAAAGACACGCGAGATTTACTTAGTTCCCAACTCCTTAGGGTCAGTATATCCAAGGTCTATGCACTCAGCGTGAGTCTACTAATGGTCTCCTTCCCGGAAGCTTTTTAGAGGTAAAGAAATCAATCTTATAGTTTGAATAATACAAGCACAAATTGTTGGTGCAGAATGCACCCAAGTCAAACCTGTGTTTTGATAATGGCAACAGAGGTCAAAAGTTAAGTCTTACTTGTTTTCTAACAAGTTACTCTAGTGTGCAGAGACAAAGTCCTAGCGAAGGAATGCTAGGCACCTGGCGAAGGACTACCAGGATACAAAGCCCTAGCGAAGGACTGCTAGGCACCTGGCGAAGGACTGCCAGTATCCAAGCCCTAGCGAAGGACTGCCAAGCAACTGGCGAAGGATTGCCAGTATCCAAGCCCTAGCGAAGGACTGCTAGGCAACTGGCGAAGGACTGCCAATATCAAAGCCCTAGCAAAGGACTGCTAAGCAACTGGCGAAGGACTGCCAGTATCCAAGACATGGCAAAGGACCATCAGGCAAAAGTCTAACCAAAGGAGCGGTTGGCATTAGGTACAATCTCCCGAGAGGAGTAGGTGAGGACGCGTTCCCCGTCGAGGGAACAGTAGGCGTCGGTTCGACCTAGGGTTCCATTTTGGAGACCCAAAGTCAGAACCAAGACAGCTAAGGCTGTATAAACTAACCACTTAATGTTTTGTTGTGTTTTGGACTAACCATGGATGCAGGACCGAAGGAACGAGTGTCTGCAGCTCAGACTGCCTCAAAGGAGTGAGGCAACAGCTGACCAGGGCGCCCGGAGTGTCCCGGGCGCCCCCAAGGTGAACACAAAACACACAAATCAGAAACAAGCTTCGACAGTGCATCCTGCGGGCGCCCCTGTGCTCCCGGGCGCCCCCGTGCTCCCAGGCGCCCCCAGCCTCCCGGGCGCCCCCAATAACAAAGCATCGAAGCAGACCCAGCGAAGCCTAAAAGATAAGTGTTTGACCCGGTCAACCCGGGCGCCCCGAGCGCTTCGGGCGCCCCGGTCAACATCTATCCCGAGAAGGAAGGGATCAGACGTTGACCGAGATCCAACCGGATCAAACGCCACGTGGGGGGCGCCCCCGATGTCCCAGGCGCCCGCAGGCCCTATATAAAGGGCCCTCGACCCCAGTCTTCAAGTATCACTCACTCAACGCCTCAAAGCTCTTCTGCTCTCGCGCCTTGCTCCGGAAACCTTCCAACTCGAGCCGACGACATCCCGCTGCTCCGAAAAAGTCGATCTACTCCGGACGTCGATAAAGAAGAGCGTTATTTATTTACTGCACTTATTTTGTTATCAAATTTTGTAAACTGTTTGCGTCGTATATAGAATTGCCCAATGTAAACGGTCAACGACCGTGGGCCTTGGAGTAGGAGTCGACACAGGCTCCGAACCAAGTAAAATCGACTGTGTCTCTGTGTTGTGATTTTTATTTTCCGCTGCGTACTTGCTCTAAAATTTCCGAAAAACGATTTCCGATATTCACCCCCCCCTCTATCGGTTTTCTCGATCCAACAAGTGGTATCAGAGCGGGGAAGTTCAAACTTGGTGCAACCACCAGTTTGAAAATTTTTCGAATTTCTTTTCTTATTCTCATTCGAATTTTTTTTTAATAAAATTTTTTATTTTATTATCCTTATCCCGCACTACTAATCCAAGACCAAGTCTTGGGATATTTTTGTTAGTTTTCTTTTCCAGATCAAATGGCCATGCAAGAGGGATTTAGCACCGCCAGACCTCCACTCTTCAGTGGGGAAGACTTTTCCTACTGGAAAAGTCGTATGGAGGTCCACCTGAAAACTCAGGTGGACATGTGGATCATCATCCAGTCCGGACTAGAGATACCCAAAAATGCTGATGGACTTCCTCAAAGCTACACAGAGTGGGACACCGCTCTGAAACGAAAAATCGAAGCCGACGCTAAAGCAACTCAGACTCTTCAATGCGGATTGACGAAAGAAGAGCTGAACCGCGTGGGCCCCTTCAACAGTGCTAAGGAGCTATGGGCAAAATTGATCGAGCTGCACGAAGGAACATCAGATACTCGGATCAGTAAGAGGGATCTGCTTCTAAACAAACTCTACACCATCAGGATGGCCGACAATGAAACAGCAGCCCAGCTCCACGCACAAATCCAAGAGTTGATGAACGGTCTTCACACTATAGGTCACAAGGTTGAAAACCGTGACTTAATAAGGTATGCCTTAGACGCTTTCCCTAGAAACACCTTGTGGGCATCTATGGTAGATGCATACAAGGTCTCAAGGGATCTTTCAAAAATAAAATTAGACGAATTGTTTTCCGAACTAGAACTGCATGAACAAACTAACACCAATATGGTCGAGAAAGGTATTGCTTTCGTCGCAGGTAAAACTGGAAGGACAACAAAGAAGAAGTCTGAACCTGAACCCGAGTCTAACTCAGACTCAGACTCAGAAGACGAAGAAGGAGATCAAACTAAGCTAGTCCGACTAGCCCAAAGCTACTACAAGGAGCTGAAGAACCGAACCAACAAATGGAAAATCAACCGAAGAAAGGACGAACCAGCTGAACCCGCGAATGATAAAAACAAGCCCAACGTAACCTGCTACGAGTGCAAGAAGAAGGGCCACTACAAGACAGAATGTCCAAACTTAAAAGAAATCAAAAAGACAAGAAGAAAGAAAGCGCTCCAAGCAACCTGGGACAAATCTTCCTCAGAAGAAGAAGAAGAAGCACCCCAATCAAACCTACTAGCTCTGACCGCCTCAGATAAAGTCGAGACTGAGTCAGAATCAGAACAGGACGACGACGAGCTGACCTTTACAGAAGACGACGAAATTAAGGTAACTGGTTTCAATAGATGTCAATTAAGTGAACTAATTTCATTTCTTTCTCGAGATTTGGCAAAAGCCAAACTCGGAGTCGAATCCCTCCGACAGGAAGTAAAACTTCTGAAAGAGGGAGCTGACTCTAAACCCTTAACCGAGAAGGTTCAGGAAGGAACTCCTACTCAAGTTGAAAAACTTGAAAAGGAGAACTCCTCCCTGAAAACTCAGGTTAAGGATCTTAGATCAGCTTTAGAACGATTTACATCTGGTTCCAAGGGTCTTGACATGATCCTTGGAAAACAGAAATCAGTTCTAAATCGATCCAGACTTGGCTATAGAACCAAATCCCGGCAAAGATCTTACTTTGCTGTACTGAATCAGTCCAGAGGTAAAATTCAGGCATGGGTACCTAAACTATACCTGAACAAACCAACTGGATCAAATCAGTATTGGATCCCCAAGGACATGATTCACATCTTGTCTAACCATCACCGTGGCTTTAGTCCAGGGGGAGCCAAACTGAAAACAATATTCATTATTAGATAAGAATTTAATTCTTGATTGCAATTGCTTGATTGATTGTTTATTTAAAATTCCTGTAATTTACCATGCTTAGATTTAGGAATGGTTAGTATAAGGACTGAACAAACTTAACTGAAACTTGACAACATAGTATTGGGTGGAGGTGAGATGATAGTACGTTAGGGAAGCCAATTTGGCGGAACTAGCCGAAGCTACTGATCCAAGACCCGAACTAGTTAGACCAGAAATTTTTCAAAGAATTTTGAAAATGAAATTTCATTAAAAGGCTTTGTCAAGGAAAGGGTGGATGATCCCATAAGGCTACGGCCAAAGAAGGCCTAGTGCCTCGCCAAGACCTGGAAGCCAATTTTTGAAATTCAAATTCAATTTTTTTTTGTCAAATTCGAATCTAACACAAAATTTCAGTTATTTGTAGATTTAAACATCTTTTCAAAAATTTCAAAATTAATTAAGTTTTCAAAAATTAATTGTTTTCAAAATTAATTAAGCTATCAAAATTTAATTGTTTTCATAATTAATCAAAAACTTTCAAAATAGTCTTAACTATCAAAACCTGTCTCACAAAACCTATAAGGCTAACGTGATTGAAAACCCTAGATTTGGGTGAGACAGACTAGGCAGTGAAACTCAATTTAAGCTATTTCTGACTCTAATTGTATCCAAATCAAGAAAACTCTTTATGTGTAGGAACATAAAGATTTGGACCAATGGATGTTGGATAGCGGTTGCTCCAGACACATGACTGGAGATAAATTGAAGTTCACCAAGCTCAAGTTCAAAAACCTAGGCTCAGTGGCATTTGGCAATAATGCTACACTCAAGGCAATTGGGTCAGGTAATATTGAACTTAAATCCGATTTCATTATTAAGAAAGTTCTATTGGTTGAAAACATTAATTTTAACTTGCTTAGCATAAGTCAGTTATGTGATTCTGGTTATATAGTTACTTTTAACAATTCTAACTGCCTAATTAGAAATGTACAAGACTCAGAAATCATGCTTAAGGGCACTAGGAAAAACAATGTATACACTATAAACCTTCCCCTTGTACCCAAATGTATGTTAACACAATTAGAACAATCAAACCTCTAGCATAGGAGATTAGGTCATACCAATCTGAGAACTATCTCAAAAATTACCCAACTTGGCTTAATCAAAGGTATTTCCAAAATTAAAAATAATGAAAACCTAATATGTGGATCTTGTAATCAAGGTAAACAAACCAAATACAATCACAAACTAACCCAATCTGATTTAACTCAAAGTACACTTGAGCTCCTACATCTTGACCTGTTTGATTCACATGGAGCAAAGTCACTAAGCGGGAACCGATACTGCTTAGTAATAGTTGATGATTACTCTAGGTTTACCTGGGTTAGATTTCTAAAAACCAAAGATAAAACCCTAAACCTATTTAATGAATTCTGTAAACTAATTGAAAATCAAAATGACACTAAAATTAAAAGACTTAGGAGTGATCACGGGGGAGAGTTTAAAAATCAACTATTCGAGGAATTTTGTAAGGTAAATGGGTACTTACATGAATTTTCATGTCCTAGAACCCCCCAACAAAATGGGATAGTCGAGCGAAGGAATAGAACATTACAAGAAGCCGCTAGGGCTATGCTCAACGAATTTAATCTAGCAAACCAATTTTGGGCAGAAGCGATTAGTACGGCTTGTTATATCCAAAATAGGGTTTTGATTAACAAGCGACACAACAAAACCCCCTATGAACTGTACTACCATAGACTCCCAAACCTACACTACCTAAGGGTCTTTGGATGCAAAGTCCATATCCTAAACACCAAAGACTATTTAGGAAAATTTCAGTCTAAGTCAAACCCAGGTATCTTCCTAGGATACTCAACCACAAGTAGAGCCTATAGAGTTTACAACAAATAAACTAAGAAAATTGAAGAAACAACAAACTTAATTTTTGATGAAGAAATCAACTCAACATCTAATAATCCAGATCTAACTTCATCAAACTCTGACCAAGAAAATAATGAACAAACTATTGAACCCTTAATTGAACCCTTAAACGAACTAACCATTGAACCAATTAATGAGTCAACTGAACCAAGTATCGAACCAACAAATGAACCATCCCAAAGAGTCGAATCAAACAGTAAACCAAACCGACCAGCCAGACCTGAGGCTGAACCAAGCTCTAGAAGAACCAAGAAACCCAGACTCAGTCACCCAACCGATCAAATTGTGGGTGATCCAACTCTAGGAGTCAGGACTATATCCTCCTATAGAAACCTTAGTCAAATAGCTATGATATCGAAAATAGAACATAAAACTATAGATGAAGCTCTACCTGATCCAGAT
Source organism: Boesenbergia rotunda (assembly GCA_024364735.1). Lineage (NCBI taxonomy): Eukaryota > Viridiplantae > Streptophyta > Magnoliopsida > Zingiberales > Zingiberaceae > Boesenbergia > Boesenbergia rotunda. The sequence continues at coordinate 814 of JAGFNQ010005158.1, read as the reverse complement.
TGGATCATAGCTATGCAAGAAGAGTTAGCCCAATTTGAGAGGAACCAAGTCTGGGAACTAGTGCCTAAACCTGAGAGCAAATCCGTCATTGACACTAAGTGGGTCTTTAGGAATAAGTTGAATGATCAAGGAGAAATAGTCAGAAATAAAGCCCGCTTTGGAGCAAAGGGTTTCAGCCAAGTAGAGGGATTAGACTACGATGAAACGTATGCCCCAGTAGCTAGACTTGAGTCCATTAGAATGTTGTTAGCCTTTGCATCCCATAAAGGATTTAAATTATATCAAATGGATGTAAAGTCAGCCTTTTTAAATGGATTCATTAAAGAAGAAGTTTATGTAGGACAACCCCCAGGGATTGAGGACTTAGACAAACCTAACCACGTTTACAAACTAACCAAAGCATTATATGGGCTAAAACAAGCACCTAGGGCCTGGTATGAACGGTTATCAACCTATTTAACTTCTAAAGAATTTAAACAAAGCCAAATTGACTCAACTTTATTTATTAAAACCCTAGGAAAAGATATATTTATTGCCCAAATTTACGTAGATGACATAATCTTTGGATCCACCAACACAAACTTTATAAAAGAGTTTGTCAAAATAATGGAAAATGAATTTGAAATGAGCTTAGTTGGTGAGCTTAACTTTTTCCTAGGCTTACAAATTAAACAAACTAGGGATGGTAACTACGTTCATCAATTCAAATATGCTAAAGAGTTAATAAAGAAATTTAAAATGGATAACTCTAAAAGCATAAGTACCCCATGGCCACTAATGTAAAAATAGATAGTGACCCTGATGGTAAACCAGT
>JAGFNQ010005157.1:0-31967 GCA_024364735.1 Boesenbergia rotunda | reverse complement strand
CGCAGTGACCCTCCTTGCCACAACGATGGCAAGTTCCTTTTGGTGTCTTTTTGGCCTTTTTCTTCTTTCCTTTATTCTGTTCTTTGTCCTTCCTCTTAGAACCTTTCCTCGAGGAACCAACTAACAGTACTGTCTTTTGATCATGCTTCACAGAAGGCTCTACAGTCTTCAGCAGGTTTAGCAACTCAGGAAACTGGTCTGGAGTTGCATTTTCAGGAGGACGGTTGGGAAGATGATTTTCAAGGACTTAAGCAATCTTCTCTGCCTTGAGGACTATCCTCAGGTTTCGAAGCCAGTCCATGAAGTTTGGCCCAGTCAGTTTATTGGTGTCCAAAATGGAACGCAAATTCAGAAAAGACATGATCGAGTGATTATCCTAGAAATACAAATTGAGCTTATATGAGAAGAATGATAAAGAATGTATCAACATACATTAATTAAATCCTATTTATTTTTCGAATTGAATAACCCTTTTTATCAATTCGGGAGATCGTAGGAGCATCTCCAAATAGGTTGATATCCAACCATAGATAAGAACAACCATGGCTGTGGCCATCAAGTTATTCTTAGCTATGAATGTAGGTAATTATACCGATTACATATCACATATATGTAACTATCACTTTATGCTATCAACTAATTGAATATTTGCATAAATCATTGGGTTGTTAACTCATTAACAAGTATGCAACAATATACATAGCACCCAACTGCACATCCCTTTACATCGACCTTGGCTGTGGCACAACAAATCGATGCTCCAAGCTTAAGGCTGGCCCATTAATCAAGAAATAGTTTTAATATGGTTGGAGCTCATTCAACCGATTAGTCAGGCTTGGATGTGTCCAAAAACCAAAACTAAGGATTGACCTCTGACTCCAACTATATTATTCATAAACTAATTCCATGGTTTGAACATGTTGAGGTTCAAGCCGGGCATGGATGTGTCCATCAACCCAAACAAGAAACAAAACTTCGATTCTAACCATATTAATGGAAGGTGTTGGCCTTAATATTTTGTAAGGGGTTTTGGGTCTCATCCTTTCTTTTCTAAGCACATTCATGACATTGAATTATGTCATGACTAACGATTTCCTTAATAAAGTATGTATGTGACTTAATTTATCAAGTCTCATAATTGAATTAGGAACCGGATTTCCTAATTCTAATTTCATACTTTATTCAAGGAATGTTTTGGGAAACAATTTCCTAAATTGTCATAATCAATTTCGGAAATAATATGTTTGAGACTTTGATTTCTCTAAATCAAATCTTATTAAATTAAGAGACAATTCCCTAAATTCAACTACATATTATTTTCATGAAAATCTCTTTTATGAAAACACTATAGGAAACCATTTTCCTAATTAATTTTGGAGACAACAATATGTTAGAGCATCACCTCTTAAATCAAATTTCCAAAATTTGATCACATATTTTATTCATGGATTAATTAATTACAACAAATTATTTTCTAAGGGTGGCTCCCCGAGGCTTAGATACCCAAAGAAAAGAAATTTGTCGTAAATCCAATTTGGTCCGCTCCCCGAGGCGTAACCAAATTAAATATGACAATTTTATTCAAAATGGGAAATTAAATTACAACAACTAACCTTAAATTGGACGGCTCCCCGAGGCTCAATCCAAAATAAAGAATTTTGTTAATAATTTATAACCAATTTGAATTTAATTGTCATTTGATAATCCATAAATTTGTCTAGACTTTCTCGAAAGAAAGTGCCCAAAATAGTGAGATTTCATAATAGGTTTTCAGAATAATTGTAAGTTTCTGGTACAAAGAAAACTTACATATTTCTAAAATTGGAAAATTTCCAAAATAGGAAATTTTCAAAATTAGAAAGTTTCCAAAAATGAAAAGTTTTCACAATTATCATAAAATTTTAGAAACTAAGATATTTCAAAAGTTTGCGAAATTTCATGAGGATTTCCAAACTTAGAAATTCCTAAATCTAAAATTTATTATAATTTGAATGTTTCCATAATTGAAATTTTTTCCAAAATTGAGATCATGACAAAGTTTTTCGTAAAACAATTATATGATTATGTCGAACACTAACCGGCTATGATACCACTATTGGGACCGGGTGCATTTTGACAAGGATACGGGTTCGTAAATTTTAAAATATTTACGTGCAGCGGAAGAATTAGCATAAATAATTTCTCAAATTATTTTAACCACGTATCTAGCATGCGACCTTATGATGTGTGGACATGATCATAAATTAAAATTTTGCGGAAAAGTAAACTAATTTACTTAGTACCTTGCGTAACTCGAAGTAAGGGACGAGATCGAACCGTAGCGTCCCTTGGAAGCTCCGCCTCTATTCGCGTCCACGCCGAGTTCTCTTCGGGATGACTTCGCAAAGCCACGAGTTTTGTGTCGACGAGAACTACTAGATTCTCCAAAGACACAACTAGAATATCAAGAGAGAGATATAGAAACTAACCACCAAATAATGGAATCAATATTCCGTGAAGGAAGGAAGGAGTCGCGACCCGCTTCGTCTTGGTGGTGGCTCACGGCAAGGGAGGTGGCGCCGGCCCTAGAGGGAGAAAGAGGCGCCGGCCCTAGAGAGAGAAGGGGCGCCGGCCCTAGAGAGAGATAGGGTGGGCGCCGGCCCGAGAGAGAGAGAGGGAGAGAATGAGAGAGAGAGAGAGAGAACTTCTTAATCTCTTGATTAATTGGAATTCAAGGCTTGCCTTTGGTTCCTTTATATAGTAGCCTCTCCGTTGCCAAGTCTCCCTTTAAACGGAATTAACGGAATAAATTTTCATAAGAAATTTATCTTATAAATTTTCTTATGAATTATTCCGTTATGCCATGTTTTATTATAACTAACTTTATAATAAAACAAATACATCTCTCCTTTTAATTATGGAATAAAATTTGTATAAATTTTTTTTATTATGGAAAAATCAATTCATAATTGATTTTATAAAATTAAAATAAACCAATCCATGGTTCATTTTAATTTCCATAAAAAAGAATAAATTTATTATAAATTTTCTTATCATGGAAAAATTAATTCAAAATTGATTTTATAAAATAAAATAAACCATTTAAAGTTTATTTTAATTTCCAAGAAAATAAATTTATTTTAAATTTTCTTATCATGGAAAAATCAATTCATAATTGATTTTATAAAATAAAATAAACCATTTAAAGTTTATTTTAATTTCCATGAAAATAAATTTATTTACATAAATTTATTTATCCATAATTTTATAAAACAAATCGCGCTTGATTTTTTTTATAATTTAAACCAAATAAATTGGTTTCCCTCCATGTGGTGGCCGGCCAAACCAAAGGAGTTGGGGACCCTCTTTGGCCGGCCAATCCAAGCCGCCTCCTCACGAATTAAACTCATTTATTTCACCCAATAAGCCTTCAAAAGACTTAGCCATTTTAAGCTTCTGATGCGCCTCCGATAAATTCAGATTCGACTTATTTCTCTTGATTGGAAAATCCAATTTTCAACTCGTTTTAAATCCCTCGGATTACTCGTAGTGCGTGTGACTAAATAGGCTTTCGATTTATGATGGCCGTCTATAATTCATCAATCATAGAACGATCATGAGTGGCACCTAGTAGTACATCATGATCCCCAATTAATCGAAAGATCAACGGTTGACCTCAGAAATTATTCTGAAACCCTTCAGCAGCTCTAATGAATCATGCCTCATTCCCTTCACCATCTTATACCCACTTGGTTCCGAACATGGTCTGTGTATGTCAGTCCCCACTAGGCTGACTACGTCACACCTAGCCCAAGTAGTGTCTTTCTCGTCCTTTAGATTTCTAATTACTCTCATGTATTTAAGAGACACATACTCTAAACATGATATGCTCTTGCCAAAGGCTTTGAGTAACAATCCGACGATAGGCCTGGGTATACATCTCCTCGCAAGGAGTGGTGAATCCTTTGTAAGCTGTTCAAACATCTTCGGGCACTTCGGCTTATACCCAACCATCCTGGGTCCACACCTCCTTGGAGATGCTTGCTTAAGATGTTAAAGTATAAGTCTCCATGACCAAGATGACTTCAACACCGCAAGTCAAAGGAACATTGCACTTAAGCTGCAGTAATAACTTTCATTGACATATCTATATGTAGATTACGATATGAAGTTTTACAGTCAGTCACTCCAATGAACTAATTCCCATAACTAGCTTCCATGTTTATCTCCGGACATCCCAATGTCACCAGCCAGTGAGAATCAGCTGATTAGAGAATAACCCATGCTAGTCTCAATAGAATTGACAGTGTCCATATTTATCAATTCATCGACTAGGGATATTTTCAATACTTCACAAATGCACATGTAGAGATAATCACTAGTTGTGATTCCATCACAAATTCTCTCATGCTGTGAATTGTATTGCGGACATTCAGTAAATGAGTTTAAGATCCCAATCAAATACACAAATATGTATACTCAAATAGTGAATTTTCCTTTATTGAAATAAATGTTTACAATCATAAGGCGATTGCCTTAGGACACTTCTCTCTCACTAACAAACTCCCACTTGGCCTAATGCCAATCGCTACGGTATCTAATACCACAGGCTCTAACATGACCCTCAAACTTACTTTGAGGCAAGGTCTTAGTTAAAGGATCCGCTAAATTCCTTTCAGTGGGAATTTTCACAATTTGTATATCATTCCTACTTATAATCTCTCTAATCAGATGATAGCGGCGAAGCACGTGTTTGGATCGCTGATGAGACCTTGGTTCCTTTGCTTGTGCAATAGCTGCATTGTTGTCGCAGTAAACCGGCACTGCTTCATTAATGGTTGGAACAACAACATGTTCGGAGACAAACTTCTTGATCCAAACTGCTTCCTTTGCTGCTTCCGAAGCTGCGATATATTCCGCTTCCGTGGTAGAATCCGCTACGGTGTCTTGTTTGGAACTCATCCAACTTATTGCACCTCCAAAGTAAATACGTATCCAGACTGAGATTTGGAGTCATCCTTATCTGTCTGGAAACTGGCATCTGTATACCCACGTATTACCATATCTCCTTCTCCATATATTAGGAACACATCCTTAGTTCTTCTTAAGTACTTAAGGATTGTCTTGACAGCCACCCAATGATCCATTCCTGGATCAGACTGGTATCTTCTCATGACGCTCAGAGCATACGATACATCGGGCCTAGTACATAACATAGCATACATAATAGATCCTATCGCAGATGCATAAGGAATCTTATTCATGCAAATCCTCTCGTCTTCTGTGCGCGGACACATAGACTTCGAAAGGTTGATCCCATGCCTAATGGGAAGGTAACCTTTTTTGGATTCCGACATTCTAAACCTTTTTAGCACTCGGTCTATATATGCAGACTGCGAAAGACCAAGCAACCGTTTTGATCTATCTCTATAGATTCTAATCCCAAGGATATAGGTTGCTTCTCCCAGGTCTTTCATGGAGAAAGTTTTGGACAACCAAATTTTAACTGTCTGTAAGACTGATACATCGTTTCGTATAAGTAATATGTCATCGACATATAATACTAGGAATACGACTGCACTCCCACTAACCTTCTTGTAGACACAAGGTTCGTCAGGATTTTGTGGGAAATCAAACTCTTTGATTGTCTCATCAAAATGGATGTTCCAGCTCCTTGATGCTTGCTTCAGTCCATATATGGATCGTCGAAGCTTGCATACTTTGGTTTTATCAACCGATGTGAAACCTTCAGGTTGTATCATGTATACATCCTTAAGCAGGTTTCCATTAAGGAAAGTTGTTTTCACATCCATTTGCCATATCTCATAAACATAATGAGCTGCTATGGCTAGGAGCATCCGAATGGATTTAAGCATAGCTACTGGCGAATAGGTTTCGTCATAATCAATTCCTTGTTTCTGACGATATCCTTTTGCCACTAATCTATCCTTAAAGGTAATGACATTACCTTCCATGTCGGTTTTCTTCTTGACAACCCACTTGCACCCTGTGGGCTTAATCCCTTCAGGTGGGTTAACCAAGTCCCATACTTGGTTTTCGTACATGGAATCGATTTCCGACTTCATGGCTTCAAGCCATTTGTCCCTTTCTGAACTTTTCAGAACATCTTCATAACTGATAGGTTTGTCATCGCTTATGAGTAACACGTCGTTCGATTCACTTTTGAGAAATCCGTATCTCTCTGGAATATTGCGTGTCCTATCAGACCTACGAAGAGGTGGTGTTGTTTTAGGTTCAACTGATAGCTCATCATTATGAGTTATTGGTTGTGGGTCTAGACTAGGTGTCTCTGTAATGTCTATTGGAGTTTTTTGAATTTCATCAAGTTCAATGTCACTCCCACTGTTTTTTTGTAAATGAAATTCTTTTTCCAGAAATACAGCATGCCTTGAAACAAACATCTTTTGTTTCAAGGGATGATAGATTTGGTAACCCTTTGTTTCCTTAGGGTATCCAATAAATAGACATTTATCAGACATAGCATCCAATTTGTCTGATACAGTCTGCTTCACATAAGCCGGATAACCCCATATCTTAAGGTGAGTTAAGTGAGGTTTCATACTATTCCACGTCTCATATGGAGTAGTTGAGACTACCTTGGTCGGGACTCTGTTTAGCAAGTAAACAGCTGTCTTAAGTGCATAGCCCCAAAAGGATTTTGGAAGAGTTGCATGATTCATCATCGACCTAACCATGTCCATCAAGGTTCAGTTGCGCCTCTCAGATACACCATTATGCTGTGGTGTATGCGGCGGAGTCCATTGGGACAATATTCCATTATCCCTAAGATAATCTTGAAACTCTTGACTTAAGTATTCACCACCCCGATCGGATCGAAGTATCTTAATACTTTTGCCAAGCTGTTTCTCTACTTCATTTCTGAAGTCTTTGAATTTCTCAAAAGCTTCAGATTTGTGATTCATCAAGAACACATACCCGAATCGTGAGTGATCATCGATAAAGGTGATGAAGTAGCTATAGCCTCCTTGTGCAAGAGTTGACATTGGTCCACATACTTCAGTATGTATTAGACCAAGCAATTCTCCCACTGGATTACCTTTTCCGGAAATGGGTAATTTGGTCATCTTGCCTTTTAAGCATGATTCGCATGTATCAAATGAATCAGGTTCAAATGAATCCAAAATTCCACATCGGTGTAATTTGGTCATGCGTTTCTTACATACATGGCCAAGACGACAATGCCACGTGTAGGAGTCTATTCGATTATCTATTCTAGCACGTTTGTTGCTATCTTCGATATTGAAAACATCACCGGATAAATCTAACGTGTAGATACCATTGCACAATGTTCCATTCCCATAAAGAACGCCATTTAAAGTTATGTAACAACAATTGTTACTAAAAGTTAAATGATAACCCTTTTCATTCAAACATGAAATAGATACAATGTTCTTTATTAACGAAGGAACAAAATAACAATTATCCACTTCTAAGATACGTCCAGTAGGGAGCTTTAGCAAATATGTTCCGATGGAAATAGCAGCAATCTTTGCTCCATTTCCAACTCGCAAATTCGCTTCTCCCTTGACGAGTCTTCTTCTATTCCTTAGCCCTTGTATGTCATTACATATATGTGAGCTACACCCAGTATCAAGTACCCAAGTGTACGAGGAAATAGAGTGACATTCTGTAACGCCCGCCCTTATATCTACTCTCGGGGCGGGGTTACGTACTACTCATTCATAAAAAAAATTTTTTATAAAAGGAAAACTTAAGTGCTAAGCATATTAATCAGTGCATGCAAATTATCTACCATGCATAATATTTGTTCATGAAATTGAATCTAAAGAAAATCTAGAATCTCATTTGAAATATCTTAAATAAAAGTTATCCTATAACATGACATGCTAGGTTCACGAGTAGTTCAACTCATAACTTAATCAAATATAAGAGTAATCACTAACATTCTTTATCAAGAAACATCATCATAAGCATATTAAAGTAGTTATAGAATCATTCTTTCCCGAGCCACCACCCCACACATCTTCAGCCCTCCTGCCTCTTCCTTTAGCTCAAGTGTTCCTTACCTTTATCTGCTGCATAAGACAACACATAACTAGTAAGCACAAAAGCATAGTAAGGATCCGGTCCTACTCGCAAAATCCATATGAAAGCATACAACATGTACACATAACAAGACATAAGCATGAGTTCATCATAGCATACTAAACATCACAGTTTCTAAGCATGCCGTATATAGTATTTTAAGCATACCCATCCCATGTAATAAATGTTTTTCAAAACAGTTCCATAAAGGTATTACTTAAAAATACATCCATATCATATGGGGCCCAGTTGTGTACCACATGATGCGCGTTCCCTAATGAGTTGGGGTAGCGAGCCACCAATCCCATTAGAGCAGGACCCTTACGTCCTACCGGAGCCATGACCTTAAGTTAACATGCACCCCGGATTTGTTTAACGACCCCTCTTACGAGTCGGGTACACAACTTACAAAGTAAAATACTTATCATGTCTTTACATATATGCTAAGGAGTACTCCAATTTCACTTCTCAAGGGACACCCACTCTTCCAGGGTGTTTCTGATCCCATACTTAGTGGAGTATCTGTTGGATCGTAAAAACCGATAGAGGGGGGGGGTGAATATCGGAAGTCGTTACTTTTTCGGAAAACTGAGAGTAAGTGCACAGCGGAAATAAAAATAACATACACAGCACAAAGACACAGTGATTTTTACTTGGTTCGGAGCCTGTGTCGACTCCTACTCCAAGGCCCACGGTCGCTGACCATTTACTTTGGGCAATTCTATATTTGCGCAAAATCGGTTACAATAATTTCAATTACAAAGAGAGTGCAATAAATTGATAATAAAATATTAAGCTCTTCGTTACCGACGTCCGGAGTGTATCGAATCTTTTTTGGGGCAGCGGGACGTCGTCGGCTCGAGGTGAAGCGTTTCCGGAGCAAGGCACGAGCGTAGAAGAACTTTGAAGCGTTGGAAGAAGTGATTGTTGAAGCCTGGGGTCGAGGGCCCTTTATATAGGGCTAGGGGGGCGCCCGGGACATCGGGGGCGCCCCCCTACGTGGCAGCCGATCTGTTCTGATCTCGGTCAGCGTCTGATCCCCTTATCTTCGGGATCAGTTTTGACCGGGGCACCCGCAGCGCTCGGGGCGCCCGCATTGACCGGGTCAAAGGTTATCTGCTTGGCTTCGAGGGCTTCTTGGTTCGAGGTATGCGCCAGGGGGCGCCCGCAGCGCAGGGGGTGCCTGGGAGCACGGGGGCGCCCGGCCCAGTGTGTATTCGAACCAGTCTTCTTGTTACTTGTTTTGTATGGCCCTTGGGGGCGCCCGGGACGCTCCGGGCGCCCTTCTCAGCAACTGCCTCTCTCCTCTGAGGCTTTCTGAGTTGCAGACATACGTTCCTTCGGTCCTGCATCCAGGGTTAGTCCAAAACAAGATAACATAACAATTAATTAGATTTATACAGCCTTAGCTGTCTTGGTTCTGACTTTGGTCTCCAAAATGGAGCCCTAGGTCGAACCGACGCCTACTGTTCCCTCGACGGGGAACGCGTCCTCACCTACTCCTCTCGGGAGAATTTACCTGATGCCAACCGCTCCTTTGGTTGGACTTTTGCCTGACGGTCCTTTGTCAGGTCTTGGATACTGGCAGTCCTTCGCCAGTTGCCTAGCAGTCCTTCGCTAGGGCTTTAATACTGGCAGTCCTTCGCCAGTTGCCTAGCAGTCCTTTGCTAGGGCTTTTAATACTGGCAGTCCTTCGCCAGTTGCCTAGCAGTCCTTTGCTAGGGCTTTTAATACTGGCAGTCCTTCGCCAGTTGCCTAGCAGTCCTTTGCTAGGGCTTTGATACTGCACACTTAAAATAACTTGTTAGAAAATAAGTGAGACTTAACTTTTGAGCTATGTTGTCATTATCAAAACACATGTTAGACTTTGGTGCCTTCTGCACCAACAATCTCCCCATTTTTGATTTATGGCAACCCTAGTTCAAAAAGTTAAGTTTAATCAAGCAAAAAAGTTAAAGTTTTGTTCCCTCCCCCTGGAAGGAATCTCCCCCTAGATGTTTCAAAAATTGGTGGGGTAAAAAAAACTTGCACTTTTGAAAACCTAAGTTTTAGGTACTTTTAAAAAGTATATAGGAAATTTTTTGAAACATGATCTTTGAGTACTTAAAAAGTTTGAGGCTTTTAAGTTTCAAGGTACTCAAAGGTTTTGAAAGTGTTAGCTTTAAAAAAAACTTAAGTACTTAGTTAACTTTGAAAGCTATTTTGAAAGACTTAGCAGAATTTTGAAAACTTAAGTAGAAGTTTTGAAAGCTTAAGTATTTTTCAAAAAGTTAAACTTTTGAAAACAAGTTTTGAAAGCTTAAGTATTTTTCAAAAAGTTAAACTTTTGAAAACAAGTTTTGAAAGCTTAAGTATTTTTCAAAAAGTTAAACTTTTGAAAACAAGTTTTGAAAGCTTAAGTATTTTTCAAAAAGTTAAACTTTTGAAAACAAGTTTTGAAAGCTTAAGTATTTTTCAAAAAGTTAAACTTTTGAAAACAAGTTTTGAAAGCTTAAGTATTTTTCAAAAAAACTTTTGAAAAAAAACTTTTGAATACTTTTTGAATAAAGGATGGAGTTAAGAAAATTTTGAAAAGAAATTTTACTTAAGAAAATTTTGAAAGGAAATTTTACTCTCTCCTTTCCTATCTCTCCCCCTTTGCCATATATCAAAACAAATAAATACAGCATAAATCAATGAAAAAGTAAAATTTTGCTGTACTGAATCAATTAAATTTACACTAAATCAATCAATTCTCTGTAGGGCTGTCTAACCCAATTAGCTACTTACTAACTGTTATAAACAGTAGTTTTTGCTAGGGTTAGTCAAGTTTAAGTGTTTTTGTTCAAGTTAGATTTTCTAAACTTGACACTTAACTTGATTGCTATGTAAGTTGTATTTAGTGCCCCAATTTCTGCAGATGCACTGACTTAAAGCATCTTGAATTGAGGCAAAGACCTAAGCATCTCAACCCTTTCTAGGTTGTCAATCAAAAGTACCCTATGGTGCTTGTGAGATGCTGTCTTCTAAGTCTATAGGTGCATACTGTTCTAGGGTTAGAGCCTAGGCTAAGTCCATTTTCTAAAATGCCCTAGTTTTGAAAGGGGTAGGTTTAAAATAAATATAAAACTAAGTTAAAATTGATTTTTGAAATAAATAAAGCTAAGTTGAAAAACTGGTTTTGAAATTTAAATAAAACAGTTTTTTTTTCAAAATTCTAATTTTAGAAAACTTATTTTTGAAATCAAGTAGAATAAAAACAATTGAGTTAAACTATTCTACTGAACACAATCCTAACTGCCTTCTTAGTGAACTGAACTCAGATTCAGGTAAGGGTTTTGTGAATATATCAGCTAGGTTGGATTTAGAGTCAATATGCTTAAGTGCTATTTCACCCCTGGCTACATGGTCTCTGACAAAATGATGTTTGACTTCTATATGTTTGGTTCTGGAGTGTTGAATTGGGTTCTTAGTTAAATTAATTGAACTTATATTGTCAATAAATACTTGAGTTTGGGTGTAGTTGAGCTGGAAATCTTTAAGTGTGTGCATCATCCATAAAAGTTGTGCAACACATTCTCCTAATGCCACATACTCAGCTTCAGTTGTGGATAAAGCCACACAGTGTTGTTTTCTGCTGCACCAACTGACTAGACTCTGACCTAACAGTTGGCAGCTTCCACTCGTGCTCTTTCTATCTAGTTTACAGCCTGCATAGTCAGAATCTGTGTATCCTGTTAAATCAAAGGTTGAGGTTCTAGGATACCAAATCCCTACATTTAGGGTGCCCTTTACATATCTTAGTACTCGTTTTAGGGCTGCTAAGTGTGTTTCCTTAGCACAGGTTTGGTATCTAGCACACATCCTACAGCAAAGAGAATATCAGGTCTGCTGGCTGTAAGGTAAATAGGCTACCTATCATACTCCTATAAAGCTTAAGGTCTACTGGTTTACCATCAGGGTCACTATCTATTTTTACATTAGTGGCCATGGGGGTACTTATGTTTTTAGAGTTGTCCATTTTAAATTTCTTTATTAACTCTTTAGCATATTTGAATTGATGAACGTAGTTACCATCCCTAGTTTGTTTAATTTGTAAGCCTAGGAAATAGGTGAGCTCACCAACTAAGCTCATTTCAAATTCATCTTCCATTATCTTGACAAATTCTTTTAGGAAGTTGGTGTTGGTGGACCCAAAGATTATGTCATCTACGTAAATTTGGGCAATAAATATATCTTTTCCTAGGTTTTTAACAAATAAGGTTGAGTCAATTTGGCCTTGTTTAAATTCTTTAGAAATTAAATAGGTTGATAATCGTTCATACCAGGCCCTAGGTGCTTGTTTTAGTCCATATAATGCTTTGGTTAGTTTGTAAACATGGTTAGGTTTGTCTAAGTCCTCAAACCCTGGGGGTTGTCCTACATAAACTTCTTCTTTAATAAATCCATTTAAAAAGGCTGACTTCACATCCATTTGATATAATTTGAATCCTTTATGGGATGCAAATGCTAATAACATTCTAATGGACTCAAGTCTAGCTACTGGGGCTATGTCTCATCGTAATCTAGTCCCTCTACTTGGCTGAAACCCTTTGCTACTAAGCGGGCTTTATTTCTGACTATTTCTCCTTGATCATTTAGTTTATTCCTAAAGACCCACTTAGTATCTATTATGGATTTGCCTTCAGGTTTAGGCACTAGTTCCCAGACTTGGTTTCTTTCAAATTGGGCTAATTCTTCTTGCATAGCTATGATCCAGTCAGGGTCAGGTAGGGCTTCATCTATAGTTTTGGGTTCAATTTTCGATATCATAGCTATTTGACTAAGGTTTCTATAGGAGGATCTAGTCCTGACTCCTAGAGTTGGATCACCCACAATTTGATCAGTTGGGTGACTGAGTCTGGGTTTCTTGGTTCTTCTAGAGCTTGGTTCAGCCTCAGGTCCGGCTGGTAGGTTTGGTTCACTATTTGATTCAACTCTTTGGGCTGGTTCATTTGTTGGTTGGATACTTGATTCAGTTAATTCATTAATTGGTTCAATAGTTAGTTCGTTTAAGGGTTCAATTAATGGTTCAATAAGTTGTTCATTATTTTCTTGGTCAGAGTTTGATGAAATTGGTTCTTGATTATTAGAATTAGAAGTGATTTCTTCATCAAAAATTAAGTTGGTTGTTTCTTCAATTTTCTTAGTTTGTTTGTTGTAAACTCTATAGGCTCTACTTGTGGTTGAATACCCTAGAAAAATGTCTGGGTTTGACTTGGATTGAAATTTTCCTAAATAGTCTTTGGTGTTTAGGATATGGACTTTGCATCCAAAGACTCTTAGGTAGTGTAGGTTTGGGAGTCTATGGTAGTACAGTTCATAGGGGGTTTTGTTGTGTCTCTTATTAATCAAACCCCTATTTTGGATATAACAGGCTGTACTTGTTGCTTCAGCCCAGAACTGGTTTGCTAGTTTAAACTCGTTGAGCAAAGCCCTAGCGGCTTCTTGTAGTGTTCTATTCCTTCGCTCAACTATCCCATTTTGTTGGGGGAATCTAGGACATGAAAATTCATGTAAATACCCATTTACCTTACAGAATTCCTCAAATTTGTGATTTTCAAACTCTCCCCCGTGATCACTCCTAAGTCTTTTAATTTTAGTATCATTTTGATTTTCAATAAGTTTACAGAATTCAATAAATAGATTTAGGGTTTCATCTTTGGTTTTTAGGAACTTAACCCAGGTGAATCTAGAGTAATCATCAACTATTACTAAGCAGTATCGGTTCCCGCTTAGTGACTTGGCTCCATGTGAATCAAATAGGTCAAGGTGCAGGAGCTCAAGTGTGGTTTGAGTTAAATCAGACTGGATTAGTTTGTGATTGGATTTGGTTTGTTTACCTTGATTACATGTGTAACGCCCCAAAATTTCCATTTTTATTTCTTAAAGTCCTTAGAGTTATTTAAAAATAGTTTAGAAATATTCTAGATATTTTTAGGGATTTTTAGAATATTTTTATGGAATTTTCCGAGTCCGTTTAGTATTTTAAAAAAAAAGAAAGAAAAACATTTAAGGGCAGCAGGGGGTTCGAACCTGCGACCACCAGGAGAGCAGGCGTGCACGGAACCGGCTGGGCTAGGGTATCAAGCACAACGAAAGGTGGAGAGAAATAAATTTATGAAGTAGTTACGCTTTTTCCTTAAGATAGTATAAATAGAAAATTAAAGAGAGAAGTTTTTATTTCTCTCAAACCCTCTCGCCCAAACCCCACGCACGCACGCCGACTTCTCTCCCTCTCCTCTCTTGGGCGACGCCGACCAACACCAAGGCCAAGAGAGCCGGCCAAGGCTCTCCTCCGAGAGATATTCCTATATTCGGGATCCCCGCGACGAGAGGAACGCGTAGGCGCGAAGAATTCTCCGAGATCTCAAGTTTCTCCCGAGCCCTAGACGTCAATCTTGGTTGTAAGTCCAAGATATCAATGTAAGTACTGCTCACCTGCAGTAAGAGGCAGTTTTTCCGCAAGAATTTACTTTAAAAGTTTTAAAAGAGACATTTACCTTTAGTTTGAGATTTTTCATGTGATCTTAGTTCATTATATGCTTGTATAAGTTTGATTAAGCACCCTATATGAGATTAGGGGCTAAGAAAGTTATGAGAAAAGAAAAGAGAAGATAAAGATAAGAAAAGAAAAGGCCAAGGCCTTAAGAAATCCCCAAAAGTCAAGACTTAGGGATTTTAGCACGCAAGGTGCTCGAGAAAATGCCAAGGCATTTACAGATAAGAAAGAAAAGAAAGAAAAGATATTTTATTTTCCAAGGCCAGTACCCGGCGTCCAAGGGCGTCGTTAAAGAAATCCAGGTGTCCAATTCTAAGGTCTTGGCCCTGGTAGACCAAGGTCTGCTCTATTAGGATTGGTGGCTCGCTATCCCAACCTTTTAGGGAACGCGTATGAGATGGTACTTACGTCTTCAGTGGATCCAAGTGATTATTATTTTCAAGTATATGCTTTAGCAAAGTTTCTAAAGTTTAAAGAGTTTTCAAAAAGTTAAAGAATAGCTAAAGTTTCAAGTTGAGCCAAGAAAAGCAAGTTGAGATTTATTAATGCTTGAGTATGCATGTTTTGAGTTATACATGTTTAGTTCAATTTTCTTTCAAGCATATAAGTATCTCATGTGATTTTCATATTGTTCAAGAAGCATGGTTGCACATTTCGAGATTTTGTGAGCTAGATAGTACTTACTAAGCTTTTTGCTTACTAGTTGCATTTTCCTCTTACTGCAGATAAAGGTAAAGGCAAGCAGTTCTGAAGGAAGGCGACGAGGCGGTGCTGAGCAAAGTGTGTGTGGTGGCTGATTTTGGAGAGATCCTTAAGACGAGACAATTTAGTTATTTGAATTACACTGTTTTAGTTTATTCAAATTCCAAGTTATTGCTTTATGGAGTTTAGCGAACTTTTAAGCTTTGGATAGTTTAACATGCTCAATTTCGTAGAATAAAGATTCCATGCCATTTCATTTAGCATACATATCCTTATGATTGCATTGGATGAGTAGAAGTGTGAGTAGTTTGAGATATTGATACTTTATTGGAGTTATTAATGCATGTGCCAAGGATAGGACTAGTTTCCCTTTTAAATCAAGTTTTATTGCTCAATTATGCTTAGAAAAGTCGCTTTCTCATTTCATGATGTTTTAGCAATGTTATAGAATCTTGCATGATGAGTTTAAATGGTTAGAAGTTATGTTTGGTACAAACTCTAGCCTAAAGTTTAAATAGTTTTTCATAACTTGCTAAATCTCGCAAAAGTCCTAATTTCGAGTTTATGAATTCGTTTTGATTGGCTAAATTGGTTAGAAAACTAGTATAGAGTATAGAAATGATGTCATAACTTTGTATGGCTCAAAAGTATGTGTTTGGTGGAGTTTTGAAACTAAGTTTCGAATCTGAAAATTTCAGTTTCAGGCGTTCCAGTCGACTGGTTCAGAACCAGTCGACTGCCCTATCGAGCAGTAGCGTCTGTCCGATACACCAGTCGACTGCCAAGAGGCCAGTCGACTGGTGCCGCGCCCAGAAACTTTCTGTGGCCGATACCAGTCGACTAGTCAGATAGCAGTCGACTGGTACCATTGCAGAAAAGCCCTATAGATGTAAAGAAGTATGCCATTGTATCATGCATGACTATTAGAGTTAGTATATCATAGATAGATATAAAATTTGGGAAGAAAAAAAAAGATTTCCGCATTCTTAGTCATGTATTAGAGTCAAGAAGTAGATAGAGTAACGATCCGTCTGAAGTAGAGAAGGCGGGTCGCTACAACATGATTCACATATTAGGTTTTCATTATTTTTGATTTTGGGGATACCTTTGATTAAATCAAGTTGGGTAATTTTTGAGATAGTTCTTAAATTGGTATGTCCTAATCTCCTATGCCAGAGGTTTGATTGTTCTAATTGTGTTAACATACATTTGGGTATAATAGGAAGATTTATAGTGTATACATTGTTTTTCCTAGTGCCCTTGAGTATGATTTCTGAGTCTTGTTCATTTTTAATTAGGCAGTTGGAACTGTTGAAAGTTACTCTATAACCCGAATCACATAACTGACTTATGCTAAGCAAATTAAAATTAAAGTTTTCAACCAATAGAACTTTCTTAATAATGAAATCAGATTTAAGCTCAATGTTACCTAACCCAATTACCTTGAGTGTGGCATTATTGCCAAATGCTACTGAGCCTAGGTTTTTGAGTTTGAGCTTGGTGAACTTTAATTTATCTCCAGTCATGTGTCTGGAGCAACCGCTATCCAACATCCATTGGTCCAAATCTTTATGTTCCTACGCATAAAGAATCTTTTTGATTTGGATCCAATTAGAATCAGGAATAGCTTAAATTTAGTTTCACTGCCTAGTCTGTCTCACCCAAATCTAGGGTTTTCAATCACGTTGACCTTATAGGTTTCGTGAGACAGGTTTAGATTAGAAAAACTATTTGAAAAATTTTGATTAATTTTGAAAACATAATTAATTTTGAAAGAAAAATTTTGAAAGAAGTTTAAATCAACAAATAACTGAATTTTTGTGCTAGATTCGAATTTGACAAAAATAATTTGAATTTGAATTTCAGAAATTGGCTTCCAGGTCTTGGCGAGGCACTAGGCCTTCTTTGGCCGTAGCCTTATGGGATCATCCACCCTTTCCTTGACAAAGCCTTTTATTTGAAAAATTTCTGGTCTAACTAGTTTGGATTTTGGATCGGTAGCTTCGGCTGGTTTCACCAGTCTAAAGAGACCAAGTAAACTTGATCTTATTAGAATTGGTTTCCCCAACGTACTATCATCTCACCTCCACCCAATACTATGTTGTCAAATTTTAGTTAAGTTTGTATGGTCCTTTAAACTAGCCTAAGTCTAAGCATGGTAATTTGCAGAAATTAAATAGACAATCAATCAAGCAGTTTCAATCAAGAATTGCAAGTTTATCTAATAATAAAAATAGTTTTCAGTTTGGCTCCCCCTGGACTAAAGCCACGGTGATGGTTAGGCAAGATGTGAATCTTGTCCTTGGGGATCCAATACTGATTTGATCCAATTGGTTTGTTCAGGCATAGTTTAGGTACCCATGCCTGAATTTTGCCTCTGGACTGATTCAGTACAGCCAAATACGATCTTTGTCGGGATTTGGTTCGGTAGCCAAGTCCAGATCGATTTAGAACGGACTTCTGTTTTCCAAGAATCATGTCAAGATTTTTGGAACCAGATGTGAATCGTTCTAGGGCTGATCTAAGATCCTTAACCTGAGTTTTCAGGGAGGAGTTTTCCTTTTCAAGTTTTTCAACTTGAGTGGGAGTTCCTTCCTGAACCTTCTCGGTTGAGGGTTTCGAGTCAGCTCCCTCTTTCAGGAGTTTTACTTCCTGTCGGAGGGATTCGACCCAGAGTTTGGCTTTTGCCAAATCACGAGAAAGAAAAGAAATCAATTCAGTTAACTGTAATCTATTAAAACCAGTTACCTTAATTTCTCCGTCTTCTGTGAAGGTTAACTCGTCGTCTTCTTGTTCTGATTCTGACTCGACTTTCTCTGAGGCGGTCAGAGCTAGGAGATTGTACTGGGGTGCCTCTTCTTCTTCTTCTGAGGAAGACTCGTCCCAGGTTACTTGGAGCGCCTTCTTTCTTCTCGTCTTCTTGGACTCTTTCAGATTTGGACACTCTGTCTTGTAGTGGCCCTTCTTCTTGCACTCATAGCAGGTTACATTAGGCTTGTTCGTGAGTTCAGCTGGTTCGTCTTTTCTTCGGCCGGTTTTCCGTTTGTTGGTTCGGTTCTTCAGCTCTTTGTAGTAGCTTCGAGCGAGCCGGACCAGCTTAGTTTGTTCTCCTTCTTCATCTTCAGAGTCTGAGTCAGACTTAGGTTCAGGTTCAGTTTTCTTCTTCGTTGTCTTTAGATTTTTACTTGCAATGAAAGCGATACCTTTTTCGACCGAATTGGTGTTAGTCTGTGTAGCGACCCCGCCTTCTCTACCTTAGACGGACCATTACTTTGTCTACTTCTTGACTCTAATGCAATGACTAAAATGCGAAACTTTCTTTAACTCTTTTTTTGTATATTTGTATTTAAATCTATCTAAGAATGATATTCTAACTTTAATAGTCATGCATTTAAACTCATCACACAAGGCTCTATAATATTACTAAAGCATTATGGAATATGAATGCAACCTTTCTAAGCATATTTCAAGCAATAAGACTTAATTCGAAACTAACCACATCTTGGCACATGCAATAATATTTCTAGAACTTCATAGAATGTAAATCATACTTTTCTACCGAATTTACAAGCATTTTAAGTACAATTAGGACCTAGTCCAAAAGGAAATAATAATAAGCTCGAGAATAAGTCTAAAATTCAATGTATCAACATGCTAAACTACTCATGCCCTTGCTCATCTAGTGCATTCACAAAAGTATGCATACTAATTGAAATGACATGGGATCTTCATTCTACAAAATTGAGCATGCAAAACTATCCAAAACATAAATGTTTAATAAACTCCATAACACAAAAACTTGGAATTTGGAAACCTTAAACATTGCATTTTAAATAAGCTAAACTGTCTCGTCCCAAGGACCTCTCCAAGGTCAGCCACCACACACACGTCACTCAGCACCACCTCGTCGTCTTCCTTCAGAATTGCTTGCCTTTACCTTTATCTGCAGCAAGAGAAAATGCAACTAATAAGCATAAAGCTTAGCATGTACTATCTAGCTCACAAAATCTCGAAATGTGCAAGCATGCTTTTTAAACAGTGGAAAATCACATGAGATACTTTTATGCTTAAAAGAAACACTAAAACATGTATAACTCAAAACATGCATACTCAAGCATTAATAAGTCTTAACTTACTTTTTCTTGGCTTAACTTGAAACTTTAGCAATTCTTTAACTTTTACATCTTCCTTTAACTTTTAGAAAATTTCCTTAAACTTTAGAAAAACTTTGCTAAAGCATATACTTGAAAATAATAACTCACTTGGATCCACTTAAGACGTAAGTACCATCTTATGCGCGTTCCTTAAAAGGTTGGGGTAGCGAGCCACCAATCCTAATAGAGCAGACCTTGGTCTACCAGGGCCAAGACATTGGAATTGGACACCTGGATTTCTTTAACGACGCCCTTGGACGCCGGGTACTGGCCTTAGAAAATAAAATAGCTTTTCTCTCTTTTCTTTCTTATCTTTAAATGCCTTGGTATTTTATCGAACACATTGTGTGCCCAAATCCCTAAGTCTTGACTTTTGGGGATTTCGTAAGGCCTTGGCCTTCTCTTTTCTTTTTCTTTATCTTTCTTTTCTTTTCTTATAGATTCCTTAGACCCTACACTCACATAGGGTACTCTATCAAATATATATAAGCATAAAATGAACTAAGATCACATGCAAAATCTTAAACTAACGGTAAATATCTCTTTTAAAATTTTTAAGGGAAATTCTTGCGGAAAACCGCCTCTTACTGCAGGTGAGCAGTACTTACCTCCTGCGCTAGGTTTTCCTTACGAATAAAATCTGAAATTCCCGAGGAAACGTCGAATTTCGACGTTCTTCTTGCTCCTTGGCGTTCTCCTCGCGTCTACGAGAGTTCTCGTAGAGAATAGGGCCTCTTGAGACCTTCCCTTGGCTTCTCCTATGTCTTGGGCGAGAGAGAGGGCGAGAGGAAGAAAAAAAATCACGAGAGGGAGAGAGGGAGTCGGTGGAGAGAGGATGTGAGGGAAAGAATGAATAAAAAAAGCCCTAAGTTTCCCTTTTATACTTATGGAAAAAAATTTAACTAATTCTACCTTATCTATTGTTTCCGCTAATCTATTTCAACAAAAGCAAGCTAGCCCACTTGGTCCGCCCCTCCTCCTCTCATAGCGTATGTTCAGGGATCAAATCCCTCCTACGCATTTTTCTCTTTTTACCCGTTTTTGTCACTTTCGTTTACGGAAAAATTCTATAAAAATATCCATAAATTTGGAATAAATTCTAAGATATTTCTAAAATTAGTTTTGAGAATTTTCGGACGTTACAATCCCCCATACCCAGAACGGACTCGGAAAATTCCATAAAAATATTCTAAAAATTCCTAAAAATATCTAGAATATTTGTAAAATATTTTTAACTAATTTCGAGGACTTTAAGGACTTAAAATGGAAATTTTGGAGCGTTACAGTCTGTTCGTGCAGTTCTAGTTCAGAAAATAATTCATCTAGTTTTATTTTAGAAAGATCCTTGGATACCTTGTATGCATCTACCATAGATGCCCACAAGGTATTTCTTGGGAATGCGTTTAGAGCATACCTTATTAGGTCACGGTTTTCGACCTTATGACCTATTGCGTGAAGATCGTTCATTACCTCTTGAATTCGTGCGTGGAGTTGGGCTACTGTTTCGTTGTCAGCCATCTTGATGGAGTAGAGCTTGTTTAGTAGCAGATCCCTTTTACTGATCCTTGTGTCTGAAGTCCCTTCGTGCAGCTCGATCAGTTTCGTCCATAGCTCTTTTGCACTGTTGAAGGGGCCCACTCGGTTCAGCTCTTCCTTTGTCAGCCCGCATTGTAGGGTTTGTGTTGCTTTTGCGTCGGCTTCTATCTTGCGCTTTAGAGTGTTGTCCCAATCCGAGTAGCTTTGTGGAAGTCCTTCCGCATTTCGGGGGATCTCCAGACCGGACTGGATAATGATCCACATGTCCACCTGAGTTTTCAGGTGGACCTCCATGCGACTTTTCCAGTAGGAAAAGTCTTCTCCACTGAAGAGTGGAGGTCTAGCGGTGCTGAATCCCTCTTGCATAGACATTTGTTCTGTTAAAGAAAACTTACAAAAAAAATGTCCCAAGACTTGGTCTTGGATTAGCAGTGCAGGATAAAGATAATTAAGAAAAAAATTATTAAAAAAAATCTGAAAAATAATTTCAAACTGGTGGTTGCACCAAGTTTGAACTACCCCGCTTTGATACCACTTGTTGGATCGTAAAAACCGATAGAGGGGGGGGGGTGAATATCGGAAGTCGTTACTTTTTCGGAAAACTGAGAGTAAGTGCACAGTGGAAATAAAAATAACATACACAGCACAAAGACACAGTGATTTTTACTTAGTTCGGAGCCTGTGTCGACTCCTACTCCAAGGCCCACGGTCGTTGACCGTTTACTTTGGGCAATTCTATATTTGCGCAAAATCGGTTACAATAATTTCAATTACAAAGAGAGTGCAATAAATTGATAATAAAATATTAAGCTCTTCGTTACCGACGTCCGGAGTGTTTCGAATCTTTTTTGGGGCAGCGGGACGTCGTCGGCTCGAGGTGAAGTGTTTCCGGAGCAAGGCACGAGCGTAGAAGAACTTTGAAGCGTTGGAAGAAGTGATTGTTGAAGCCTGGGGTCGAGGGCCCTTTATATAGGGCTAGGGGGAGCTCAGGACGTCGGGGGCGCCCCCCTACGTGGCAGCCAATCCGTTCCGATCTCGGTCAGCGTCTGATCCCCTTATCTTCGGGATCAGTTTTGACCGGGGCGCCCGCAGCGCTCGGGGCGCCCGCATTGACCGGGTCAAAGGTTATCTGCTTGGCTTCGAGGGCTTCTTGGTTCGAGGTATGCGCCAGGGGCGCCCGCAGCGCAGGGGGCGCCCGCAGCGCAGGGGGCGCCCGTAGCGTAGGGGGCGCCCGGGAGCACGGGGGCACCCGGCCTAGTGTGTATTCGAACCAGTCTTCTTGTTACTTGTTTTGTATGGCCCTTGGGGGCGCCCGGGACGCTCCGGGCGCCCTTCTCAGCAACTGCCTCTCTCCTCTGAGGCTTTCTGAGTTGCAGACACACGTTCCTTCGGTCCTGCATCCAGGGTTAGTCCAAAACAAGATAACATAACAATTAATTAGATTTATACAGCCTTAGCTGTCTTGGTTCTGACTTTGGTCTCCAAAATGGAGCCCTAGGTCGATCCAACGCCTACTGTTCCCTCGACGGGGAACGCATCCTCACCTACTCCTCTCGGGAGAATTTACCTGATGCCAACCGCTCCTTTGGTTGGACTTTTGCCTGACGGTCCTTTGTCAGGTCTTGGATGCTAGCAGTCCTTCGCCAGTTGGCTAGCAGTCCTTCGCTAGGGCTTTAATACTGGCGGTCCTTCGCCAGTTGCCTAGCAGTCCTTTGCTAGGGCTTTTAATAGTGGCAGTCCTTCGCCAGTTGCCTAGCAGTCCTTTGCTAGGGCTTTGATACTGCACACTTAAAATAACTTGTTAGAAAACAAGTGAGACTTAACTTTTGAGTTATGTTGCCATTATCAAAACACAGGTTAGACTTTGGTGCCTTCTGCACCAACAGTATCCTCTCAAGCATTTCATTATACACATCACATGCAATCTCATAAGGGTGCCCACGGGCTATAAGACATGCTCATATATACATCATAATTCAACCACTTAACATACTTATGTAGATGACAAGATTGGTCACATAAATCATATTCATGTCATAGAAAGGGGTAGCATGCTTCATGAGTTAATTGAGTTCTTCTTAACCCTAAATCTAGGGTTTGGCCGAAAGTCAAGGGTAAGGTAGCTTAGGTTTTTTTTTGACATCAAACATCCCATACAACATCATATATATATATACATCATGTATCATATTAAGCATAGCATACATCATGGGGTAATCACTTTCACAAACCTAATATATCATGCCTTGGCCGAAAATCATGCTAGGGGAAAACTTAGTTTTCAAATCAAATCTTCCATTTAAACATTTACACAAACATCTCACATACATATCATACCACTTATTAACCATAAATTTCATCATAGGATAAATATGTAACCCTAAACCCTAATCCCTCTAGGGTTGGCCGAAACTTGTAGGGTAGGGAAAAAGTTGGATTTTTGTAACCAAGCATTTATACAAACACATTGTCTACACCATCATATATTACACTAAACATAAAATACATCCTAGGGAAATTCAACTCTTAAACCCCCAAATCCCTTACCTTGGCCGAAACGTACAAAGGGTTAAAACCCTAGTTTTTGTTCATATCATCATGAACAAAAATCCACATACATACATACCCTAAGTCTCAAGGGTCTTCTCTTGTATTAAGGAGTAATCAAGGCCTTCCCCTAAGGGGTGGCCGAAACTCATCAAGGGAAGAAAAATCCCATTTTCGAAACTAACAAAGGAGAAGAACTCATATAATAACCATTACACTGCAGGCGAGGGGATACATACATCCTTTCGCTTGAATTTCTCCTTCTCTTACTCCTTAGGGTACCCTTGAAGAATAGGAAGATGAGTGTTTCCCTTGTTAGCCTTCTCTAGCACTCTTGGCCCTAGTATAGGGCAAGAACCTTCAATGGGTCTTCTTCCTTCCAATTCCCTAGGGTTAGAACCCTAGGGTGAAGTTTCGAAACTTGAAAGGGAGAAGGGCTCTAAGGTTCTTTCGAAAATTGAAGTGGGGAAGAAGAAGAAGAAGTGTAACTTCTTTTCCCTCTCTTATTTATACTCTTATCATGAAAAGACATGTCTCTTCGTTACCCTAGATTTAACAAGAATGTTTCTTATTCTCTCTACAAGAAACATTGCTTGGTTCATTGGTTATGACATGATTAGTGCAACTAGGAGGTTCAAGGTTCAATCCTTGCCTCCTCCTTTCTACATCTTATTTTTTTATCACCTTTTGCACTAATCCATATCAAAGCCCATTAAGTCAAGCCCATCATGAAATTTCATAATAATAATAATATTTCATGAATTCATAATATTTCATAATATTTCATGATAATATTTCATGAATTCCATAATATTTCATATTCATGAATTCGTAATATTTCATAATATTTCATGATAATATTTCATGAATTCCATAATATTTCATATTCATGAATTCATAATATTTCATAATATACCATATTAATATTTCATGAATTTCATAATATTTCATAATATTTCATATGGGAAATTTTGGGGCATTACACATTCAATAACGAAGATGCCTGAAGAGGATGGGGCATCGGATGCCTTCTTCTTCAAGGACTCAAGATAAACCTTGCAGTTTCTTCGCCAGTGACCCTCCTTGCCACAATGATGGCAAGTTCCTTTTGGTGTCTTTTCAGTCTTTTTGGCCTTTTTCTTCTTTCCTTTATTCTGTTCTTTAGCCTTCCTCTTAGAACCATTCTTCGAGGAACCAACTAACAGTACCGTCTTTTGATCCTGCTTCACAGAAGGCTCTACAGTCTTCAGCAGGTTGAGCAACTCAGGAAACTGGTCTGGAGTTGAATTTTCAGGAGGACGGTTGGGAAGTTGATTTTCAAGGACATAAGCAAGTTTCTATGCCTTGAGGACTATCCTCAGGTTTCGAAGCCAGTCCATGAAGTTTGGGCCAGTCAGTTTATTGGTGTCAAAAATGGAACGCAAATTCAGAGAAGACATGATCGAGTGATTATCCTAGAAATACAAATTGAGCTTATATGAGAAGAATGATAAAGAATGTATCAACATACATTAATTAAATCCTATTTATTTTTCGAATTGAATAACCCTTTTTATCAATTCGGGAGATCGTAGGAGCATCTCCAAATAGGTTGATATCCAACCATAAATAAGAACAACCATGGCTGTGGCCATCAAGTTATTCTTAGCTATTAAGGTAGGTAATTATACCGATTACATATCACATATATGTAACTATCACTTTATGCTATCAACTAATTGAATATTTGCATAAATCATTGGGTTGTTAACTCATTAACAAGTATGCAACATTATACATAGCACCCAACTGCACCTCTCTTTACATCGACCTTGGCTGTAGCACAACAAATCGATGCTCCAAGCTTAAGGCTGACCCATTAATCAGGAAATAGTTTTAATATGGTTGGAGCTCATTCAACCGATTAGTCAGGCTTGGATGTGTCCAACAACCAAAACTAAGGATTGACCTCTGACTCCAACTATATTATTCATAAACTAATTCCATGGTTTGAACATGTTGAGGTTCAAGCCGGGCATGGATGTGTCCATCAACCCAAACGAGAAACAAAACTCCGATTCTAACCATATTAATGGAAGGTGTTGGCCTTAATATTTTGTAAGGGGTTTTGGGTCTCATCCTTTCTTTTCTAAGCACATTCATGACATTGAATTATGTCATGACTAACGATTTCCTTAATAAAGAATGTATGCGACTTAATTTATCAAGTCTCATTAATTGAAATAGGAACCGGATTTCCTAATTCTAATTTCATACTTTATTCAAGGAATTGTTTTGGGAAACAATTTCCTAAATTGTCATAATTAATTTCGAAAATAATATGTCTAAGACTTTGATTTCTCTAATTCAAATCTTTATTATATTATGAGATAGATTCCCTTAATTCAACTACATATTATTTTCATGAAAATCTCTTTTAAGAAAACTCTATAGGAAACCATTTTCTTAATTAATTTTGGGGACAATCAATATGTTAGAACATCACCTCTTAAATCAAATTTCCAAAATTTGATCACATATTCTTATTAATGGATTAATTAATTACAACAAATTATTTTCAAAGGGTGGCTCCCCGAGGCTCAGATACCCAAAGAAATGGAATTTGTCGTAAATCCAATTTGGTCCACTCCCCGAGGCGTAACCAAATTAAACATGACAATTTTTATTCAAAATGGGATATTAAATTACAACAACTAACTTTAAATTGGACGGCTCCCCGAGGCTCAATTCAAAATAAAGAATTTTGTTAATAATTTAAATCCCAATTTTAATTTAATTATCAATTAATAATTCAAAAATTTGTCTAGACTTTCTTGCAAGAAAGTGCCCAAAATTGCGAGATTTCATAATAGGTTTTCAGAATAATTGTAAGTTTCTAGTACAAAGAAAACTTACATATTTCGAAAATTAGAAATTTTCCAAAATAGGAAATTTCCAAAATTAGAAAGTTTCCAAAAATGGAAAGTTTTCACAATTATCATAAAATTTCACAAACTAGGATATTTCAAAAGTTTGCGAAATTTCATTAGGATTTCAAAACTTTGAAATTCCTAAATCTAAAATTTATCATAATTGGAAGGTTCCCATAATTGGAAAATTTTCCAAAATTGAGATCATGACAATGTTTTCCGCAAAACAATTATATGATTATGTCGAACACTAACCGGCTCTGATACCACTGTTGGGACCGGGTGCATGTTGACAAGGATACGGGTTCGTAAATTTTTTAATATTTACGTGCAGCGGAAGAATTAGCATAAATAATTTCTCAAATTATTTTTAACCACGTATCTAGCATGCGACCTTATGATGTGTGGACATGATCATAAATTAAAATTTTGTGAAAAAGTAAACTAATTTACTTAGTACCTCGCGTATCTCGAAGTAAGGGACGAGATCCAACCGTAGCGTCCCTTGGAAGCTCCGCCTCTATTCGCGTCCACGTCGAGTTCTCTTCGGGATGACTACGCAAAGCCACGAGTTTTGTGCCGACGAGAACTACTAGATTCTCCAAAGGCACAACTAGAAAAACAAGAGAGAAAGATGGAAACTAACCACCAAGTAACGGAATCAAAATTCCGGGAAGGAAGGAGTTGCGACCCGCTTCTTCTTCTTCTTCTTTGGCACCTACTTGGTGGAGATGACCCACGGCAACCCTAGGGTCCGCCAGCCCTAGGAGGGGTGTGCGCCGGCCCTAGGATGAGGAAGGGGAGGCGCCGGCCCTAGGAGGAGGTGAGAAGGAGAGGGAGAGAATAAGAGAGGGAGAGAGCTTCTTAATCTCTTGATTAATTGATTGGAATTCAAGCCTTGCCTTGGTTCCTTTGTATAGTAGTCTCTCCCGCCAAGTCTCCCTTTTAACGGAATTAACGGAATAAATTTTCATAAGAAATTTATCCTATAAATTTTCTTATGAATTATTCCGTTATGCCAAGTTTTATTATAACTAACTTTATAATAAAACAAATACATCACTCCTTTTAATTATGGAATAAAATTTGTATAAAATTTCTTTATCATGGAAAAATCAATTCATAATTGATAAAATAAACCAATCCATGGTTCATTTTAATTTCCATAAAAAGAATAAATTTATTATATAAATTTTTTCTTATCATGAAAAAATCAATTCAAATTGATTTTATAAAATAAAATAAATCAATCCATGGTTCATTTTAATATCCATAAAAAGAATAAATTTATTATATAAATGTTTCATATCATGGAAAAATCAATTCATAATTGATTTTTATAAAATAAACCAATCCAAGGTTTATTTTAATTTCCATGAAAATAAATCTCTTTATATAAATTTCATTATATAAATTTCTTTATATAAATTTATTTATCCATAATTTTATAAAACCAAATCGCGCTTGATTTATTTTATAATTTAAACCAAATAAATTGGTTTCCCTCCATCTGGTGGCCGGCCAAAACAAAGAAGGTGGCCACCCTCTTTGGCCGGCCACACCAAACCCCATCTCCTCGCAAATTAAACTCATTTAATTCGCCCAATAAGCCTTCAAAATACTTAGCTATTTTAAGCTTCCCATGCGCCTCTAATAAACTCAGATTCGACGTATTTCTCTTGATCGGAAAATCCAATTTTCAACTCGTTTTAAATCCCTCGGATTACTCATAGTACGTGTGACTAAATAGGCTTTCGATTTATGTTGGCCGTCTATAATTCATCAATCATAGAACGATCATGAGTGGCACCGAGTAGTACATCATGATCCCCAATTAATCGAAAGATCAACGGTTGACCTCAGAAATAATTCTGAAACCCTTCAGCAGCCCTAATGAATCGTGCCCCATTCCCTTCACCATCTTATACCCACTTGGTTCAGGACATGGTCTGTGTGTGTCAGTCCCCACTAGGCTGACTATGTCACACCTAGCCCAAGTTGTGTCCTTTGGATTTCTAATTACTCTCATGTATTTAAGAGACTCATACTCTAAACATGACATGCTCCGGCCAGAGGCTTTGAGTAACAATCCGACGATAGGCCTGGGTATACATCTCCTTGCAAGGAGTGGTGAATCCTTTATAGGCTGTTCAAACATCTTCGGGCACATCGGCTTATACCCAACCATCCTGGGTCCACACCTCCTTGGAGATGCTTGCTTAAGATGTTAAATTATAAGTCTCCATGACCAAGATGTCTTGAACACCGCAAGTCAAAGGAACATCGCACTTAAGCTGCAGTAATAACTTTCATTGACATATCTATATATAGATTACGATATGAAGTTTTACAGTCAGTCACTCCAATGAACTAGTTCCCTTATCTAGCATCCATGTTTATCTCCGGACATCCCAATGTCACCAGCCAGTGAGAATCAGCTGATTAGAGAATAACCCATGCTAGTCTCTACAGAATTGACAGTGTCCGTATTTATCAATTCATCGACTAGGGATATTTTCAATACATCACAATTGCACATGTAGAGATAATCACTAGTTGTGATTCCATCACAAATTCTCTGATGCTGTGAATTGTATTGCGGGCATTCAGTAAATGAGTTTAAGATCCCAATCAAATACACAAATATGTATACTCAAATAGTGAATTTTCATTTATTAAAATAAATGATTACAATCATAATGCGATTGCCTTAGGACACTTCTCTCATATTTCTAACAAACTCCCACTTGGCCTAATGTCAATCGCTACGGTATCCAATACCATAGGCTCTAACATGACTCTCAAACTTACTTTGAGGCAAGGCCTTAGTTAAAGGATCCGCTAAATTCCTTTCAGTGGGAATTTTCCCAATTTGTATATCATTCCTACTTATAATCTCTCTGATCAGATGATAGCGGCGAAGCACGTGTTTGGATCGCTCATGAGATCTTGGTTCCTTTTCTTGTGCAATAGCTCCATTGTTGTAGCAATAAACAGGTATTGCTTCATCAATGGGTGGAACCTCACCAAGTTTTGAGACAAACTTCTTGATCCATACTGCTTCCGTGGTAGAATCTGCTACGGTGTCTTGTTTGGAACTCTTCCAACTTATTGCGCCTCCATTTAAAGTAAATACGTATCCAGACTGAGATTTGGAGTCATCCTTATCTGTCTGGAAACTGGCATCTATATACCCACGTATTACCATATCTCCTTCTCCATATATTAGGAACACATCCTTAGTTCTTCTTAAGTACTTGAGGATTATCTTGACAGCCGCCCAATGATCCATTCCTGGATCCGACTGCTATCTGCTTGTGACGTTCAGAGCATACGATACATCGGGCCTAGTACACAACATAACATACATGATAGATCCTATCGCGGAAGCATAAGGAATCTTATTCATGCAAATCCTCTCGTCTTCTGTGCGCGGACACATAGACTTCGAAAGGTTGATCCCATGCCTAATGGGAAGGTATCCTTTCCTGGATTCCGACATGCTAATCCTTTTTAGCACTCGGTCTATATATGTAGACTGCGAAAGACCAAGCAACCGTTTTGATCTATCTCTATAGATTCTAATCCCAAGGATATAGGTTGCTTCTCCCAGGTCATTCATGGAGAAAGTTTTGGACAACCAAATTTTAACTGTCTGTAAGACTGATACATCGTTTCCTATAAGTAATATGTCATCAACATATAATACTAGGAATACGACTGCACTCCCACTAACCTTGTTGTACACACAAGGTTCGTCAGGATTTTGTGAGAAATCAAACTCTTTGATTGTCTGATCAAAACGGATGTTCCAGCTCCTTGATGCTTGCTTCAGTCCATATATCGATCGTCGAAGCTTGCATACTTTGGTTTTATCAACCGACGTGAAACCTTCAGGTTGTATCATGTATACATCCTCAAGCAGATTTCCATTAAGGAAAGCTGATTTCACATCCATTTTCCATATCTCATAATCATAATGAGCTGCTATGGCTAGGAGCATCCGAATGGATTTAAGCATAGCTACTGACGAATAGGTTTCGTCATAATCAATTCCTTGTTTCTGACGATATCCTTTTGCCACTAATCTAGCCTTAAAGGTAACAACATTACCTTCCATGTCGGTTTTCTTCTTGAAAACCCACTTGCACCCTATGGGCTTAATCCCTTCAGGTGGGTTAACCAAGTCTCATACTTAGTTTTCGTACATGGAATCCATTTCCGACTTCATGGCTTCAAACCATTTGTCCCTTTCTGAACTTTTTAGAACATCATCATAACTGATAGGTTCGTCATCGCTTATGAGTAACACGTCGTTCGATTCACTTATGAGAAATCCGTATCTCTCTGGAATATTGCGTGTCCTATCAGATCTACGAAGAGGTGGTGTAGTTTTAGGTTCAACTGATAGCTCATCATTATGAGTTATTGGATGTGGGTCTAGACTAGGTGTCTCTGTAATGTATATTGGAGTTTCTTGAACTTCATCAAGTTCAATGCCACTCCCACTATTTTCTTGTAAAAGAAATTCTTTTTCCAGAAATACAGCATGGCTTTAAACAAACACCTTTTGTTCCAAGGGATGATAGAATTGGAAACCCATTGTTTCCTTAGGGTATCCAATAAATAGACATTTATCAGACTTAGCATCCAATTTATCTGATACAGTCCGCTTCACATAAGCAGGACAACCCCATATCTTAAGGTGAGTTAAGTGGGGTTTCTTACTATTCCATGTCTCATATGGAGTAGTAGAGACTACCTTGGTCGGGACTCTGTTTAGCAAGTAAATAGCTGTCTTAAGTGCATAGCCCCAAAAGGATTTTGGAAGAGTTGCATGATTCATCATTGACCTAACCATGTCCATCAATGTTCGGTTGCGCCTCTCAGATACACCATTATGCAGTGGTGTATACGGCGGAGTCCATTGAGATAATATCCCATTGTCCCTAAGATAATCTTGAAAGTCTTGACTTAAGTATTCACCACCCCGATCGGATCGAAGTATTTTAATACTTTTGCCAAGCTGTTTCTCTACTTCATTTCTGAACTCTTTGAATTTCACAAAAGCTTCAGATTTGTGTTTCATCAAGAACACGTACCCGAATCGTGAGTGATCATCGATAAAGGTGATGAAGTAGCTATAGCCTCCTTGTGCAAGAGTTGACATTGGTCCACATACATCAGTATGTATTAGACCAAGCAATTCTCCCACTGGATTACCTTTCTGGAAAAGGGTAATTTGGTCATCTTGCCTTTAAGCATGATTCGCATGTATCAAATGAATCGGGTTCAAATGATTCCAAATTCCACATCGGTGTAATTTGGTCATGCGTTTCTTACTTACATGGCGAGACGACAATGCCACGTGTAGGAGTCTATTCGATTATCTATTCGAGCACGTTTGTTGCTAATTCGATATTGAAAACGTCACTGGATAAATCTAACGTGTAGATACCATTGCACAAAGTTCCATTCCCATAAAGAACGCCATTTTAAGTTATGTAACAACAATTGTTACTAAAAGTTAAA
>JAGFNQ010005156.1:306528-334281 GCA_024364735.1 Boesenbergia rotunda | reverse complement strand
TGCCTTCTTCTTCAAGGACTCAAGATAAACCTTGCAATTCTTCGCCAGTGACCCTCCTTGCCACAATGATGGCAAGTGCCTTTTGGTTTCTTTTCAGTCTTTTAGCCTTTTCTTCTTTCCCTTATTCTGTTCTTTGGCCTTCCTCTTAGAACCTTCTCGAGGAACCAACTAACAGAACTGCCTTTTGTTCCTGCTTTACAGAAGGCTCTACAGACTTCAGCAGGTTGACTAACTCAGGAATGGTAGTTTCCAGCTTGTTCATCCGATAGTTCATCACAAATTGCGAATAACTTTTGGGCAAACAACTCAGAATTAAGTCAATACTTAGTTCATGATCCATTGCAAAACCGAGTGTGTTCAGTCGCTCAATGTACCCCAACATCTTTAGGACAAACTACGAGGCAGAAGTGCCTTCTTGCATCTTAGTTGTGAAGAGGAGTCTGGAGACTTCGAACCTTTCAGATCTCGCCTGCTCTTCAAACAACTCATTAAGATGGAAGATGATGGTATAAGCATCCATATGCTCATGCTGCTTTTGCAGCTCAGGTATCATAGAGGCTAGCATGATGCAACTTGCAAGTTCAGAATCGGTCACATATTTCTGATAGGCCACCAATTGGTCTGGAGTTGCATCTGCTGGAGGATTTGAGGGAAGTAGATTTTCAAGGACATAAGCAATCTTCTCTGCCTTGAAAACTATCCTCAGGATTCGAAGCCAGTCCATGAAGTTAGGCCCAATTAATTTGTTGGTGTCCAAGATGGAACGCAAATTCAGAGAAGACATGATCGAGTGATTAACCTAGAAATACAAATTGAGATTATGTGAGAAGATTTATTAAAGAATGTATCAACATACATAAATTAAATCCTATTTATTTTACGAATTGAGTCACCCTTATTATCAATTCGGGAGATCGTAGGATCATCTCCAAATAGGTTGATATCCAACCATAGATAAGAACAACATGGCTGTGGCCATCAAGTTCTTCTTACCTATGAAGGTTGATAATTATACCGATTACACATCACATATATGTAACTATCACATTATGCTATCAACTAATTGAATGTTTGCATAAAACATTGGGTTGTTAACTCATTAACAAGTATGTATCATTATACATAGCACCCAACTGCACCTCTCTTTACATCGACCTTGGCTGTGGCACAACAAATCGATGCTCCAAGCTTAAGGCTGACCCATTAATCAAGAAATAGTTTTAATATGGTTGGGGCTCATTCAACCGCTTAGTCAGGCTTGGATGTGTCCAACAACCAAAACTAATGATTGACCTCTGACTCCAACTATATTATTCATAAACTAATTCCATGGTTTGAACATGTTGAGGTTCAAGTCGGGCATGGATGTGTCCATCAACCCAAACGAGAAACAAAACTCCGATTCTAACCATATTAATGGAAGGTGTTGGCCTTAATATTTTGTAAGGGGTTTTGGGTCTCATCTTTCTTTTCTAAGCACATTCATGACATAGAATTATGTCATGACTAATGATTTCCTTAATTAAGTATGTATGTGACTTAAGTTATCAAGTCTCATTAATTGAATTAGGAACCGGATTTCCTAATTCCAATTTCATACTTAATTAAAGGAATTGTTTTGGGAAACAATTTCCTAAATTGTCATAATTAATTTCGGAAATAATATGTTCAAGACTTTGATTTCTCTAAATCAAATCTTGTTAAATTAAGAGACAAATCCCTTAATTCAACTACATATTATTTTCATGAAAATCTCATTTAAGAAAATTCTATAGGAAACCATTTTCCTAATTAATTTTGGAGACAACAATATGTAAGAGCATCACCTCTTCAAACATATTTTATTCATGGATTTAATTAATTACAACAAATTGTTTTCTAAGGGTGGCTCTCCGAGGCTCAGATACCTAAAGAAAAGTAATGTGTTGTAAATCCAATTGGACGGCTCCCCGAGGCTCAATCCAATCAAACATGACAATTTCAATTAAAAATTGGGAAATTAAATTACAACAACTAACTTTAAATTGGACGGCTCCCCGAGGCTCAATCCAAAATAATGAATTTTGCTGTCAATTTAAAAACCAATTCAAATTTAATTGTCAATTAACTGTCCATGAATTTGTCTAGACTTTCTTAAAAGAAAGTGCCCAAAATTGCGAGATTTCGAAAATTGATTTTCAGAATAATTGTAAGTTTCTGGTACAAAGGAAACTTACATATTTCCAAAATTGGAAATTTTCTAAAATAGAAAAATTTCCAAAATTGGAAAGTTTCCAAAGATGGGAAGATTTCGAAATTATTATAAAATTTCAGAAAATAGAAAATTTCAAATGTTTGCGAAATTTCATGAGGATTTTCAAACATTGAAATTCCTAAATATAAAATTTATTATAATTCGAAAGTTTCCATAATTGAATTTTTTTTTCCAAAATTGAGATCATGACAATGTTTTCCACAAAACAATTATATGATTAAGTCGAACACTAACCTCGATCTGATACCACTGTTGGGACCGGGTGCATGTCGACAAGGATACGAGTTCGTAAAATTTAAAAATTTTACGTGCAGCGGAAGAGTTTGCATAAAATAATTTCCTAAATTATTTTAACTTCGTATCTAGCATGCAACCTTATAGTGTATCGACATAATCATAAAATAAAAGTTTGCGATAAGTAAACTAATTTACCAAGTACCTCGCGTAACTCGAAGTAAGGGACGAGATCCAACCGTAGCGTCCCTTGGAAGCTTCGCCTCTATTCGCGTCCACGCGGAGTTCTCTTCGGGATGACTTCGCAAAGTCACGAGTTTTGTGCCGACGAGAACTACTAGATTCTCTATAGGCACAACTTGAAAGATCAAGAGAAGAGTTAGAAACTAACCAACAAGAAGCAACGGAATCGAATTCCGAGAGGAGAGGAGTCGCTATCCGCTTCTTCTTCTTCTTGTTCGGGTTCTTCTTCTTCTAGTGGCTCACGGCAACACCTCCTTGGTGTTGTGATTGGGCGCCGGCCCTAGAGGAACAAGGGTGCGCCGGCCCTAGAGAGCTAGGGTGCACCGGCCCTAAGGAAAGAAGAAGAGAAGGAGGAGAGAAGAGAAGAGAGAGAGGGAGAGAATAATTAATCTCTTAATTACTCGATTGGAATTAAGGGCTAGCCATTGGTTCCTTTATATAGTAGCAACTCCTTTGCTAAGTCTCCCTCTAAACCGAATTAATGGAATTAGTTATAAGAAATTTATCTTATAAATTTTCTTATTGCTTATTCGTTTTAAGCCTAGTCTTATTATAAACAATTTATAATAAAATAAATTAGTTATCATAAGAGATTTATCCTATAAATTATCTTATGAATTTTATCATAACTAACTTTATAATAAAACTAATTATTTATCATAAGAAATTTATCCTATAAATTCTTATGAATTAATTCCGTTTAAACCAAGTCTTTATTATAAACTAATTTATAATAAAAACTAATTCTTCTTCTCTTTAAATTATGGAATAAATTTTATAAGAAATTTATAAACTTTCTTATTATGGATAAATTAATTCATAATTAATTTTATAAAATTAAAATGAACCAACTCATGGATTATTTTAATCTTCCATAAAAGAATAAATTTCTATAAATTTTATTTATATAAATTTCTTTATACAAATTATTTATCCATAATTTATAAAATAAATCGCGCTATATTTATTTTATTAATTAAACCAATTAAATTGGTTTTCTCCTTTTATTTGGCCAGCCATCAAAGAGGGGTTAACACCCTCTTTGGTCGGTCAAACCCAACCCGGACCGTCGCGAATTAAACTCATTTAATTCGCCCAAAAAAAGCCTTCAAAAGACTTAGCCATTTTTAGCTTCCAATGCGCCTCTGACTAACTCAGATTCGACTTATTTCTCTTGATCGGAAAATCCAATTTTCAACTCGTTTTAAATCCCTCGAATTACTCGTAGTGCGTGTGACTAAATAGGCTTTCGATTTATGTTGGTCGTCTATAATTAACTAATTATAGAACGATCATGAGTGGCACCTAGTAGTACATCATGATCCCCAATTAATCGAAAGATCAACGGTTTGACCTCAGAAGAAATTATTCATAACCCCTTCAGCAGCTCTAATGAATCGTGCCCCATTCCCTTCACCACCTTATACCCACTTGGTTCAGGACACGGTCAATGGTGTCAGTCCCCACTAGGCTGACTACGTCACGCCTAGCCCAAGTAATGTCTTACTCGTCCTTTAGATTTCTAATTACTCTCATGTATTTTAGAGACTCTCACTCTAAACATGATATGCTCTGGCCAGAGGCTTTGAGTAATAATCCGACGATAGGCCTGGGTGTACATCTCCTCGCAAAGAGTGGTGAATCCTTTGTAGGCTGTTCAAACATCTTCGGGCACTTCGGCTTATACCCGATCATCCTGGGTCCACACCTCCTTGGAGATGCTTGCTTAAGATGTCAAAGTATAAGTCTCCATGACCAAGATGACTTGAACACCGCAAGTCAAAGGAACATCGCACTTAAGCCGCAGTAAGATCTTCATTGATATATCTACATGTAGATTCCCATATGAAGTCTTACAGCTAGTCACTCCAATGAACTAGTTCCCTTAACTAGCATCCATGTTTATCTCCGGACATCCCAATGTCACCAGCCAGTGAGAATCAGCTGATTAGAGAATAACCCATGCTAGTCTCAACAGAATTGATAGTGTCCGTTTTTATCAATTCATCGACTAGTGATATTTTCAATACTTCACATTTGCGCATTTAGAGATAATCACTAGTTGTGATCTTATCACAAATTCTCTTATGCTGTGAGTTGTATTGCGGACATTCAGTAGATGAGTTTAAGATCCCAATCAAATACACAAGCATGTATACTCAAATAGTGAATTATCATTTATTAATATAAATGTTTTACAATCATAAGGCGATTGCCTTAGGACACTTCTCTCATATCACTAACACTAAGACCTAGTGAGTAAAGTTGGAAACTAAGACCTAGTCGAGGATTGGGCACCGAAGACCTGGTGAGTGATGCTGGGCACTAAGACCTGGTGAGTGAAGCTTGGTACCGAAGACCTGGTGAGTGAAGCTGGGCAAAAGTCCAACCTGAGGAGCCGGTTGGAAAAAAGGTAAATTCTCCCGAGAGGTGTAGGTGAGGGTGCGTTCCCCGTAGGAGGGAACATTAGGCATCGGTTCGACCTAGGGTTCCATTTGGGAGACCCAAAGTCAGAACCAAGATAGCTTAGACTGTAAAGAATGTCTATCATATCATACATTTGCTTCTTGTGTTTTGGAACTAACCCTGGTTGCAGGAAACGAAGGGACAGTGTTTCTACAGCTCAGGCACCTCATTGGAAGGAGGCGCCTCACTGGGCTAGGCGCTAGTAAGGATACATGCACCCCAGTGCAAGGCCAAACCAAGCCATCGAAGCAAACTGTCACAAAAGCCTATGGACCAAGTCAAGCTAGGCGCCTATGTTAACATAGGCGCCCCAGACAGCTTAGGTGCCTCAATGAAGGGGATAAGCGCTGACTGAGCCTGCGGATTAGAGTTCGCGGAGGAGAGGCCACGTGTAGGCGCCCTCTTCAACACAGGTGCCCAGGTGATGACTATAAAAGGGGGTTCACCCACAAGGATTCACAACAACCTACAAATCTCGCTTTCAACACTTTCGCTCAAGCGCTACGCTCCGGCACGCTCTGCATTCGTGATTCAAGCGTCGACGACGACCCGCTGCTCCGTAATTTCATCCACTTCGATCGTCGATAAAACCGTTAATTTTCTTATGTGTTGTAACTGCTTTTTCCGATTCTATATCTGTACTCGAAATTGTAATCATTTCCACGAATATAGAATTGTCCAACGTAATCGGTTAAGGACCGTGGGCCTTGGAGTAGGAGCCGACCGCGACTCCGAACCAAGAAAAATAAATTGTCTTAGCGACTTTGCTTTACTATTTCCACTGCGTATTTCTCTATTTTATCCAAAATTTTTAAATCAATATTCTCCCCCCCCCCCCTCTATCAATTTACTCTGATCCAACAGTGTATACAAGAGGTGTGACAGAAACATAATTGTATTTTTTGTACTACACGTAGATGATATTTTGCTCATTCGCAACAATGTCAATGTATTATTAGACATAAAGGTATGGTTGTCCTAACGGTTTAATATGACGGACTTGGGAGAAGTGGGACACATTCTTGAGATCAAAATTATAAGGGATCACAAGAAAAGGATGTTATGCTTATCTCAAGCATTATACATAGGCACTGTCCTAGCTCATTTTAGCATGCAATACACCAAGAATGATTTTCTACCTTTTCAGCATGGAGTACCTCTATCTAAGGAGATGTGTCCTAAAACATCAAAGGAGATAGAGGAGATGAAGGTGATTCCTTATACATCGGCTATGGGAAGCCTCATGTATGCTATGTTATGTACGAGGTTGGATATCTGCTTTGTCATGGGCATGGTTAGCAGATATCAGAGTAATCCAGGACAGGGATATTGGACTGTGGTAAAGCATATATTGAAGTACTTGAGAAGGACTAGGGATTATATGCTAGTTTACTAGGCAGATCAATTACTCCCTGTGGGTTACACAGATTCTGACTTTAAATCAGATAGCGATAAAAGTAAGTCAACCTCGGGGTATGTGTTTGATTTAGGAGGTGGAGCCATAGTATGGAGGAGTGTCAAGCAGAAATGCGTGGCGAACTCCACAATGGAAGCTGAGTATGTGGCATCCTCTGAGGTGGCCAAAGAAGTTGCATGGCTCAAGAACTTCTTGATGGTCATGGATGTGATTCCTGGTTTGCCAGAGCTATCACAATTTATTGTGATAATAGTGGTGCAGTTGCAAACTCGATGGAACCACGAGCCCATAAGGCAAGCAAACACATAAACCGCAAATACCACCAGATACGAGAGATCGTAAAGCGAGGAGAAGTTATTGAAGGATCGTTTCAAGCGTGCAGAAGGGGGGGGGGGGTGAATGCACTTTTTGAGATCTTGGATCTCTATAGAATTGTTTGCGCAGCGGAAATAATATGCAAAAGAAATTCAAAACAATGCTAACACTTATCATTTACTTGGTATCCACCCAGATGGGTGACTAGTCCAAGGATCCACGCCGCGAGCACCACTTTTCACTATCGAAAAGTCTCCTTCAGGTGGAGAAACCTTTACAACCAGATCTTCCTCTTTACAGATGCAAAAATACAAGAGAGGAAGCAAGAATCACTCTATAGACGAGCATCACTTCGACACTTTACGGAACCGTACCGTGCACGTGTAAAAAGTGCTCCTTTTATAGGTGAACAGGACAGATTCGCAATCTGTCCAGCCCGCACCAGTCGACTGCCCCTGGGGCAGTCGACTGGCCTAGCATTAATTGCTAGCCAACGGCTAGCCAACGACTAGTTTCGGGGTATACCAGTTGACTGCCCCAAGGCCAGTCGACTAGTCCGAGGCCGCAAACTTTCTGTGGGTTTTGGCAGTCGACTGCCTCTAGGCCAGTAGACTGCCCTGCCTCCTAGCTCAGCTCCAGCCACTCCGGATCTTCTCCTTCACGTGTGCCTTCAGGTATGCTCCCTTGGCTCGCCCCTTGAAGTCCTCTTTCTCTAGCTATCGTCCCTCAGATGCGCACGCAAGCCTTCCCTTGGCTTGCCTCCATGCCACCCTTTACGTGTGCCCTTGAAGTCCACTTCCCGGCTTGCCCTTGGAGCTCTCCTCCCTCGGCTCTCATCCCTCGGATAAGTCCACCATGTGTGATTCTCCAAGTCCTGCAAACTCAATCACACACATCAAATACAACATAATACTCTAACCTTAAACATATTCACACACACATCAAAACCATGATCTTCCAATCATTTAAGGGTCGATTGCCTCAACAATCTCCCCCTTTTTGATGTGTGGCAATATGTTTAAGTTAGAGATAAATAATAGCCACAATAACAATAGCAACAGACAGCAATTGAAAACATAAGACATAATAACCCTTAAGAGGTAACCTCCCCCTTAATCCATGTCTTCTCCCTATTTTCAATCCTAATCATGATCCAAGTTAAGCTTCCACTTAACAGCAGCAATATTAAAAATATATGACATATCAGAACCTAAGAGGTACCTCCCCCTTAACCCATGTCCTCTCCATTTTTAAACATTCTAGTTCTAAGTTAGAAAGAAAACCTTAAACCATCCATTCCAAGTTGAAATTCTAACTTAAACCACCCATTCTCCCCCTTTGTCACCATCAAAATGATTGCCTCAAGCAACCAAAACCCATGTCATCAAATGAGAGAATTTTTGATTTCTGAAATTTCTCACAGTGGCTGAAAACTTGCGTGCCAGTCGACTGCCCATGGGGCAGTCGACTGATACGCTATTAGTAACCCATTTCAGCTTTTCTGCTGAATTTCAGAGACTCCCAGAAAATTCCAAAAATTGTAAAATTTTGCATATATGTTTGAAATGTTATACTCTATCACGGAAAAATATTAAACCATATAAAATTTCAAACATGCATGACTTTTGATAAAAATCCAAAAGTTTTGAAAACCACTACATTTTGTATCAAACTTTGAAACCAATTTTGCAATCATATGGCTTTTAAAAGCATGGCAAAGTATGTAAAGCATAAAATAGTTTTCAAAGGTTTAAAATGTGCAACTATGATCTTTGGGTAAAGTGTCCATTGATTAAACACTTGCCTTCCCCATAGTTGATCTAGTTTTCATATATTGATACTTCTAATGGTCCAACAATGTGCTACAAACACAAGTGAGCCAAATGTATTACCCTAATGGATCAAACACCCTTTTTCAAAGCTAATATCTCCAAGTTCACCCGATACATCCATAAAACACATTCGAAGGCCTTTTCTTAAGGATGTAAACTCTGATTCGGGAAGAGGCTTTGTAAATATGTCGGCTAGGTTCGACTTTGATTCAACATAGTGTAGTTCTATGTCTCCCCTTGCCACATGGTCTCTAATGAAGTGATATTTCACTTCAATGTGTTTTGTCCTAGAATGGTGAACCGGATTTTTGGTTAAGATGATTGTACTTACATTATCACACAAGACTTTGACCGTGGTGTAATGTAACTCATAATCCTCTAGGGTGTGCATGATCCAAAGGAGTTGGGAAACACACCTACCCATTGCCACATGTTCCGCTTCCGTTGTTGATAGGGCAACGCATGGTTGTTTCCTACTGCTCCAACTAACTAAGAAAGGCCCAAGAAATTGACACCCTCCACTAGTGCTCTTCCTATCTAGCTTACAACCGTATAGTCAGAGTCGGTGTATCCAATTAGATCAACATTAGGGGTTATAGGATACCAAAGTCCGACATTGAGGGTGCCTTTTACATACCTTAAGAACCTCTTGACTATAACTAAATGGGACTCTTTGGCACAAGATTGGTACCTTGCACACGTATCTACCGCAAAAAGTATGTCGGGTCTACTAGCGGTTAGGTATAGAAGGCTACCAATCTTGCTCCTATATTGTTTAGAGTCTACCATTTTCCCTTCAATGTCACTATCCATTTTCACATTGATTCCTATGGGTGTAGATGCTACCTTAGCATTTTCTAAATCAAATTTCTTTAACATCTCCTTAGCATATTTGGTTTGAAAGACATGTGTACCTTCATTAGTTTGCTTAACTTGAAGGCCTAAGAAAAAGGTTAACTCTCCTACAAGACTCATCTCAAATTCATCTTCCATACATGTAACACCCCAAAATTTTCCCATATGAAATACTATGAATTCATGAAACATTATTATGAAATGTCATGATGGGCTTGGTTTAATGGGCCTTGATGTGGATTAGTGCAAAATGTAATATAAAGAAAGTGTGGAAAGGAGGAAGTAAGGATCGAACCTTGAACCTCCTAGTTGCACTAACCATGTCTTAACCAATGCACCAAGAGGTTTCATGTGGAGAGAATAAGAAATGTCCTAGTTAAAGCTAGGGAAGTGAAGAGACATGTGTTGGGACCGGGTGCATGTTGACAAGGATACGGGTTCGTAAAATTTTAAATTTTTACGTGCAGTGGAAGAATTAGCATGAAATAATTTCTCAAATTACATTAACCACGTATCTAGCATGCAACCTTATGATGTGTTGACATGATCATAAATTAAAACTTTGCGGAAAAGTAAACTAATTTACTAAGTACCTCGCGTAACTCGAAGTAAGGGACGAGATCCAACCGTAGCGTCCCTTAGAAGCTTTGCCTCTATTCGCGTCCACACCGAGTTCTCTTCGGGATGACTTCGCAAAGTCACGAGTTTTGTGCCGACGAGAACTACTAGATTCTCTAAAGGCACAACTAGAAGATCAGTAGAGAAGATAGGAAACTAACCACCAAGAATCGGAATCTAAATTCCGGGAAGGAAGGAGATGCGTCCCGCTTCTTCTTCTTCTTGTTTGGCTCCTTCTTGTTGGTGATAACTCATGGCAACCTTGGAAGATTGAGGGTGCGCCGGCCCTAGGATGGATTGCGCCGACCCTAGGGTAAGCCAAAGGGGGCGCCGGCCCTAGGTGGGAAGGAGAAGGGGAGGAAGAGAATAAGAGAGAGAGGGAGAGAGTTAATCTCTTGATTACTCTATTGATTAGAATTCAAGGCTAGCCTTGGTTCCTTTATATAGTAACCTCTCCCTTGCCAAGTCTCCCTCTTAACGGAATTTTCATAAGAAATTTATCCTATAAATTCTCTTATTAATTATTTCGATTAAGCTAAGTTTTATTATAACTAACTTTATAATAAAATAAATACTTCTCTCTTTTAATTATGGAATAAAATTTGTATAAAAATTTTCTTATCATGAAAAAATCAATTCATAATTGATTTTATTAATTAAAATTAAACCATTTCATGGTTTATTTTAATTTCCATAAAAAGAATAAATTTCTACAAATTTCTTTATAAATCTCTTTATATAAATTTCTTTATATATCAATTTATTTATCCATAATTTATAAAACAAATCGCGCTAGATTTATTTTATTAATTAAACCAAATAAATTGGTTTATCCCCTTTGTAGTGGCCGGCCAAACCAAGAGGGTGGACCCCTCTTTGGCCGGCCAATTCAAGCCCGATCCCTCGTGAATTAAACTCATTTAATTCGCCCAATAAACCTTCAAAAGACTTAGCCATTTTTAGCTTCCGTTGCGCCTCTGATTAATTCAGATTCGACATATTTCTCTTGACCGGAAAATCTAATTTTCAACTCGTTTTAAATCCCTCGGATTACTCGTAGTGCGTGTGACAAAATAGGCTTTCGATTTATGTTAGCCGTTTATAATCAACCAATTATAGAACGATCATGAGTGGCACCTAGTAGTACATCATGACCCCTAATTAATCGAAAGATCAATGGTTGACCTTAGAAATATTTCTGAAACCCTTTAGCAGCTCTAATGAATCGTGCCCTATTCCCTTCACCACCTTATACCCACTTGGTTCAGGACATGGTTTGATTGTGT
Organism: Boesenbergia rotunda; assembly: GCA_024364735.1. NCBI lineage: Eukaryota > Viridiplantae > Streptophyta > Magnoliopsida > Zingiberales > Zingiberaceae > Boesenbergia > Boesenbergia rotunda. Next base: position 322,761 of record JAGFNQ010005156.1, on the reverse strand, counting down.
CAGTCCCCACTAGACTGACTACGTCACACATAGCCCAAGTAATGTCTTTCTCGTCCTTTGGATTTCTAATTACTCTCATGTTTTTAAGTGACTCGTACTCTAAACATGATATGCTCTGGCCAGAGGCTTTGAGTAACAATCCGACGATAGGCCTGGGTATACATCTCCTCGCAAAGAGTGGTGAATCCTTTGTAGGCTGTTCAAACGTCTTCGGGCACTTCGGCTTATACCCAATCATCCTGGGTCCACACCTCCTTGGAGATGCTTGCTTAAGATGTTAAAGTATAAGTCTCCATGACCATGATGACTTGAACACCGCAAGTCAAAGGAACATCGCACTTAAGCTGCAGTAAGAACTTAATTGACATATCTTTATAGATAACCATATGAAGTTTTACAGCTAGTCACTCCAATGAACTAGTTCCCTTAACTAGCATCCATGTTTATCTCCGGACATCCCAATGTCACCAGCCAGTGAGAATCAGCTGATTAGAGAATAACCCATGCTAGTCTCAACAGAATTGATAGTGTCCGTTTTTATCAATTCATCGACTAGGGATATTTTCAATACTTCACAATTGCACATTTAGAGATAATCACTAGTTGTGATCCCATCACAAATTCTCTTATGCTGTGAATTGTATTGCGGACACTCAGTAGATGAGTTTAAGATCCCAATCAAATACACAAACATGTATACTTAAATAGTGAATTATCATTTATTAAAATAAATGTTTACAATCATAAGGCGATTGCCTTAGGACACTTCTCTCATATCACTGACAACATGTCCCTTCATGAGAATAGTATAAATAAGAGAGAGGGAAAGAAGTTTCATTTTCTTCTTCTTCTTCCCCACTCTCCCCACCGAAAACCTAAGCCTCTCTCCCTTTTCAATTTTCGAAAATACACCCTAGGGTTCTAACCCTAGGGAATTGGAAGGAAGAAGATCCCATCCAAGGATCTTGCCCTCTACTAGGGCCAAGAGTTCTAGAGAAGTTCTAGTAAAGGAAACTCTCACCCTTCCTTCAACCAAGGGTACCCTAAAGATTTAGAGAAGGTGAAATTCAAGCGAAAGGATGTAAGTATCCCCTCGCCTGCGGTGTAATTGTTGTTACATGATTCTTCTTCTTCCTTGGTTTTTGAAAAAGGGAGTTTTGCCCTTATGAAAGTTTCGGCCACCCCTTAGGGGAAAGCCTTGGTTACTCTTTGATGCATGAGAAGACCCCTTGGGACTTAGGGAATATGTATATATTGTTTCCCTTCAAAGTGTTATGAACAAAACCCTAGGGTTTTGCCCTTATGTAGGTTTCGGCCACCCCCAAGGGGAAGGCCTTGGCTACTCCTTGATGCATGAGGAAACCCCTAGGAACTTGGGGTATATATATATGTTGTTTTTCCTTCATGTTGTGAGGACAAAAACTAGGGTTGAATACCCTATAAGGTTTCGACCAAAGCATGAAGCAAAGAGGGTTTAGGGTTTGGATGATTACCCTATGATGTATCCATGCTAGTAGTGTAGACAAGGTGTTTGTATAAATGTTCATGTGAATGTTTGACTTCAAAAACCCTAATTTCCCTTACCCTACACTTGCGGCCAACCCTAGAAGAAATTAGGGTTTAGGGTGCATGATTGTCCTATGATATATCCTATGTTTAATATGTTGCATGATGTGTATGTGAGGTGTTTGTGGAAATGTTTGTGTAAATGATGGATTTCAAAAACCCTAATTCCCCCTACCCCATGACTTTCGGCCAACACCCTAAGGTTAGGGGTTGTGAAGGTTAAACTACCCTATGAGACATGATTATGTTTAGTAAGATGATATGTATATGCATGTGATGTTTAAATTGAATGCTTGATTGGAAAACTTAATGTTCCCTAGCATGTGATATTCGGCCAAGGCATGAAACATTAGGGTTGTGAAGGTTGATTACCCCATGATGTATGCTATGCTTAGTATGATACATGATGTATATATATGTGATAATTGTATGGGATGATTGATGTCAAAAACCTAAGCTACGCCTACCCTTGACTTTCGGCCAAACCCTAGGTTTATGGTTAAGAAGAACTCAATTAACCCATGAAGCATGCTACCACTTCCTATGATATGAATATGATTTATGTGACCAATCTTGTCATATATAAAGTATGTTTAAGTGGTTGAATTATGATGTATGTATGAGCATGTCTTATAGCCCATGAGGCACACTTATGAATTGCATGTGATGTGTATGATAAAATGCTTGAAAGGATACTCCACTAAGAATGGAATCAAGAGCACCCTTTATGTTGTGTGGTGTGTCCCTGTGGGATCAAGAGCACCCCTTATGTTGTGTGGTGTGTCCCTGTGGGATCATGAGCACCCTTGAAGTGTGGTGTGTCCCTTGAGAGTGGATTTGGAGTACACCTTAGCATATATGTAAAAGCATGATAAGTATTTTACTTTGGAAGTTGTGTTTGAATGAAAAGGGTTATCATTTAACTTTTAGTAACAATTATTGTTACATAACATTAAATGGCGTTCGTTATGGGAATGGAACTTTGTGCAATGGCATCTACACGTTATATTTATCCAGTGACATTTTCAATATCGAAGTTAGCAACAAACGTGCTCGAATAGATAATCGAATAGACTCCTACACTTGGCATTGTCGTCTTGGCCATGTATGTAAGAAACGCATGACCGAATTACACCGATGTGGAATTTTGCAATCATTTGAACCCGGTTCATTTGATACATGTGACTCATGTTTAAAAGGCAAGATGACTAAATTACCCTTTTCCAGAAAAGGTAATCCAGTGGGAGAATTGCTTGGTCTAATACATACTGATGTATGTGGACCAATGTCAACTCTTACACAAGGAGGCTATAGCTACTTCATCACCTTTATCGATGATCACTCACAATTCGGGTACGTGTTCTTGATGAAACACAAATCTGAAGCCTTTGAGAAATTCAAATACTTCGATCCGATCGGGGTGGTGAATACTTAAGTCAAGAGTTTCAAGATTATCTTAGGGACAATGGGATATTATCCCAATGGACTCCGCCGTATACACCACAGCATAATGGTGTATCTGAGAGGCGCAACCGAACCTTGATAGACATGGTTAGGTCAATGATGAATCATGCAACTCTTCCAAAATCCTTTTGGGGCTATGCACTTAAGACAGCTGTTTACTTGCTAAACAGAGTCCCGACCAAGGTAGTCTCTACTACTCCATATGAGACATGGAATAGTAAGAACCCCCACTTAACTCACCTTAAGATATGGGGTTGTCCTGCTTATGTGAAGCGGATTGTATCAGACAAATTGGATACTAAGACTGATAAATGTCTATTTATTGGATACCCTAAGGAAACGAAGGGTTACCAATTCTATCATCCCTTGGAACAAAAGGTGTTTGTTTCAAGGCATGCTGTATTTCTGGAAAAAGAATTTCTTTTACAAGAAAATAGTGAGAGTGGCATTGAACTTGATGAAGTTCAAGAAACTCCAATAGGCATTACAGAGACACCTAGTCTAGACCCACAACCAATACCTCATATTGATGAGCTATCAGTTGAACCTAAAACTACACCACCTCTTCGTAGATCTGATAGGACACGCAATATTTCAGAGAGATACGGATTTCTTGTAAGTGAATCGAACGACGTGTTACTCATAAGCGATGACGAACCTATCAGTTATGAAGATGTTCTGAAAAGTTCAAAAAGGGACAAATGACTTGAGGCCATGAAGTCGGAAATGGATTCCATGTACGAAAACCAAGTATGGGACTTGGTTAACCCACCTGAAGGGATTAAGCCCATAGGGTGCAAGTGGGTTTTCAAGAAGAAAAACGACATGGAAGGTAATGTTGTTACCTTTAAGGCTAGATTAGTGGCAAAAGGATATCGTCAGAAGCAAGGAATTGATTATGACGAAACCTATTCGCCAGTAGCTATGCTTAAATCCATTCGGATGCTCCTAGCCATAGCAGCTCAATATGATTATGAGATATGGCAAATGGATGTGAAAATAGCTTTCCTTAACGGAAACCTGCTTGAGGATGTATACATGATACAACCTGAAGGTTTCACATCGGTTGATAAAACCAAAGTATGCAAGCTTCGACTATCCATATATGGACTGAAGCAAGCATCTAGGAGATGGAACATCCGTTTTGATGAGACAATCAAAAAGTTTGATTTCTCACAAAATCCAGATGAACCTTGTGTGTACAAGAAGATTAGTGGGAGTGCAGTCGTATTCCTAGTATTATATGTCGATGACATCTTACTTATAGGAAATGATATATCTGTCTTACAGACAGTTAAAATTTGGTTGTCCAAAACTTTCTCCATGAAAGACCTGGGAGAAGCAACCTATATCCTTGGGATTAGAATCTATAGAGATAGATCAAAACGGTTGCTTGGTCTTTCGCAGTCTACATATATAGACCGAGTGCTAAAAAGGTTTAGCATGTCGGAATCCAAGAAAGGATACCTTCCCATCAGGCATGGGATCAACCTTTCAAAGTCTATGTGTCCGCGCACAGAAGACGAGAGGATTTGCATGAATAAGATTCCTTATGCATCCGCGATAGGATCTATCATGTATGCTATGTTATGTACAAGGCCCGATGTATCGTATGCTTTGAGCATCACAAGCAGATACCAGTCGGATCCAGGAATGGATCATTGGGCGGCTATTAAGACAATCCTTAAGTACTTAAGAAGAACTAAGGATGTGTTCCTAATATATGGAGAAGGAGATATGGTAATACGTGGGTATACAGTTGCCAGTTTCCAGACAGATAGGGATGACTCCAAATCTCAGTCTGGATACGTATTTATTTTGAATGGAGGCGCAGTAAGTTGGAAAAGTTCCAAACAAGACACCGTAGCGGATTCCACCACGGAAGCAGAATATATCGCAGCTTCAGAAGCAGCAAAGGATGCAGTCCGGATCAAGAAGTTCGTCTCTGAACTTGGCGTGGTTCCAACCATTGATGATGCAGTACCGGTTTACTGTGACAACAATGGAGCTATTGAACAAGCAAAGGAACCAAGGTCTCATCAGCGATCCAAACACGTGCTTCGCCGCTATCATCTAATCAGAGAGATTATAAGTAGGAATGATATACAAATTGAGAAAATTCCCACTGAAAGGAATTTAGCGGATCCTTTAACAAAGGCCTTGCCTCAGAGCAAGTTTGAGGGTCATGTTAGAGCTTGTGGTATTGGATACCGTAGCGATTGGCATTAGGCCAAGTGGGAGTTTGTTAGTGATATGAAAGAAGTGTCCTAAGGCAATCGCCTTATGATTGTAAACATTTATTTTAATAAATGATAATTCACTATTTGAGTATACATGCTTGTGTATTTAATTGGGATCTTAAACTCATCTACTGAATGTCCGAAATACAACTCACAGCATAAGAGAATTTGTGATGGGATCACAACTAGTGATTATCTCTTAATGTGTAAATGTGAAGTATTGAAAATATCCCTAGTCGATGAATTGATAAAAATGGACACTATCAATTCTGTTGAGACTAGCATGGGTTATTCTCTAATCAGCTAATTCTCATTGGTTGGTGACATTGGGATGTCCGGAGATAAACATGGATGCTAGTTAAGGGAACTAGTTCATTGGAGTGACTAGCTATAAGACTTCATATGGAATCTATCTATAGAAATGTCAATGAAGTTCTTACTGCGGCTTAAGTGCGATGTTCCTTTGACTTGCGGTGTTCAAGTCATCTTGGTCATGGAGACTTATACTTTAACATCTTAAGCAAGCATCTCCAAGGAGGTGTGGACCCAGGATGATTGGGTATAAGCCGATGTGCCCGAAGATGTTTGAACAACCTACAAAGGATTCACCACTCCTTGCGAGGAGATGTATACCCAGGCCTATCGTCAGATTGTTACTCAAAACCTTTGGCCAGAGTATATTATGTTAAGAGTGCAAGTCTCTTAAATACATGAGAGTAATTAGAAATCCAAAGGACGAGAAAGACACTACTTGGGCTAGGTGTGACGTAGTCAGTCTAGTGGGGACTGACACAAACAGACCATGTCCTGAACCATGTGGGTATAAGATGGTGAAGGGAATGGGGCACGAATCATTAGAGCTGCTGAAGGGTTTCAGAATAATTTCTTCTGAGGTCAAACCGTTGATCTTTCGATTAATTGGGGATCATGATGTACTACTAGGTGCCACTCATGATCGTTCTATAATTAGTTGATTATAGACGGCTAACATAAATCGAAAGCCTATTTAGTCACATGCACTATGAGTAATTCGAGGGATTTAAAACGCGTTGAAAATTAAATTTTCCAATCAAGAGCAATAAGTCGAATCTGAGTTAATCAGAGGCGCAATGGAAGCTAAAAATGGCTAAGTCTTTTAAAGGCTTATTGGGCGAATTAAATGAGTTTAATTCGCGATTGGTGAGGCTTGAAGTGGCCGGCCAAAGAGGTGCCCACCCTCTTTGGTTTGGCCGGCCACATTAAAGGGAGAAAACCATTTTATTTGGTTTAATTAATAAAATAGATCTAGCATGATTTATTTTATAAATTATGGATAAATAAATTTGTATAAAGAATTTTTTATAAATAAATTTATAGAAATTTATTCTTTTATGGAAGTTAAAATAATCCATGAATTGGTTTATTTTAATTTTATAAAATCAATTATGAATTGATTTTTCCATAATAAGAAAGTTTATAAATTTCTTATAAAATTTATTCCATAATTTAAAGAGAAGAAGAATTTGTTTTATTATAAATTAGTTATAATAAAACTTGGCATAACAGAATAAGTCATAAGAAATTTTATAGGATAAAATTCTTATGATAACTAATTCCGTTAATTCCGTTAATTCTGTTAAGAGGAGACTTGGCATGGGAGAAGCAACTATATAAGGAACCAAAGGGAAGCCTTTAATCCGAACTAGTTGAAATAGAGCTAACCTCTCCCTCTCTCTTTTTTATTCTCTTCTCCTTCCCTTCTTCCCATTAGGGCCGGCACCCCTTAAGAAGATTAGGGCCGGCGCCCACCTTCCAAGCAAGGGTCGGTGCACCATCCTCACCTCCCAAGTGGTTGTCGTGAGCTATCAAGAAGAAGAAGAAGCCAACCAAGTAGAAGAAGAAGCGGATCACAACCCTCTCTTCCCGGAATTTTTATTCCGTTACTTCGGTGGTTAGTTTCCTATCTTTTCTCTTGTTCTTCTAGTTGTGCCAATAGAGAATCTAGTAGTTCTCGTCGGCACAAAACTCGTGACTTTGCGAAGTCATCTCGAAGAGAACTCGGCGTGGACGCGAATAGAGGCGGAGCTTCCAAGAGACGCTACGGTTGGATCTCGTCCCTTACTTCGAGTTACGCGAGGTACTTAGTAAATTTGTTTACTTTTCCACAAAGTTTTAATTTATGATTATGTCAACACATCATAAGCTTGCATGCTAGATACGTGGTTAAAATAATTTAGGAAATTATTTTATGCTAATTCTTCCGCTGCACGTAAAAATTTAAAATTTTACGAACCCGTATCCTTGTCGACATGCACCCAGTCCCAACTGAAGGAACATGAAAGAAACTATCCTACCCATGATTTGGTGTTAGCAGCGGTGGTCTTTGCACTGAAAATGTGGAGGCACTATCTATATGGAACACAGTGTAAAGTTTACACAGATCACCAGAGTCTGCGATATTTCTTCACCCAGAAAGATCTGAATATGAGACAGCGTAGATGGCTCGAATTGGTCAAGGATTATGACTGTGAGATCCTGTACCATCCGGGGAAAGCCAACAAGCTAGCTAATGCACTCAGTAGGAAATCAAGTGCTGCTTTGATGTCTTTATCAGCCTTGTCACAACCCCTAGGGGAAGAAATTATGAATTACGGGATTGAAATCATATCAGGACAGTTGTCCACCCTGATGATTGCGCCGACATTATTCGACGATATTCTGGAAAAGCAGAATTATGATCCGAGTCTGCAGAGAATCAAGCAAGAGGTTCTCGAAGGCAAGGACGAGGGATTTCGAATTTCGGACAGCGGAGTCTTATATTTTCGGGATCAATTATGTGTTTCCGACGACTCCGACTTACGGACAAGAATCCTTGAGGAAGCTCACGGAACACCTTATGCGATGCATCCTGGGTCTACCAAGATGTATCAAGATCTGAAGAGCAAGTTTTGGTGGTCCGGTATGAAGCGAGATGTAGCCCACTATATCAGTATGTGTTTGACCTGCCAGAGGGTCAAAGCAGAACACCAGAGACCTGGAGGAGTTCTGCAACCTCTGCCGATTCCCGAGTGGAAATGGGAAGACATCTCTATGGATTTCGTCTCTGGGCTGCCTAGAACGACGAATGGATATGACGGTATATGGGTTATCGTGGACAGGCTAACCAAGTCTGCCCATTTTCTAGCTATCAGGATGACCTACTCAGTAGAGCAGTTGGCTCAACTGTACGTCAAGGAAATTGTCCGACTACACGGGGTTCCCAAGACCATTATCTCTGATCGAGATGGTCGATTTACTTCAGATTTTTGGGGACACGTGCAGAAGTCTCTTGGCACGAAGCTGAAATTCAGTATGGCCTTTCACCCCAAGACTGACGGGCAGACTGAAAGAGTAAATCAGATATTAGAGGACATGTTACGAGCTTGTGCCTTGGACTTCAAGGGAAGCTGGTGTCGATACCTGAGCCTGGCAGAGTTTGCGTATAACAACAGTTATCAGGCTACTATCGGGATGGCACCGTACGAAGCACTATACGGAAGGAAATGCAGATCTCCTATATGCTGGCTTGAGAGTGGTGAAAGGAAGGAGATGGGACTCCAGACTGATATTATAGATGAAACCACTCAGGCTATAAAGAATATCCGCCAGAGGATAGAGACTGCTCAGAGTTGGCAGAAAAGCTACGCTGATAAGCGACGCAGACCGCTAGAGTTTGATGTTGGGGATTCAGTATTCCTTAAAGTGGCCCCTATGAAAGGGGTGATGAGATTCAGGAAGAGAGGGAAGCTGAGTCCGCGATATGTGGGACCGTACCAGATCCTGAGACGGGTAGGCAAAGTGGCCTACGAACTGGAGCTGCCGTCAGAAATGTCGGTTATCCACAATGTCTTCCATGTATCAATGCTCAGGAAATGTACCTCTGATGTGAATCAAATGATACAACCCCAACCAGTACAAGACCAAGAGAACCTAAGTTCCGAACACCGACCTATTCAGATCCTAGATCGGGAAGTTAAAAAGCTAAGGAATAAGGAAGTGCCCTTAGTAAAGGTTCTGTGGCAGAACGAGCAATTCGAAGAATCCACCTGGGAACGAGAGGAGGCAATACGATTAAAGTATTCGGAACTGTTTTAAAGTTCGGGACGAACTTTTTATAAGGTATGGGGGATTGTAACACCCCAAAATTTTCCCATATAAAATACTATGAATTCATGAAATATAATTATGAAATGTCATAATGGGCTTGGTTTAATGGGCCTTGATGTGGATTAGTGCAAAATGTAATAAAAAGAAAGTGTGGAAAGGAGGAAGCAAGGATCGAACCTTGAACCTCCTAGTTGCACTAACCATGTCTTAACCAATGCTCCAAGAGGTTTCATGTGGAGAAAATAAGAAATGTCCTAGTTAAAGCTAGGGAAGTGAAAAGACATGTCCCTTCATGAGAATAGTATAAATAAGAGAGAGAGAAAGAAGTTTCATTTTCTTCTTCTTCTTCCCCACTCTCCCCACCGAAAACCTAAGCCTCTCTCCCTTTTCAATTTNCTTCTCCTTGTTTTCCGAAAATGGGAGTTTTCCCCTTGTAAGTTTCGCGCCACCCCCAAGGGGGAGACCTTGGCTACTCCTTGATGCATGAGGAGACCCCTTGGGACTTAGGGTATATTTATGTTGTTTCCCTTCATGTTGTGATGACAAAAACTAGGGTTGAACACCCTACAAGGTTTCGGCCAAAGCATGAAAAATAGGGTTTAGGGTTGGATGATTATCCTATGATGTATCCATGCTTATTAGTGTAAACAAGGTGTTTGTATAAATGTTTGTGTGAATGTTTGATTTCAAAAACCCTAATCCCCATACCCTACACTTTCGGCCAAACCTAGAAGAATTAGGGCTTAGGGTGCATGATTATCCTATGATGTATTCTATGCTTAATATGTTGCATGATATGTATGTGAGGTGTTTGTGTAAATGTTTGTGTGGAAGTTCGATTTCAAAAACCCTAATTTCCCCTACCCTACACCATTCGGCCAACATGAAGATGTTAGGATTTGTGAAGGTTACACTACCCTATGAGATAGGCTTATGTTTAGTAAGATGATATGTATATGTACGTGATGTTTAAATGGAATGCTTGATTGGAAAACATAACTTTCCCTAGCATGTAATATTCGGCCAAGGCATGAAACATTAGGGTTGTGAAAGTTGATTACCCCATGATGTATGCTATGCTTAGTATGATACATGATGTATATATATGTGATGCTTGTATGGGATGTTTGATGTCAAAAACCTAACCTACCCCTACCCTATGACTTTCGGCCAACCCTAGGTTTAGGGTTAGGAAGAACTAAATTAACCCATGAAGCATGCTACCTCTTCCTATGATATGAATATGATTTATGTCACCAATCTTGTCATATATAAAGTATGTTTAAGTGGTTGAAATATGATGTATGTATGAGCATGTCTTATAACCCATGGGGCACCCTTATGAATTTCATGTGATGTGTATGATAAAATGCTTGAAAGGATACTCCACTAAGTATGGGATCAAGAGCACCCCTTATGTTGTGTGGTGTGTCCCTATGTGATCATGAGCACCCTTGAAGAGTGGTGTGTCCCTTGAGAGTGGATTTGGAGTACTCCTTAGCATATATGTAAAAGCATGATAAGTATTTTACTTTGGAAGTTGTGCACCCGACTCGGAAGGGGGTCGTTAAACAAATCCAGGGTACATGTTAACTGAAGGTCATGGCTCCGGTAGGACGGAAGGGTCCTTCTCTAATGGGTTGGTGGCTAGCTACCCCAATTTATTAGGGAACGCGCTTGATGTGGTACACAACTGGGCCCCATATGATGTTGAAGTATTTTTAAGTAATACCTTTATGGAATTGTTTTGAAAACATTTATTATGTGTGAAGGGTATGCTTAAGATACTTTATACTGCTTGCTTAGAAACTTTGATGTTTAGTATGCTATGATAAAGTCATGCTTATGATTCATTGTGTGTACATGTTGTATTCTTCAGTATGGATTTTGCGAGTAGGACAGGATCCTTACTATGCATTTGTGCTTACTAGTTTATGTGTTGTCTTATACTGCAGATAAGGGTAAGGGACACTTAAACTAATGGATGAGGCAGGAGGGCTGAAGATGTGTGGGGTGGTGGCTCGGGAAAGAAAGATTCTTATATCTACTTTACTATGCTTATGTTGATGTTCCTTGATAATGAATGTTAGTGATTACACTTGGATTACTATTATACTTGATTATGATTGATTATGTTATGAGTTGAACTACTTGTGAACCCTCATGTTATAGGATAACTCTTGATTCAGATATTTCACCTGATGTTCTAGACTCCTTTAGACTCAATCTTATGAACTATTATTATGCTTGGAAACCTATGACTATGCTTCTAAATGATGTTCTAGGATGTGAATTCATGATGCCTTGCAATGGAATGTATAACCTCACTATTATGATTTAGGTGTTAATGAACCTACTATGCACCTACCAAGTTCTAATCATTAAAGCATGATATCTGAATGGCATGCACTGACTAGTATGTTTAGCACTTGTAAATATCACTTGATAGTTTTAAACAAGCATGCTCAGTACTTAGTCCTTGCACTTTTGCTTTTATTTGTGTTAAAATTATATGATTGATTGTACGTAACCCCGCCCCGAGAGTAGATATAAGGGCGGGCGTTACATTAGGTGTGGTTGATCTTGACTATAGAATTACACTAGTGTGCTTTGAGTACATTGAGCAGGACCAATACCAGAGGTCATCTATTTTGTACTGGCTTGATAATTGGATCGGACCTCAGATTTTATTATGGAGTATGATCCCTAAATCCTGATATAATAACTGGCACATATGATTAATTATTATTTCTTTGATTTACCAATGGGTGAGATCTATTCTGTTAGATCGATAGGCCCTGTAAGTTAGGAAATAATATTAATTATATGGTGTACCATTGATTATTGACGGAATCCGTGTCCTGGTGTGTCGGGATGATGATACCCTCTTGATGAGCTCAAAAGGTTCATCATATTAAACCCTGCAGGTGGATTTGATCTAACATGATGTTAAGGTTGAGTGGTACTAATCAAGGATCTAGAAGTTAATTAATTTAAATTGTAAGTAATTTAAATTAATTGACAGACATTCGATATTTTAAACAAGGGGGGACGACTCAAAATAAGTGGAGCCCATATGAAAATATGGAGGTTGGTGAGGAAGTTAAATTAAGATCCTTTAGTGGAATGAATCTTAATTAATGGATCGGGTTTAGATCCATTAACGGCCAAAGATCCAACTCCTCCTCTTGGTCCCTACCTTAGCCCTATATAAACCCCATGAGATCAAGAAACCAAGGAGAATTAATCAAACTAATCAATCGAAAGCTCTCTCTCTTCTTCTCTCTCCCTTCTCTCTCCTAGGTCACGACAAAGAGGAAAGGGTTCTTGTTGGGTATGGCATGGCGGGTTTCCTAAACGAATACTTGGTCGTCCTTGAGAGACCTCTCCATGTCTACGGATTAAAAATTTTAATCCAAATGGAGACCCGTCTCCCAACGACCATCACGTCGTTGTATCGTTCGGTATGAATTACAACTCGGCAAATCACAAAGATTGAGCCTTGTAATTCTCCTTACCGAACGACCATGGAAAAGGCGATGAGTGGATCGCCGGTTCTTGTATTTACGGTCGGGGTCCAGTTAATTAATTATTAGCTATGATTCGCAATCAATATAAATAATTAAAACACATAAAATGACAAGGCTAATTAACATGGTTTAAAAGAAACAAAAGGAGCTAAGGAAGAATTATACCTTCCCTTTTACCTCGTGATCTTCTACCGTATGACCCTCCCCTCTTGGACGTCGTGTGGGAGACGATCTACCAAGAACCGTGGTCACCAAGTCGATCCCTTCTTCTTGCACCAAACATGCCCTTACCAATGGGATGCCGCCGACCGAACCAAGGAAGAAGACAACCTGAACACAAACCCTACTACTCTTTTCCCCCACTGTCGGGGATTGAGCCGTGTACAATATCACCAACTTCTCACCTTAGAGAAGATAACTTTGTTAGTAGGAGCCTTAGAGCCAATTATGTGATGATTGACTGGGGACATTTTTGTATCATATTCTATCATTAATAAAGGCATGTTTGGTTATTATACTTACTTTGTATTTGTGCCAAATAACTAAGTACAATAATGTTCTTGGGTAGTAGGTTCGTATCTACATTATATCGATTGGATGAATCGATAGTGAGATAATGTAGAGAACACTACTCTAAATCATTCCTAGTCAAGTATTAATATTCAAGGACAATATTAATACATGGAGACTAGCATGTAGGTCAACTGATGACTTGAGCTCACAAGTCATGGATATGTGATATCAAGTTGACACATGGGTATACATTGGAGAATGTGTACTGAATGACCCGCCATGAGAAAGTTTTATAGATTGTCATATGAGTGTCATAAACTTTCTCATGTGACTATTGGTATGAATAGTCCTTAGACCTGAATTCACTACGGTTCCTTACATAAGGAGTTATGTACTTCGGTATTGTCAAACGTTACCCGTAACAGGGTGGACTATAAAGGCAATCACTGGGTATGTAATAAATTATGCAGAGGTATGTGAGTGATGTAGATGGGATCTATCCCTCCCATATGACGGGAGTGATATCTGTGGGCCCCTTGATCGAGTAGGACAGCTAAAACGCATGGTCATGCTCAAATGATCAATATGAGATATTGAGCTTATTTGTTTCAGTTAGTCTACTCGGGGATCAAGAAACACAAGATTGATTGAGGATGACACGGTCTATGCCTCATTGGTCAATCTAGACATCAAGGATAGAAGGACAAGGTCATACATTGCCATAGTCACGGAGGTTAAGTCGGATCTCGACTTTCTTGTTACTTGAGAAGCATTGATGCATTGCTAGATGTCGCACATTGCTTTTGTGTCTAAATTGGTGTAGACACATTGCCAACGTTATGAGAGCCTATTGGGTCACACACTAAGGACACGATGCTTCGGAGATTAATTGATCTTGATTTGCCTAAGATTTAATTGGAATAAGATTAATTGAGTTAGACTCAAGTGAATCCAATTGGATTATGGATTGAGATCCAATTTGAGTTAAACTCATTTAGATTAGACTCAACCATATTTGGATGAAATATTAATTCATTAAAATGTTTAATGAATTAATAAGAGAGGAAAATGGAGAGTTTCTCACCATTAGAGTGTTATATGAAAAGTTAGAGAGTTACATTAAAATGTTTAATGAAGGGAAGTTTAAAAGGCAAAAACTCCTCATGATATGAGTATAAATGAGTTTTTCCCTTGTCATTTGTATGTCAACTTGTCATTTTCTTTCCCCTCTTCCTTCTCTTCTCCATCTTGGCCGAAACTCACATCTTAGGTTCTTGGTGTTTTGTGAACTACCTCAAGTTGCAAGCACAACTAAGGTAGTTCTTCTCCGAAGTAGAGATATCATGTTCGTGTGGATATGAATAGAGGCACGGACACTTGAACGTGCAAGAGATCCGGCAGCGCTTGGACGAGCGGGATAAACGTAAGGGCACGCTCCAAAGGTATACACTTTAGATAGATCTATTAGATAGATGATTTCATACGAGTTTTTCTTTCGCATGGATCGCTCGAGGGATCTTGTTTCGGTTGCGTTTTTGTGTTTATGTCGCCTGAAGATCCCAACAGTGGTATCAGAGACACTTGCAAAAGATCGTTGATGTTTTATGCACTTTTATATGTGATATAGAAGTAGGATAATTTTTTTTTCTTTATGGGTTGCATATAATAGTGTGAATATTTTGTCATTACGCAAAAGTTTGTGTTGATCAAACTAAAAGGCTATAACATCATCATTCATATGATAGCGTGCTATATTCTGATCGCTCTTGACAAAATATTATAACCTTTGGTGTTAAAGTTGATGAAGTTGCGTCAATCTATTGTGAATAGATTGTTCATTTTTTGTCGCAAGAATGCACCAACGGAGTTTCTGTTGGGACCGGGTGCGTGTTGACATGGATGCGGGTTCGTAATTTTAAAATTAATTCCGTGCAGCGGAAGGTTTAGCATAAATATTTTCTTAAATTATTTAACCACACATCTAAGCATGCAATTTTTATCTTGTGTGGACATGATCATATATTTAAAATTTTACAGAAACGTAAACTAATTTATGCATTACCTCTCATATCTCGAAGGAAGGGACGAGATCCAGCCGTAAGCGTCCCTTGGAAGCTCCACCTCTATTCGCGTCCACGCCAAGTATCTTCGGGATGGCTTCGCAAAACCACGAGTTTCGTGTTCTCGAGAACTACTAGATTCTTCGAGAACGCGACGAGAAAAACCAAGAGAGAAGTCGGAAGACTAACCACAAAAGGATGGTCAGCTGGTGCTCCTTCTTGGGGCTGGTTGGCACACGGCAAGAAGGGGAGAAGAGAAGGAGAGAAAGAGAGGGAGAGAGCCTATGCCTTCATCTATATTATTATTACCCAACCCTTGCCTTGGGTCCTTTATATAGTGGCCTCTCAACCATCAAGCCTCTCAAATATGGAATAACTTATTCCATCATGCCAAGTTTGATTTTATATCAAGGTTAAAATCATATTTTAATTCAGGATAAAAATCAATCAAGTTTCTTCTCTCTTATGGAATAAATTTCCTTATCATGGTAAATCAACCCATGATTGATTTTATAAAATAAACCAATTCATGGTTCATTTTAATTTCCATGAAAAATAAACCAAACCTTGGTTTATTATATAAAAAATTTATATCATCCATAATTTTATAAAACAAACCACACATGGTTTATTTTATAAATTGAACCAAAAACTTGGTTCTCTCCCTTTGTTATGGCCGGCCAAGCAAAGAGGATAGAGGCCCTCTTTGGACGGCCCATCCAAGCCACGCCCCAT
>JAGFNQ010005156.1:239475-303477 GCA_024364735.1 Boesenbergia rotunda | reverse complement strand
ACAACATGTAAGAGCATCACCTCTTAAATCATGTTTATTCATGGATTTAATTAATTACATCAAATCGTTTTCTAAGGGTGGCTCCCCGAGGCTCAAATACCCAAAGAAAAGTAATTTATCGTAAATCCAATTTGGTCCATTTCGGAAACGCAACCAAATCAAACATGACAATTTCATTCAAAATTGGGAAATTAAATTACAACAACTAACTTTAAATTGGACGGCTCCCCGAGGCTCAATCCAAAATAAAAAATTTTGTTAATAATTTAAAGTCAATTCGAATTTGAAATTGTCAACTAATTATCCATAAATTTGTCTAGACTTTCTCAAAAGAAAGTGCCCAAAATTGCGAGGTTTCATAATAGATTTTAGAATGGTTGTAAGTTTCTGGTACAAAGAAAACTTACATATTTCCAAAATTGGAAAATTTCTAAAATTAGAAAAATTTCCAAAATTGGAAAGATTCCAAAGATGAGAAGTTTTCATAATTATTATAAAATTTCAGAAATTAGGACATTTCAAACGTTTGCGATATTTCATGAGGATTTCCAAACTTCGAAATTCCTAAATCTAAAATTTATTATAATTGGAAAGTTTCCATACAACAACAACAACAACAAAGCCTTATCCCACTAGGTGGGGTCGGCTATATGGATCCTTTTACGCCATTGAGTTCTATCCCCTACTATATCATCATCTAGATTTAAATAAAATTTATCTTGTTTTATTGTTGCCAACCAAGTCTTTTTTGGTCTTCCTCTCCCTCTTTTAATGTGCGTATTTATCATAGTTTCACATCGTCTAACAGGGGCATTTATTGGTCTTCTAAGTACATGTCCGTACCATCTCAAACGTGTCTCCCGAAGTTTTTCTTCAATAGATGCAACTCCGACTTTCTCTCTAATACTCTCATTCCTTATTCTATCCATCCTCGTATGTCCACACATCCACCTTAACATCCTCATCTCTGCAACTTTCATCTTTTGCTCATGTGCTCGAGTCATAGCCCAACATTCAGCACCATATAACATAGCAGGTCTAACTGCCGTTTTGTAGAACTTCCCTTTAAGTTTTAGAGGTACTTTACGATCACATAAGACACCCGATGCTAATCTCCATTTCAACCATCCTGCTTGTATTCTATGTAAGACATCTCTCTCAATTCCTCCATCACTTTGCAAGAACGATCCTAAATACTTAAAGTTCTCGATTTTAGACAACTCATCATCTCCTATCTTAACAATTGTTTCACTACGTCTAGCATTGCTAAACTTAAATTCCATATATTCAGTCTTTACTCTACTAAGCCTAAAACCTTTCATTTCTAGAGTTTCCCGCCAAGGTTCTAGTTTAGCATTTACTCCTTCACGTGTCTCATCTATCAAAACAATATCATCTGCAAACAACATGCACCATGGCACTGTATCTTGAATGTGCCTAGTGAGTTCATCCATGATTAGTGTAAAAAGATAGGGACTTAAAGCTGATCCTTGATGTAACCCTATCCTTATTGGAAATGCTTCAGTCAATCCACCTGAAGTCTTCACTCTAGTCGTTACATCTTCATACATATCTTTAATTAGGTCAATATATGTTACGCTAACGCCTCTCTTTTCTAGAATTCTCCATATAATTTCTCTTGGTACCCTATCATAAGCTTTTCTAAATCAATAAATACCATGTGTAGATCTTTCTTTTGCTCCCGATATTTTTCAATTAATTGCCTAAGAAGATGTATAGCTTCTATTGTCGACCTTCCAGGCATGAACCCAAATTGATTTTCGGTTACCGTGGTCTCCTTCCTCAATCTTTTTTCTATTACTCTTTCCCAAAGTTTCATGGTATGACTCATTAATTTAATACCCCTATAGTTTGCACAATTTTGTATGTCTCCTTTGTTCTTATATAAGGGAACTAGACTACTTACCCTCCATTGATTAGGCATTTTTTTTGTTTTCAATATTAAATTAAATAATTTTGTAAGCCATTCAATACCTTTTTTCCCTAAACATTTCCATACCTCTATTGGGATATCATCCGGTCCCACGGCCTTTCCATTTTGCATCCCTTTCAAAGCTTGTTCTACTTCTGAAGTTTGAATTCTCCGATGAAAATTAAAATTTCTATACTCATTTGAAATACTTAAATTGCCTAAGTCAAGTTGGTCCCCTAAACTTTCATTAAAAAGTTGATGAAAGTAAATCTTCCACCGCTCTTTATTTGGCTATCATTTACTAGTACTCTATCGCATTCATCTTTAATACATCTTATTTGACTAAGGTCTCTTGTTTTCCTTTCTCTTGCTTTAGCTATTTTATAAATGTCTCTTTCCCCTTCTTTTGTATCTAAATTTTGATATAATCGTTCAAAAGTTTTATTTTTTACTTCATTCACTGCTTTCTTAGCCTCTTTCTTGGCTATTGTATATTTTTTTTAAGTTTTCCTCGTTCTTACAAATATATAATTCCTTATAAGCTATTCGTTTTTCTTTCACTTTCTCTTGTACTTTCTCATTCCACCACCAAGATTCCTTCCTTGGTGGTGCATGCCCCTTTGACTCACCGAGTACATCCTTAGCTACTATTTTCAACTTTGATACCATCTTATCCCATGTCGTATTAGAGTCGCTATATATTTCATCTAATGCTTGTATTCCTACCTTCTCCTTCAATATGTTTTGCTTCCCATCCTTTAACTTCCACTACTTAATTCTAGGAGTCGTGTATATTTTCCTCTATTGATATTATAACTAAGGCGTATATCTAACACTACTAATCTATGTTGGGTAGTTAAGCTTTCTCCAGGGATAACCTTACAATCTTTACAAATCTTCCTATCTCTCTTCCTAACCATAAAATAATCAATTTGTAATTTATTATTCTCACTTTTTAATGTGATAACGTGTTCTTATTTTTTCTTAAAAAATGTATTAGTTAATGTAAGGTCATATGCTATCGCAAAATCCAAGTTTTCTCTTCTTTATTTCTTGTTCCAAACCCATGACCCCATGTACCCTCTCATATTCCTCATTTTTCACTCCGACATGTCCATTTAGATCGCCTCCTATTAAAATTATTTTGATATGGCTGAATGTTTTGTAATACCTCATCTAAATCGCCGTCCTAAAATCTTGATTTAGTTTCTTCATCTAATCCTACTTGAGGTGCATATATGCTAATTATGTTCACAACTTCTTTCGCCACTACTATCTTGAGAGCTATAATTCTATCCCCCTTTCTAACTACACCAACAACTTCATCTTTTAAAGAACTATCTACAAAAATACCCACTCCATTTCTTGTTTTACTCTTTCTTGTATACCATAACTTAAAACCCGAGTTCTCTATCATTTTTGCCTTCTCACCTACCCATTTTGTCTCTTGCACACACAAAATACTAATTTTTCTCCTAATCATTGTATCTACTACCTCCATTGTTTTACCAGTGAGAGTTCCTATATTCCATGTTCCAAATCTGAGACTATTACTTTTCTTATAATGTTTATTCTTAGTCCACCTATGGTGTGAGAACTCTTGCCTATTTAACACTACACCCAAGTTCTCATGGAGATGTAGCGGTCCTTGCCGAGACGTTACAGTCGGACCCTGCAACGCGAACCCTTGCATATTTAGCACTACACCCGGGTTCTGGAGATGTAGCGGTCCTTGCCGAGACGTTACAGTCGGACCCTGCAACGCGTTCCTTCCGGGGAACATCCTAGCATTAGCATAATACTTTAATGGATCCATTCATTGAGTATTTGCCATAGTTTTTTTACGCTGGCTGGCAACCTAACGCAACCCTCCTCCTTTATCCGGGCTTGGGACCGGCCATGACTAGGTCGTCACAGGCGGAGTTAAGTTTCCATAATTGAAAAATTTTTCCGAAATTGAGATTATGACAAAGTGTTCTTCAAAACAATTTTATGATTATGTCAAACACTAACCGGCTCTGATACCACTGTTGGGACCGGGTGCATGTTGACAAGGATACGGGTTCGTAAAATTTTAAATTTTTACGTGCAGCGGAAGAATTAGCATAAAATAATTTCCTAAATTATTTTAACCACGTATCTAGCATGCAACCTTATGATGTGTTGACTTAATCATAAAATAAAACTTTGCGGAAAAGTAAACTAATTTACTAAGTACCTTTCGTAACTCGAAGTAAGGGACGAGATCCAACCGTAGCGTCCCTTGGAAGCTCCGCCTCTTTTCGCGTCCACGCCGAGTTCTCTTCGGGATGACTTCGCAAAGTCACGAGTTTTGTGCCGACGAGAACTACTAGATTCTCTATAGGCACAACAAGAAAGATCAAGAGAGGAAAGGGAAACTAACCACCAAGAAAACGGAATCGAATTCCGGGAAGAGAGGAGTCGCTATCCGCTTCTTCTTCTTCTTGTTTCGTTTCTCCTTCTTCTTGAAGCTCACGACAACCTTGCTTGGTGTTGATAGGGTGCGCCGGCCCTAGCAACGAAGGTGGGAGCCGACCCTAATTCTCCAAGAAGGGCGCCGGCCCTAAGGGAAAGGAGAGGGAGAAGAGAATAAGAGAGAGGGAGAGAGGAAGTTACTAATCTCAATTAGTAATGCATAATAAGGGCTTGCCTTTGGTTCCTTTATATAGTAGCAACTCCTTTGCTAAGTCTCCCTCTTAACGGAATTAACGGAATTAGTTATAAGAAATTTATCTTATAAATTCTCTTATTAATTATTCCGTTTAAGCCGAGTCTTATTATAACTAATTTATAATAAAACAAATTCTTCTTCTCTTTAAATTATGGAATAAATTTTATAAGGAATTTATAAACTTTCTTATTATGGAAAAATTAATTCATAATTGATTTTATAAAATTAAAATAAACCAATTCATGGATTATTTTAACTTCCATAAAAGGAATAAATTTCTATAAATTTATTTATATAAATTTCTTTATACAAATTTATTTATCCATAATTTATAAAATAAATCGCGCTAGATTTATTTTTATTAATTAAACCAAAATTAATTGGTTTTTCTCCCTTTAGGTGGCCGGCCAACCAAGGATGGTTGGCACCCTCTTTGGCCGGCCCAAATCGAGCCGAACCAACGTGAATTAAACTCATTTAATTCGCCCAAAAAGCCTTCAAAAGACTTAGCCATTTTTAGCTTCCATTGCGCCTCTGATTAACTCAGATTCAACTTATTTTTCTTGATCGGAAAATCCAATTTTCAACTCGTTTTAAATCCCTCGTATTACTCGTAGTGCGTGTGACTAAATAGGCTTTCGATTTATGTTGGCCGTCTATAATCAACCAATTATAGAACGATCATGAGTGGCACCTTGTAGTACATCATGATCCCCAATTAATCGAAAGATCAACGGTTTGACCTCAGAAGAAATTATTCTGAAATCCTTCAGCAGCTCTAATGAGTCGTGCCCCATTCCCTTCACCATCTTATACCCACTTGGATCAGGACACGGTCTATTTGTGTCAGTCCCCACTAGGCTGACTACGTCACACCTAGCCTAAGTAATGTCTTTCTCGTACTTTGGATTTCTAATTACTCTCATGTATTTAAGAGACTTGCACTCTTAACATGATATACTTTGGCCAGAGGTTTTGAGTAACAATCCGACGATAGGCCTGGGTATACATCTCCTCACAAGGAGTGGTGAATCCTTTGTAGGCTGTTCAAACATCTTCGGGCATTTTGGCTCATACCCAATCATCCTGGGTCCACACCTCCTTGGAGACGCTTGCTTAAGATGTTAAAGTATAAGTCTCCATGACCAAGATGACTTGAACACCGCAAGTAAAAGGAACATCGCACTTAAGCTGCAGTAAGAACTTCATTGACATATCTATATAGATAACCATATGAAGTTTTACAGCTAGTCACTCCAATGAACTAGTTCCCTTAACTAGCAGTCATGTTTATCTCCGGACATCCCAATGTCACCAGCCTGTGAGAATCAGCTGATTAGAGAATAACCCATGCTAGTCTCAACAGAATTGATAGTGTCCGTTTTTATCAATTCATCGACTAGGGATATTTTCAATACTTCACATTTGCACATTTAGAGATAATCACAAGTTGTGATCCCATCACAAATTCTCTTATGCTGTGAGTTGTATTGCGGACATTCAGTAGATGAGTTTAAGATCCCAATCAAATACACAAAACATGTATACTCAAATAGTGAATTATCATTTATTAATATAAATGTTTACATCATATGGCGATTGCCTTAGGACACTTCTCTCATATCACTAACATTGAACGTTAGGGGCGCCCCCCCACATGTCAACCGATCCAGAATTACCTCGGTCGGCCCTTATCCCACTCGAATAGGGTTGAGGATTGACTCTGGGGGCGCCCGGGACGCTGGGGGCGCCCTGGTTGACCATTTCAGCGAGCTTCTCGGCTGGATAAGAGTTATCCACTTCGGTGGCTTGAGTGTGGGGCGCCCTGAGCATTGGGGGCGCCCGGGAGCATGGGGTGCCCCGCCCAGTGAGCTTCCGAAGCGTACTTTGCTCTTCTTGTTTTGTATTCTCCTTGGGGGCGCCTGGGACACTACGGGCGCCCTACTCAGCTTCTGCCTCACTCCTTTGAGGCTTTCTGAGCTGCAGAAACTCGTTCCTTCAGTCATGCATCCAGGGTTAGTCCAAAACAACACAAAGCAATAATGTATTAGTTTTATACAGTCTTAGCTGTCTTGGTTCTAACTTTGGGTCTCCAGAATGGAGCCCTAGGTCGAACCGACGCCTACTGTTCCCTCGATATGGAACGCGTCCTCACCTACTCCTCTCGGGAGAATTTACCTGATGCCAACCGGCTCCTCCGGTTGGACTTTTGCCCAGCAGTCCTTCGCCAGGTGTCTAGTTGTCCTTCGCCAGGTCTTCAGTACCAAGCTGTCCTTCGTCTGGTGCCTAGCAGTCCTTCGCTAGGTCTTTATATCCTGGCATTCCTTCGCCAGGTGCCTAGCAGTCCTTCGCTAGGGCTTTGTATCCTGGCATTCCTTCACCAGGTGCCTAGCAGTCCTTCGCTAGGGCTTTGTATCCTGGCATTCCTTCGCCAGGTGCCTAGCAGTCCTTCGCTAGGGCTTTGTATCCTGGCAGTCCTTCGCTAGGTGCCTAGCAGCCCTTCGCTAGGACTTTGTTTCCTGGCAGTCCTTCGCCAGGTGCCTAGCAGCTCTTCGCTAAGACTTTGTTTCCTGGCAGTCCTTCGCCAGGTGGCTAGCAGCCCTTCGCTAGGACTTTTCCTGCACACTTAAGTAACATTGTTAGATCACCACTAATACTTAACTTTGAACCCTTTGCCAATATCAAAACAATGTTCGATATGGTGCTTCCTGCACCAACAGTTAGGACTAGATCATTCTTCCGGAATGAGGCTAATGAAGTTGCCCTAATTTTCGAAATTGAACCTAGAAAAATTGACGAGGCGTTAAATGATCCCGATTGGATCATTGCCATGCAAGATGAACTAGGTCAATTCGAAAGAAGTTAAGTTTGGGACTTAGTCCCTAGACCCAAGAAGACCACAATCATTGGAACCAAATGGGTCATCAAAAATAAGCTAAACCATAAGGGAGAAATCATAAGAAACAAGGCACGCTTAGTAGCCAAGTGCTACAGTCAAGTTGAAGGCCTTGATTATGATGAGACCTATGCTCCCGTGGCACGATTAGAGTCCATCCGATTGATGCTTGCATTTGCAGCACATCGTGGTTTCAAGCTATATCAAATGGATGTCAAATCGGCCTTTCTAAATGGTCTAATAAGAGAAGAGGTCTATGTTGAACAACCTCTGGGGTTTGAGAGTACCGAATTTCCAAACCACGTATTTAAGCTCAAGAAGGCGCTTTATGGCCTTAAACAAGCACCCCGAGCTTGGTATGAGCGGTTGTCGACGTTCCTAATTGAAAAAGGCTTTGTTAGAGGCCAAATAGACCCTACACTATTTCTACGGAGAGATGGTGACAATATATTTGTAGCCCAAGTATATGTCGATGACATTATTTATGGCTCAAACAACAAGGGCTATTTAAATGAGTTTATTGGACACATGGAGAGTGAATTTGAAATGAGTCTAGTGGGAGAGTTGACTTTCTTCCTTGGACTTGAAATCAAACAAACCCGAGATGGGATCCATGTGCACCAATCAAAGTATACTCAAGAGATGCTTCGAAAATTCAATATGAGTGATTCAAAAGAGGTAACCACTCACATGGCTACAAACACAAGATTAGACAATGATGAGAGTGGTAAACCTATTGATTTGACTCAATATCGAAGCATGATAGGTAGTCTGCTATACCTCACAGCCAGTCGACTTGATGTACTTTTCGCTGTGGGTATGTGCGCTAGGTATCTAGTTTGTGCCAAGGAATCTCACTTAATTGTTGTCAAGAGAATTTTGAGATACCTTAAGGGCACAATTGGAGTTGGTCTTTGGTACCCCTGTACCGAACATTTGACCTGATTGGCTACACCGATTCCGACTGTGCTGGATGCAAGTTGGACCGGAAAAGCACAAATGGGGGCTGCCAATTTTTAGGATCATCTTTAGTTAGTTGGTCTAGTCGGAAGCAACATTGTGTTGCTTTCTCCACGACCGAGGCAGAATATATCGCCATGGGAGAGAGTATATCACAATTGTTGTGGATGATTCATACTCTAGAGGACTATGGATTAAGCTACAAGGGTGTGCAAGTGTTGTGTGACAACATAAGCACAATTAACATAACCAAGAATCCAGTCCATCACTCTAGAACCAAACATATTGAAGTGCGTCACCACTTCATTAGAGATCATGTTGCTAGAGGTGATGTTGTACTCTCATATGTAGAGTCCAAATCAAATCTAGCGGACATTTTCACTAAACCACTCCCCGAAAATGAGTTTAGCTTCTTAAGAAGGGAATTGGGAATGTGTCACGCTTCATAAGATTGAAATGCTTTCAAAACCCTTCATGATCAATTCGAATTGTTGGGATACAATTGGGTAACTTGGGGACATCTCACACAAACTATAAGGTTCAACAAAATGTTTTTGTTTGCTAGATATGGGGTGAGATGCTAGGATCAACTTAATTTCTCAAAATGTCAATGCATCCCTTGAGAAATTTGGTTGATGAGATAAAAATCACTTCGGTGACCAAGTATGAGAAAAACTAATGCATAACACATGTGTACTTGGCTCCATGATCATACTTGGACATTCCAATCAAGGAAACTTGATTGGAGACCTTATTTGGATACAAACTTGGTTGAAATTGAGTGGATGTTTATTGATTGAGTTTGACTCCACTTGAGTGGAGCAAAGTGATTGTTAAACCCATAAGGACCTTTGATCCTGGTTCAGGGATCAATTTTAGTCAAGGGACCACTTCCAAGATCGATAACTTTCATCAGATCTTATCAGAAATCATTTGGAAGTCTGAAACTGAAAGTTTCAGATCGTATCAGGAAAAATCAGGAAGCCTGATCGGTCATCGGACAGATCAGGAGTATGTCTTATCGGTCCAATGGACCGATGAAGCTATTTTGAGATTAACCACAGAAATCTATCTGTGTTGGTTTGGATCGGCCCCTGGACCGATCTGGTTCCCTCTGTGGGATCGGTCCACAGACCGATCAGAGGGGTCGTAGAACACTTCGTGAAAAATTAACCAAACATTCTGTGTTGGCCTGGATCGGTCCCCGGACCGATCTGGCACCCTGTGGTGATCGGTCCACAGACCGATCAGGGGGCTCACGGAAAAACCTCAAAACCTACTGTGTCGCTTCCTAATCGATCAGCCGATCGATCAGGGGCCTGCCTGATTGGTCACCCGACCGATCAGGACCAGGCCAGTCTGATCAGGCCGGAGCCTGATCAGTCTGGGCACTCCCAGATCGAACGGTGATCCGTTCAATCACATTAAATTGCGGTTGGTGGACCGATCCACCATCCGATTAACTTCGTCTAAACCCTACATCTCCCAAGCCCTAGCGTCGAAACTCACTTCTTGCGCATCCTCATCCTGTGCGTGAGCTCTTCCTGCGTCTCCTTCTTCCTTGTGCGTATGTTCCTGAGAGTTCAGCGAGGAGATCTTGGATCCCTGCAAGTGTGTGTACAAGCTTCTTCTCGTGAGCTCTTCTCCTTCTCGTGCGCGCGCGAGAGTTTTTCTTTCTACGCAAGAGTTCCTGTCAAGCTTCTGCGTTTTTCCTCTCGTGAGCAAGTTTCCGAAGTCAATCAACTCAACATGGCACCTAAGTAAGCATTATTGTTGGTTTGTCTTACAAATCAATTCATAGATTATGTATTTGGGCTAACCATGTTTTGGTGTTTTCCTGTTATGTTGTGATCCTACTCATTGCCGTGACCTTGCCATACTTTTTCAGCCCACTGATTAAACCTAATCATGTGCACTCTATATCATGATCTGATTCTTCCCGTGTTCAAATCTTGGTTCTTTGATTAAACCCATGTTCATATGATCAATTCCATCTTGTGTTATATTTCATTCTTGTGTCACGATCATGTTCACTTGTTTCACTTTACTTGATTCAAATTGTTGCCATGATCTATTCAAACCCATTAGAAAATCATCTAAGGGCAAAGAACCCGTGGAGGGAAGCGCAAAGGGCAAAGACCCTTCTTCTTCCACGCCCTCCCGAAGGCCTCAGCCTTCGTCGAGTTCTAGGTTCCCTAATGCTGCCTGTGAGCAGGCATTTCAGTCTCGTACCTTCAAGTTACTTTCCTGCCGATCAATTGATGGTCCCTTTCTATCTGAGCATTGTCCCTCCATCATGGAGATTATCACCATCTACAACCTGGGCTTTCTCCTTTCCCTCGAAAGGACAATAAACTATGAGCTTGTCTCTGAATTCTACAATAACCTTCAACAAGGGCCTCAAGGGGGCTTTGAATCACTACCCGAGTTGCCAAGAGAAATCTTGATTTCTCTTATGAGATCCTGGCGGAGTATCTGGGCGGTCGTCGATCGCCTAACTTGTATTCTATCTATCCTGAGCTCCCTGACCCTTTGTTGGCTCCTTTTGCGGGCGTCACCCCCGACACTATATATCATCACTTCTTTGGCCATCCTCTACTAGCCGGTCTTGATGAGTTGGGGCCTGACTTTCCGACTTTTGCAGCGCTCCGTCTTGTTAGTGATATGAGAGAAGTGTCCTAAGGCAATCGCCTTATGATTGTAAATATTCATTTTAATAAATGATAATTCACTATTTGAGTATACATGTTTGTGTATTTGATTGGGATCTTAAACTCATCTACTGAATATCCGCAATACAATTCATAGCATAAGAGAATTTGTGATGGGATCACAACTAGTGATTATCTCTAAATGTGCAATTGTGAAGTATTGAAAATATCCCTAGTCGATGAATTGATAAAAACGGACATTATCAATTCTGTTGAGACTAGCATGGGTTATTCTCTAATCAGCTGATTCTCACTGGCTGGTGACATTGGGATGTCCGGAGATAAACATGGATGCTAGTTAAGGGAACTAGTTCATTGGAGTGACTAGCTGTAAAACTTCATATGGTAATCTATATAGATATGTCAATGAAGTTCTTACTGCAGCTTAAGTGCGATGTTCCTTTGACTTGCGGTGTTCAAGTCATCTTGGTCATGGAGACTTATACTTTAACATCTTAAGCAAGCATCTCCTAGGAGGTGTGGACCCAGGATGATTGGGTATAAGCCGAAGTGCCCGAAGATGTTTGAGCAGCCTACAAAGGATTCACCACTCCTTGCGAGGAGATGTATACCCAGGCCTATCGTCGGATTGTTACTCAAAGCCTTTGGCCAGAGCATATCATGTTTAGAGTGCGAGTCTCTTAAATACATGAGAGTAATTAGAAATCCAAAGGACGAGAAAGACACTACTTGGGCTAGGTGTGACGTAGTCAGCCTAGTGGGGACTGACACAAATAGACCGTGTCCTGAACCAAGTGGGTATAAGATGGTGAAGGGAATGGGGCACGATTCATTAGAGCTGCTGAAGGGTTTCAGAATTACTTCTGAGGTCAAACCATTGATCTTTCGATTAATTGGGGGTCATGATGTACTACTAGGTGCCACTCATGATCGTTCTATAATTAGTTGATTATAGACGGCCAACATAAATCGAAAGCCTATTTAGTCACACGCACTACGAGTAATCCGAGGGATTTAAAACGAGTTGAAAATTGGATTTTCCGATCAAGAGAAATAAGTCGAATCTGAGTTAATCAGAGGCGCAACGGAAACTTAAAGTGGCTAAGTCTTTTGAAGGCTTATCGGGCGAATTAAATGAGTTTAATTCGCGATCGGTTCGGTTTGGTTTGGCCGGCCAAAGAGGGTGCTAAATCCCTTTGTTTGGCGGCCACAACAAGGGGAAGAAACCAATTTATTTGGTTTAATTAATAAAATAAATCTAGCGCGATTTGTTTTATAAATTATGGATAAATAAATTTGTGTAGAGAAATTTATATAAATAAATTTATAGAAATTTATTCTTTTATGGAAATTAAAATGATCCATGGAATGATTTATTTTAATTTTATAAAATCAATTATGAATTGATTTTTTCATAAAAAGAAAGTTTATAAATTTCTTGTAAAATTTATTCCATAATTAAAGGAGAGATGAATTTGTTTTATTATAAAGTTAGTTATAATAAAACTTAGTTTAAACGGAATAATTCATAAGAAAATTTATAAGATAAATTTCTTATGAAAACTAATTCCGTTAAAAAAGAGACTTGGCAAGGGAGAGGCTACTATATAAAGGAACCAAATGCAAGCCTTGAATTCCAATCAATAGAGTAATCAAGAGATTAATTCTCTTCCTCTCTCTCTCTCTTATTCTCTTCTCCTTCTCCTTCCCTCCTAGGGCCGGTGCCCCTTGCCACTCTTAGGGCCGGCGCCCCTTGTCCAACCTAGGGCCGGCGCAACCTCACCCTTCCAAGGGTTGGCGTGAGCAAGGATCACCAAGAAGGAGCTAAACAAGAAGAAGAAGAAGCGGATCACAACTCCTCTCTTCACGGAATTTAGATTCCGTTTCTTGTTGGTTAGTTTCCATTCTTTTCTCTTGTTCTTCTAGTTGTGCCTTTAGAGAATCTAGTAGTTCTCGTCGGCACAAAACTCGTGACTTTGCGAAGTCATCCCGAAAAGAACTCGGCGTGGACGCGAATAGAGGCGAAGCTTCCAAGGGACGCTACGGTTGGATCTCGTCCTTTTTCTTCGAGTTACGCGAGGTACAAAGTAAATTAGTTTACTTTTCCGCAATGTTTTAATTTATGATTACGTCCACACATCATAAGGTCGCATGCTAGATACGTGGTTAAAATAATTTGTGAAATTATTTTATACTAATTCTTCCGCTGCACGTAAAATTTTAAAATATTACGAACCCATATCCTTGTCAACATGCACCCGGTCCCAACACGTCTCTCCCCTATTGATTATATTCTGTTCAAGATAATCATAAATGCATCCTGCCGATCACTTCCAAACCTTTGACCGAGATCCGACCTTACCATTGCCTGATGCTCTATGGTATGCACCACCGCATGGACTTTGACATCATGGAGAGCATTTTTCAGTCCATCCTATCCTATAGAGAGCCGAGCTGACGCACTTTCTATATGCCATTTGGTCACGTCATCACTGACTGGCTTATGTCAGTAGGTGTTGATGTAACCAAGGGCAGGACAGTGCCGATGGTTAGACAGGATTGCCGACTTGGCAGGTGAGCATTCGCCAAGTCTAGCATCATTATCAGGGATCACAATCGGGCTCTGGTTTGGAAGGACGGGAGGGGTCTTGGCGAGCTACCTGGGGGAGGCCCACACTTTCAGGCACCAGCAGATGCTGCTGCACATCATGAGGCTCCCGCTGCTGCTGCTGACTACGACTATGAGCCGGACCCAGACCTGCGCTGGCAGATTTCAGAGCTAGATCGGACCATCCAGCATGATCTTCATTTGAGGGAGCTCTATCGCGAGGAGGTTCGGTCAGGTTTTCGTTCCTTCGATCGTAGACTGACCGCGGTGGAGTCCGATGTCTCGGGGGTCCGCTCTCTGCAGCAGACGTGGTACGACGAGTGGCGCCGGCACACCTTCCAAGAGATGCGCCCTCTGGTAGTGCTGCACCGGAGTCTTTTGTTCCTGATGATGCCACGATGGATGACCTTATGCATGATGACCCCCCTGCTGATGGTTGATGTATTTGCTTCTACCCGTGAATATTTGACTGCCTGGATTGTATGACTCTATGGCTAGATGCCTATGACTTGACTTTGATGGTTTTTGTACTATATTGACTTTGATGCTATGTGATGCATTTGCTATTATGCCTGCTTTTCATATTTGATTTACTATATTATGCTTATTGTTGGTTTATATGATTTTTCATATGATTGCTATCGTCATGTATGACTTATTATGCATTGCGATGCTTATGACTCCATATGATACATATGATTGTTTTTGTTAGTAGGAGCCTTAGAGCCAATTATATGATGATTGACTAGGGATATTTTGTATCATATTCTATTATTAATAAAGGCATGTTTGGTTATTATACTTACTTTGTATTTGTGTCAAATAACTAAGTATAATAATGTCCTTGGATAGTAGGTTCTTATCTACATTATATCGATTGGTTGAATCGATAGTGAGATGATGTAGAGAACACTACTCTAAACCATTCCTAGTCAAGTATTAATATTCAAGGACAATATTAATACACGAAGACTAGCATGTAGGTCAACTGATGACTTGAGCTCACAAGTCATGGATATGTGATATCAAGTTGACACATGGGTATACATTGGAGAATGTGTACTGAATGACCCGCCATGAGAAAGTTTCATAGATTGTCATATGAGTGTCATAAACTTTCTCATGTGACTATTGGTATGAATAGTCCTTAGACCTGAAGTCACTACGGTTCCCTACATAAGGAGTTATGTACTTTGGTATCGTCAAACGTCACCCGTAACAGGGTGGACTATAAAGGTGATCACTGGGTATGTAATGAATTATGCAGAGGGATGTGAGTGATGTAGATGGGATCTATCACTCCCATATGACGGGAGTGATATCTGTGGGCCCCTTGATCGAATAGGACTGCTAAAACGCATGACCATGTTCGAATGAGTCAATATAAGATATTGAGCTCAATT
The DNA here is from genome assembly GCA_024364735.1 of Boesenbergia rotunda. NCBI lineage: Eukaryota > Viridiplantae > Streptophyta > Magnoliopsida > Zingiberales > Zingiberaceae > Boesenbergia > Boesenbergia rotunda. The sequence continues at coordinate 288,313 of JAGFNQ010005156.1, read as the reverse complement.
ATTTAAGTGAGTCTACTCGGGGATCAACAAACACCAGATTGATTGAGGATGACACGGTCTATGCCTCATTTGTCAATCTAGATATCAAGGATAGAAGGACAAGGTTATGATTGCCATAGTCACGGAGGTTAAGTCGGATCTCGACTTTCTTGTTACTTGGGTAGCATTGATGCATTGTTAGATGTCGCTCATTGCTTTTGTGTCTAAATTGGTTTAGACACATTGCCAATGTTACGAGAGCCTATTGGGTCACACACTAAAGACACGATGTTTTGGAGATTAATTTATCTTGATTTGGCTAAGATTTAATTGGAATTGGATTAATTGAGTTAGACTCAAGTGAATCCAATTGGATTATGGATTGAGATCTAATTTGGGTTAAACTCATTTAGATTAGACTCAACCATATTTGGATGAAATATTAATTCATTAAAATGTTTAATGAATTAATAAGAGAGGAAGATGGAGAGTTTCTCACCATTAGAGTGTTACATGAAAAGTTAGAGAGTTACATTAAAATGTTTAATGAAGGAATGTTTAAAAGGCAAAAACTCCTCATAATATGAGTATAAAAGAGTTTTTCCCTTGTCATTTGGATGACAACTTGTCATTTTCTTTCCCCTCTTCCTTCTCTTCTCCATCTTGGCCGAAACTCACATCTTGGGTTCTTGGTGTTTTATGAACTACCTCAAGTTGCTAGCACAACTAAGGTAGTTCTTCTCCGAAGTAGAGATATCGTGTTCGTGTGGATACGAATAGAGGCACGGACACTTGAACGTGCAAGAGATCCGGCAGCGCTTGGACGAGCGGGATAAACGTAAGGGCACGCTCTAAAGGTATAACAGTAGATAAATCTATTAGATAGATATACTTTGTACGAGTTTTCTTTCGCATGGATCGCTCGTGGATCTTGTTTCCGCTGCGTTTTGTGTTTATGTCGCCTGAAGATCCCAATAGTGGTATCAGAGCCACTTGCGAAAGATCGTATAATGTTTTTATACTTTTATATGTGATATAGAAGTAGGACAAGATATATTATGAGTTGCATAAACTGTATGATATAGTAGTCGGGCTCCCGACCTCCCACTCGGGAAGACTGACCTCTGAGGTCATACCGAGCAGAAAGCTTCCCGAGGTCACTCGGGAAGATAGAAGCTCGGGTCGTCCCGAGTGAGAAAACCCCGAGAATGTCTCGGGAAAGCGGAGTCCGAGTGATCATACCATTGCTATATGGGTCTCGGATTCATGTTGATGAATCTGGGCAGCGACTCACTCGGGGAACAACAAAGTAAATTTTGTTTTTGCACTCATAATAAAATCAATGTCCTAAATCTATTGTGTATAAATGATGACATGGTGAATGGTTATGGCCTTAACCCCAATGTGATTGGATGTATGTGTGTGTGTGCATGTTGTAATTCATAATACGCCTGCGTGTCGTGCCTTGTATCTATTCTTCCTAATTGTAAAATTAGATTTAGACTCGAATGTAACTCGAGTTTTCCTACATTTTAATGTACAAAAGAGGAATGGAGTGTCCATTGAAGAATGAAGTTACAAGGAGGATGCCAACCACACATGATGACCGGAGGATGCTCTTGGAGAAGAAGTTATCCTTAGGTTGACCATCGATCTTCTAATTGGCTTGAGAAGATCGTAGTATACTGGCCATAACATGTCACATTTTCTTGCCTATATATTGATATATGCTATGTGTGTGTATGTGATGCATGCTTAGATGTTAATCTTAATTAAGTCAACTCAATATGCCTACCAAGGTTCGGTACTCATAAACTACCTCGATCATTTGTTGTTGGGTTTGCCAAAGCAAAGCAACATATTTTATCTTGGTAGAGTGCGAGTGGACAATTGTGATGTCCCGCTATCGAACTTTGGGTGAGACTTAACTAAGTCACCTCAATTGGATTGAGAAACTTAGAGGCATATCCCAAAAGTTGGGAAAATTGGGTAAGAGGAAAATTATGCTAAGTCTTGGGCGATTAGCCAAAGCTAACTCAAGATGATGTGTAATGTGAATCTTAACCCCTTTTTCAAGAGTTGCATACGATGTAATTGGTAAAATGTTACCTACCTAATTGTACCGAGTCTTGGGTGATTAGCCAAAGCTAACTCAAGATGAAGTATAATTTGGATCTTGTCCCACATAGATGTAGTCGCTGTTTGGTTTGGAGCTAGTAGTGTGAGCAAAGTAAGTTTGCCTACATCCATGACTAGCCCCTACAAAAGCTCTACGATTTAGTGGGAGCATCATTTAATTAAAGGCCTAATTAAATGATCTAGATATGATACTTATTTTTGCATGTTGTGTTGTTGTAGATCACCATGTCGTCTAATACGTCGAACACTCTCTCTCTCTGCGATCTGTCCTTGAGAAGGACAAGCTCAACGGAGCTAATTTCCTGGACTGGTATAGGAACTTGAGGATATTCCTCAAACAAGAACGTAAGCTGTACGTTCTAGAGCAACCCCTTCCAGAAGCACCCATCGCTACTGCCACCCGTGCTGAAAAAGATGCTTACAAGAAGCATCAGGATGATGCATTGGATGTATCATGCCTATTGCTTGCCACCATGAACTCTGAGCTTCAGAAGCAACACGAGAACATGAATGCACATGATATGGTTGAGTATCTAAAACAACTATATCAAGGGCAAGCTAGGCACGAGCGCTTTGAGGTGTCCAAAGCCCTATTTGCATGCAAGATGCAAGAGGGAACTCCTGTAGGAACTCACGTACTCAAGATGATTGGGTATGTGGAGAACCTTGAAAGACTAGGATTTCCACTGGGACAAGAATTGGCCACTGACCTTATCCTGCAATCATTGCCGGAAGGGTATAATCAATTTGTCATGAACTATAACATGAATGAAATTGACAAGCCTTTGCCTGGGATGCTCAGCATGTTGAGAACTGCTGAACCCAATCTTAAGAAAACCAAGACCAGTAATGTACTGATGGTGCAAAAGGGCAAAGGCAAATGGAAGCCTAAAGGCAAGGGTAAGCCCCAAGTCAAAGGCAAGGCCAACTCTACTGCACCCAAGGCCAAAAGCGGGGCGCCTAAGGAAGGGACCTGCTTCCATTGTTGTGAGACCGGACATTGGAAGAGGAATTGCAAACTCTACCTGGAGGAAGCAAAGAAGAAAAGAAGTGATACTTCTGCCTCAGGTATTTTTGTTATAGAAATCAATCTATCTATCTCTTCTTCTTGGGTATTAGATACGGATGTGCTTCTCACATTTGTACTAATGTGCAGGGCCTTCAAAGAGCTAGATCATTGACCAAGGGCGAAGTGGACCTACGAGTAGGCAACGGAGCAAGAGTTGCTGCTATTGTGTAGGAACATATTCCTTGTCTTTGCCCACTGGGCTTATCCTAGAACTAGAAGAGTGCTTTTATGTACCTGCATTAACCAAGAACATTATTTCAGTATCTTGTTTGGACAAGAAAGGTTTTTCATTTATCATAATGGACAAGTGTTATTCTATAATGTTAAATGATATGTTCTATTGTAATGCACCACTGATAAATGGACTCTATCTTCTAGATCCAGAGAACCAATCTATAACATAAATACCAAACGGTTCAAACCAAATGATTTGAACCAAGCATATCTCTGGCATTGTCGCTTAGGACATATAAATGAGAGTCGCATATCCCAGCTCCATAAGGATGGATTACTGAACTCATTTGATTTTGAATCATATGAGACATGTGAATCGTGTCTTTTAGGCAAGATGACCAAGACTCCATTTAGTGGACACGACGAAAGAGCGACAGAGTTGTTAGGACTCATACATACTGATGTATGTGGCCCTTTTAATGTCGCAGCTAGAGGAGGCTATCAGTACTTCATCACTTTCACTGATGATATCAGTAGGTATGGCTATATGTATCTCATGAAACACAAGTCAGAATCCTTTGAAAAGTTCAAAGAATTCAAGAATGAAGTACAAAACCAACTTGGCAAAAGTATTAAGATGCTTCGATCAGATCGAGGTGGTGAATACCTTAGCTAAGAGTTTCGTGACCATCTAGCAGATGTTGGGACCGAGTGCATGTTGACATGGACACGGGTTCGTAATTTTAAAATTTAATTACGTGCAGCGGAAGGTTTAGCATAAATAATTTCTCAAATTATTTTAACCACGTATCTAGCATGCAACCTTATGTTGTGGAGACATGATCATACATTTAAAATTTTGCCGAAAGTAAACTAATTTACTTAATACCTCGCGTAACTCGTAGAAAGGGACGAGATCCAACCGTAGCGTCCCTTGGAAGCTCCGCCTCTATTCGCGTCCACGCCGAGTTTTCTTCGGGATGACTTCGCAAAGCCACGAGTTTCGTGCCGACAAGAACTACTAGATTCTCCAAAGGCACGACAAAAATACCAAGAGAGAGATGAAAAACTAACCACCAAACGAAGAACGGAATCAAGATTCCGGGAGGAGGGAAGGAGTCGCGCCCGCTTCTTCTTCTTCTTTGGCTTCTTCTTGGTGGTGGAAGCTCACGGCAAAGGGGGAGGGCTCTAGGGCCGGCGGCACTAGAAGAGGGAGAGGGAGAGAAAGAGAGGGAGAGAGGCTAGGCAAGAATCCTTGATCTCTTGGATTGATTTCCAAGCCTTGCCTTGGTAGCTTTATATAGTAGCCTCTTAATCGCCAAGTCTCATTTTAACGGAATAAATTTTCATAAGAAATTTATCTTATAAATTTTTCTATGAATTATTCCGTTATGCCAAGGTTTTATCATAACTTTATTTATAATAAAAACAACCATGTCTCCCCTTTTATTATGGAAAGAAATTTCTTTATATAAATTTCTTTATCATGGTAAATCAATCCATTATTGATTTTATAAAATAAAATAAACCAATCCAAGGTTTATTTTAATTTCCATGAAAATAAATCTCTTTATATAAATTTCTTTATATAAATTTCTTTATACAAATTTCTTTATCCATAATTTCATAAAACAAACCATGCGCGGTTTATTTTATAATTTGAACCAAACAATTTGGTTCTCCCTTTTTATTGTGGCCGGCCAAACAAAGAGGGTGGGGACCCTCTTTGGCCGGCCAAACCAAGCCATGACCTCACGAATAAAACTCATTTAATTCATCCAATAAGTCCACAAAAGACATAGCCATTTTATGCTTCCGATGCGTCTCTGAAAAATTCAGATTCGACTTATCTCTCTTGATCGAAAAATCCAATTTTCAACCCATTTTAAATCCCTCGGATTACTCGTAGTGCGTGTGACTAAATAGACTTTCGATTTATGTTGGCCGTCTATAATTAACCAATTATAGAACGATCATGAGTGGCCCTAGTAGTACATCATGATCCCCAATTAATCGAAAGATCAACGGTTGACCTCAGAAATAATTCTGAAATCCTTCAGCAGCTATAATGAGTCGTGCCCCATTCCCTTCACTATCTTATACCCACTTGGTTCAGGACACGGTCTATGTGTGTCAGTCCCCACTAGGCTGACTACGTCACACTAGCCCAAGCAATGTTTTTCTCGTCCTACGGATTCTAGTTACTCTCATGTTTCTGAGAGATTCATACTCTGAACATGTGATGCTCTGGCCAGAGGCTTCGAGTAACAATCCGACGATAGGCCTTGGGTATACATCTCCTCGCAAGGAGTGGTGAATCCTTTGTAGGTTGTTCAAACATCTTCGGGCACTTCGGCTTATACCCAACCATCCTGGGTCCACACCTCCTTAGAGATGCTTGCTTAAGATGTCAAAGTATAAGTCTCCATGACCAAGATGACTTGAACACCGCAAGTCAAAGGAACATCGCACTTATGCTGCAGTAAGAACTTCATTGACATATCTATATGTAGATTACCTTATGAAGTCTTACAGCTAGTCACTCCAATGAACTAGTTCCCTTAACTAGCATTCATGTTTATCTCCGGACATCCCAATGTCACCAGCCAGTGAGAATCAGCTGATTAGAGAATAACCCATGCTAGTCTCAACAGAATTGATAGTGTCCGTATTTATCAATTCATCGACTAGGGGCAATTTTAATACTTCACAATTGCACATGTAGAGATAATCACTAGTTGTGAATTCATCACAAATTCTCTCATGCTATGAATTGTATTGTGGACATTCAGTAAATGAGTTTAAGATCTCAATCAAATACACGAACATGTATACTCAAATAGTGAATATTCATTTATTAAAGTAAATGATTACAATCATAAGGCGATTGCCTTAGGACACTTTCTCATATTACTAACAGCAGAGTGTGGGATCATATCCCAACTCACTCCACCTGGAACACCACAGTGGAATGGTGTGTCCGAGCGGAGAAATCGTACTCTATTAGATATGGTACGATCGATTATGAGTCAGACGGATCTTCCTACTTCCTTCTGGGGTTTCGCTCTAGAGACAGCTCTTTTCACACTTAACCGAGCTCCATCAAAGGCTGTTATAAAGACACCATATACGATATGGACTGGGAAGAGTCCATGATGTCTTTTTGAGGATTTGGGGTTGTGAGGCTTATGTTCGACGTCAAGTCTCAGATAAACTAGGACACAAATCTGATAAGTGCTACTTTGTAGGATATTCCAAGGAAACAAAGAGATATTACTTTTACAATCCCACACAAGGCAAAGTGTTTGTCGCTACAAATGGTGTTTTTCTAGAAAAGGAGTTTATTTCTAGAAGGACTAGTGGGAGTGAAATCCATCTTGAAGAAGTTCAAGATGCAGATAGTACTGAGGCCTTAATGGACATTGAACAGGCACCACAAGATGTTGTGGATCATGAGGTTGTTACACAAGAAGTTGTGGAACAATAGGCTGTTTAAGTAGACTAACCTCCTCGCAGATCTGATAGGATACGTCGTCAGCCTGAGAGATACTCTTTTCTCTTGTCTGACCATGATGATGTGACGCTCATTGAATTGAATGAGCCTACATCCTATCAAGAAGCTGTGATGAGCCCAGATTCTGAGAAATGGCTAGAAGCCATGAGGTCCGAAATGGAATACATGTACACTAACCAAGTATGGACTTTGGTTGATCCACCTGAGGGGATTAAACCCATTGGGTGTATGTGGGTCTTTAGAAGAAAGACTGACATGGATGGACTCATGCATATCTACAAAGGGCGATTGGTAGCTAAAGGTTTCAAGCAGATTCATGGTATCGACTATGATGAAACCTTTTCCCCAGTTGCGATGCTTAAGTCTATTCGGATCCTGCTTGCTATTACAGCTTACCATGATTACGAGATCTGACAGATGGATGTCAAAACCACATTCCTAAATGGGAATCTACTCGAGGATGTGTACATGACACAACCTGAGGGTTTTGTAGATCCAGAGCATGCTGGAAAGGTATGTAAGTTGCAAAGGTCCATTTATGGGCTAAAGCAAGCTTCTCAAAGCTGGAATCTTCGATTCGATGATGCAATCAAAGCGTTTGGTTTCATCAAGAATGAAGATGAACCCTGTGTCTACAAGAGGGTTAGTGGGAGCACAGTTATCTTCCTGATCTTGTATGTAGATGACATACTCGTCATTGGGAATAATATCCCTTCACTACAGTCTGTGAAGATGTGGCTTGGGAATTGCTTCTCAATGAAAGACTTAGGTAAAGCAGCTTATATCCTCGGCATTAAGATCTATAGAGATAGATCTAAGAGATTGCTTGGTTTAAGTCAGAGTACATATATTGACAAGGTGCTTAATCGTTTTTCCATGCAGAATTCCAAGAAGGGATTTCTGCCAATGTCACATGGTGTGAGTCTTTCGAAGACTCAATGTCCCTCTTCTAAGGAGGAGAGAGACCATATGGATCAGATCCCTTATGCATCCGCTATAGGGTCTATCATGTACGCCATGCTATGTACTCGTCCAGATGTTTCGTATGCTTTGAGCATGACGAGCAGGTACCAGTCAGATCCAGGTGAATGTCACTGACAGCTGTCAAGAATATTCTTAAGTACTTACGAAGGACGAAAGAATATTTCTTGATATTTGGAGGTGATGAGGAGCTAGCTGTAAAGGGTTACAGTGACGCAAGCTTCCAAACAGACAGGGATGACTATAGATCGCAGTCAGGGTATGTATTTTGCCTGAATGGTGGCGCTGTGAGCTGGAAGAGTTCGAAGTAGGACACAGTCGCAGATTCTACAACAGAGGCCGAGTATATTGCCGCGTTAGATGCGGCAAAAGAGGCTGTTTGGATCCGGAAGTTCATTACAGAGCTTGGTGTGGTTCCTAGCATAGCAGACCCGATAGACCTCTATTGTGACAACAATTGGGCTATTGCACAGGCTAAGGAACCTCACTCCCATCAGCGGACCAAACACATACTACGACGCTTCCATCTTATTCGAGAGATCATCGATAGAGGAGATGTGAGGATATGCAGAGTACACACTGATTCTAACATCGCAGATCCTTTGACCAAGGCTTTGGCACAAAAGAAGCAAGATGGTCATACCAGGTCACTCGGTATTAGATACTACAGTGATTGGCACTAGTGCTAGTGGGAGATTGTTAGTAGGAGCCCTAGAGTCAATTATATGATGATTGTCTAGGACATTTTGTATCATATTCTATTATTAATAAAGACATGTTTGGTTATTATACTTACTTTGTATTTGTGCCAAATAACTAAGTATAATAATGTCCTTAGGTAGTAGGTTCTTATCTACATTATATCGATTGGTTGAATCGATAGTGAGATGATGTAGAGAACACTACTCTTAACCATTCCTAGTCAAGTATTAATATTCAAGGACAATATTAATACATGGAGACTAGCATGTAGGTCAACTGATGACTTGAGCTCACAAGTCATGGATATGTGATATCAAGTTGACACATGGGTATACATTGGAGAATGTGTACTGAATGACCCACCATGAGAAAGTTTCATAGATTATCATATGAGTGTCATAAACTTTCTCATGTGACTATTGGTATGAATAGTCCTTAGACCTGAAGTCACTACGGTTCCCTACATAAGGAGTTATGAACTTTGATATCGTCAAACGTCACCCGTAACAGGGTGGACTATAAAGGCGATCACTGGGTATGTAATGAATTATGCGGAGGGATGTGAGTGATGTAGATGGGATCTATCCCTCCCATATGACGGGAGTGATATCTGTGGGCCCCTTGATCGAGTAGGACTGCTAAAACGCATGACCATGCTCGAATGAGTCAATATGAGATATTGAGCTCAATTGTTTAAGTGAGTCTACTCGGGGATCAAGAAACACCAGATTGATTGAGGATGACACGGTCTATGCCTCATTTGTCAATCTAGATATCAAGGATAGAAGGACAAGGTCATACATTGCCATAGTCACGGAGGTTAAGTCGGATCTCGACTTTCTTGTTACTTGGGTAGCATTGATGCATTATTAGATGTCGCTCATTGCTTTTGTGTCTAAATTGGTTTAGACACATTGCCAACATTATGAGAGCCTATTGGGTCACACACTAAGGACACGATGCTTCAGAGATTAATTGATCTTGATTTGGCTAAGATTTAATTGGAATTGGATTAATTGAGTTAGACTCAAGTGAATCCAATTGGATTATGGATTGAGATCTAATTTGAGTTAAACTCATTTAGATTAGACTCAACCACATTTGGATGAAATATTAATTCATTAAAATGTTTAATGAATTAATAAGAGAGGAAGATGAAAAGTTTCTCACCATTAGAGTGTTACATGAAAAGTTAGAGAGTTACATTAAAATGTTTAATGAAGGAAAGTTTAAAAGGCAAAAACTCCTCATGATATGAGTATAAAAGAGTTTTTCCCTTGTCATTTGGATGACAACTTGTCATTTTCTTTCCCCTCTTCCTTCTCTTCTCCATCTTGGCTGAAACTCACATCTTGGGTTCTTGGTGTTTTATGAACTACCTCAAGTTGCTAGCACAACTAAGGTAGTTCTTCTCCGAAGTAGAGATATCATGTTCGTGTGGATACGAATAGAGGCACGGACACTTGAACGTGCAAGAGATTGGGCGGCACTTGGACGAGCGGGATAAACATAAGGGCACACTCCAAAGGTATAAACAGTAGATAAATCTATTAGATAGATATACTTTGTACGAGTTTTCTTTCGCATGGATCGCTCATGGGATCTTGTTTCCACTATGTTTTATGTTTATGTCGCCTGAAGATCCCAACAGTTTTGTCATGCCTTATCTTTATCATATGTTTTCATATGCTTTCAAAAATTCAATCATATCTTTTGTTGTTTTGGAAAACCCCTAGGGTTAGGGGAGTATGTTTAAACTTAACAACCCCTCTAGACCCTTTTCGGTGTTGGAAAAGGGGGAGAGTGTGGTTGGTTAAGTTTCGAATGATTATGTTGTAGGGGGAGGATCCTGATTCCCCTTTGATTCTGAAATTTGAGAAAATTGATTTCAAAATCCCTAAACTTAAAATCGGGTTATCAAACAACAAAAAGGGGGAGATTGTTGATGCAGTCTGACCCTGATTGTTGTTTTGGTGTTGACACTGATTTTAGTTTAGGTTGATGACTATGATTATGATTAAGTCCTGATCGGGGATTAGGCACGGTGTTGAAAAATCCTAACCTGGAGGGCTAGGTGTGAAAAGTCCTAACCTGGAGGGTTAGGTGTGGAAAAATCCTAGCTTGGAGGGCTAGGTGTGAAAAGTCCTATCTTGGAGGGCTAGGTGTGAGAAAATCCTAACCTGGAGGGTTAGGTGTGTGAAAAGTCCTAGCTTGGAGGGCTAAGTGTGAAAAGTCCTAACCTGGAGGGTTAGGTGTGAAAAAGTCCTGGCTTGGAGGGTCAGGTCCTAGCTTGGAGGGCTAGGTTGATGAAATCCCGGCATGGAGGGCCAGGTCCTAGCTTGGAGGGCTAGGTTGATGAAATCCCGGCTTGGAGGGCCAGATCCTAGCTTGGAGGGCTAGGTTGATAAAATCCCAGCTTGGAGGGCTAGGTTGATGAAATCCTGGCTTGGAGGGCCAGGTCCTAGCTTAGAGGGCTAGGTTGACGAAATCCTGGCTTGGAGGGTCAGGCCCTAGCTTGGAGGGCTAGGTTGGATGAAATCCTGGCTTAGAGGGTCAGGTCCTAGCTTGGAGGGCTAGGTTGGATGAAATCCTAGCTTGGAGGGCTAGGTTGGAGTCCCTGGATTGGTCTGGTGACCGATCAGGGAAGTTGGCACGATGCTCTTTCGAGGATCGGTCTGCTGACCGATCCAGCGATGACTGATCGGATTGGTGATCGATCAGGGAGCACACAGTGAGGTTGGGAACCTGCTGCTCGGCTCCTGATCGGTCTGGTGACCGATCTGGGAGCATGCAGTTCGCTCACTACTCTGCTCCTGATCGGTCTGGTGACCGATCAGGGAGCATATAGTGGGTTTTGGTTCCCCTTACTGCTTGGCTCCTGATTGGTCTGGTGACGATCTGGCACACTGTTCGGATAATTCTGGTGAATGATCAAGTGTCGCGAGTTCCTCACTATGACCGATCAGGACGGAGCCTGATCGGTCTGAGCATGCCCTGATCGGTCTGGTGACCGATCAGGAGGGTTGGACTGCGAAGCTAAGAAATCACGCTGCAAAGGGGTGGATCGGACTAGTGACCGATCCACAACCTGGGATCGGTCTGGTGATCGGTCCTGGAGAAATCGCGATTTCTGATTGAGCGTTGGGGACCGATCAGGATGGAGCCTGATTGGTCTGAACCCACTTTGATCGGGCTGGTGACCGATCAGGAGGCTCTCTGATCAGTCCGGTGACCGATCACTTTAATTCAAAATGCACTGTCAGACGCTCTGATCGCATCTGAACACATCTGATTTCTCTGCGCTTAATCTCTGATACTTGATTCACTGCTGATTTGTTGTGCTAATGCTCTGATTAAGTGTGCAGGTGACAGGGATGGATTCAAACACTCAAGGAGAGTCAATGGAGGTCTTTCCTTGGAGCAGGTTTGTCCATTTGCCATCTCAGGTTGCAACGGACGCTAGCGCTGGCTGGAGCTGCTGACTGGGGCTGGTCTGATGGAAGCTCAGGGAGTCCATGAGAGCTCAGTGGTAGGCTGGTGGTTGCAGGTGAGCAACTGGAGGCTGCAGTGAGATGACCTGACAATCAGTGGAGGGACTTAAGCGCTTGGTGGCGAAGAAGTCTCAACAACAACAACGCTGCATACACTTTATCAGTTTTTTCAGTTCTTGCGACAACAAAGTTCTCCACATTGTACTTGTGCGATCTGTGGTTCCATCATCTTGAGCTAGCAACTGCGATTACACTACTATCTGAAGCAACCTCTGTTACTTGAGCATTTGGAAGAAGAACCAGGAAGCTTGGCGAGTCCATCAGCGAGAAGACACGAAGAAGGGAGTTCTTGCGTGAGATCTGCGCTGGGTGGAGCTCGGTGAGAAGTTTGCTTGGGTTCTTGCTATTCTAAGTGCTCTGTAAGATCCTTCTTATGTTTCATTGTGCTTAAAACTTTATCTTTGTTGAAACGCTGTGGAGAGATTACTCCACCGAGAAGGAGGTTGCGTTTTATTAGGATTTTCCGGGGCTTGATCTGCCAACGATCAAGGGATCGCCCACCTTAAGGGCATGCCAAGGAGTAGGGGCAAGTTATCCCCGAACCTTATAAATCCTCTTATTAGTGTTCCTGTGTTTGTTCTTAGCTTAGGGTTTAATTCTGCAACTCTGTTTTTCTTGTGCTTCCGCTGTACTACTAACGTTTGAGTGCAAAAATCGAAAAGTGCTAAAGTTTAAGTGTCTGACTACATTCACCCCCCCCTCTCTAGCCATCCAAGTTCCAACAATCATGTCCTCAAGATAATCGCTCATTTAAATGAGATGGAAGTCCTTGGAGCTGAAATTGATTAGGAAACCCAGGTCGATATCATTCTCCAGACGCTACTAAAGATTTTGAGCAGTTACGCCTGAACTACAACATCAACAAAAGGATATATTCGTTGGCGGAACTTCTAATAGAACTCCAGGTAGCAGAAGGGCTATTTCGTCAAAGTTCTCAAGCTTATATTGCTGAAAACATTTCTGCTTCTAAGCCGAAAGGCGGTAAGAAGAAGAAGAAACAAGTTGGTTCGGCAAAGAAAGCGACTGGATCTCAAGGACTACAAGCTAGAGTGAAGAAGCCAAATGGCAAGTGCTTCACATGCAAACAGGCTGAAATTGGAAGGTGGACTGTCCCCGCTAAAAGGAGAAAAATGAAGGTATATCTTTTTCATTAGTTGTTGAAACATGTTTAGCGGTGTTATCTATCGGTACCTGGTGTGTAGATACGGGAGTCACTAATCATGTTTGCAATTCATTACAGGGGTTCTAGGAAACCAGACGACTATCTGAGGGCGAGATTACTGTTTACATGGGCAATGCTACGGAGATGATGGCTATTGCAGTGGGAGATGTTTATTTATCTTTTGATAAAAATAAATATTTGATTTTGAGAAATTGTCTTTACGTACCTTATTTTAGAAAGAATTTAATTTCAGTTTCTAAAGTATTTATGGATGGATATTCTGTTTCTTTTAATGATAGAGTTGTTATCAAAAGGAATAGGGTGATTATCAGTTTTGGTACGTTGGTTGACAATTTGTATACTCTTAATCCAATAACTACCCCAATGCAAATGGAAATTAATAGCATATCTTCTAATTCTAATAAGAGAAAAGAACCTTCGAAAATAAACCAAATATATCTTTGGCATCTAAGGTCGGGTCATATTAACTAAAGTAGAATTCAAAGGTTGATAGCCGATAGACCTTTAGGTTCATTAGTGGTGGAAAATTTCCTAACCTATGAATCTTGCTTGGAAGGAAAAATAACCAAGAGGACTTTTAAGCCCAACGGGTATAGAGCCAAAGAAGTGTTGGAATTGGTTCATTCTGATTTATGTGGTCCTATGTCTATCCAGGCAAGAGGTGGCTTTGAATATTTTGTCTCATTCATAGACGACTATTTGAGATATGGATACATTTACCTGATGCACCGCATGTCTGAGTGCTTTGACAAGTTCAAAGATTACAAGGCTGATATAGAGAAGTGTCATGGTAAAAGTATCAAGACACTACGGTCTGATCGTGGTGGTGAGTACCTCTTGGAAGAGTTTAGGAGTTACTTGTTAGAGGCTGAGATTCTATCCCAATTGACCGCACCTGGTACACCCTAATAGAACGGTGTGGCAGAGCGAAAGAATAGGACTCTTATGAAAATGGTTAGATCAATGATGAATTATTCTAAATTACCAAATTCATTCTGGGGATATGCTTTGGAAATGGTAGTATATATTCTGAACTTAGTACCTTCTAAATCAGTACCCTCTACTCCCATAGAATTATGCAATGGGCGTAAGCCTAGTCTAAGACTTATTCGGATTTGGGGTAGTCCATCACATGTGCTGAATGGAGACTCTGATAAGTTAGAATCTCATACGGAAGTTTGCTTGTTTGTGGGCTATCCTAGAGGAATGAAAGGTGGTTTGTTTTATAGTCCTAAAGATCAGAAGGTTATCGTTAGCACGAATGCCCGATTTTTAGAAGAGGATTATCTAATGAACAACAAGCCCATGAGTAAGATTGTTCTAGAGGAAATGAGAGGGGAAGTTCCTACTTTAGTACCAATGGTACAGGATGATATACCGTAAGTGACTGCACCGCGTGTCCAGATGATACACAGGTAGTACCTCATCAAAGTGGGAGTGTTGTTAAACAACCTGACAGATTCATGTTCGTGGGAGTGTCTTCGGACTTGGTCCCTAGTGAACATGAACCTAATCCTTGGACCTATGATAAAGCACTCCAAGATAAAGATGCGGTATCTTGGCAAAAGGTGATGAAATTTGAGATAGAATCTATGGATTCTAATCAAGTCTGGGAGCTTGTAGAACCACCGGATTGTGTAAAAGACATTAGATGTAAATGGGTATACAAAAGAAAGAGAGGATCAGACGGAAAGGTGGAAACCTTTAAAGCAAGGCATGTTGCGAAGGGGTATACTCAGAAAGAGGGGATCGATTATGAGGAAACCTTTTCGCCGGTAGCCATACTTAAGTCTATTCGGATTCTCTTATCTATTGCTGCTCATATGGATTATGAGGTTTGACAAATGGATGTCAAGACAGCTTTCCTTAACGGAAGTCTTGAAGAAAATATCTATATGAAGCAACCAGAGGGATTCATTGCAAAGGGCAAAGAGCATCTTGTGTGCAAGCTTAATCGGTCTATTTATGGATTGAAACAAGCTTCAAGATCTTGGAACATCTGGTTTGATGAGGTAATCTAGTCTTATGGATTCATACAATGTCCGGATGAGTCTTGTGTAAACAAGAGGAGTGACAGAAACGTAGTGGTATTTCTTGTACTTTACGTAGATGGCATTTTGTTGATTGGCAACAATGTCAAAGTGTTGTCAGACGTAAGGGTATGATTGTCCAAACAATTTGATATGAAGTACTTGGGAGAAGCTGGACACGTCCTTGGGATCAAAGTTATAAGAGATCGCAAGAAAAGGATGTTGTGCTTATCTTAAGCTTCGTTTATTGACACTATCCTAGCTCGTTTTAGCATGCAAAACTCCAAGAAAGGTTTTCTACCTTTTCGACATGGAGTACCTTTATCTAAGGAGATATGTCCTAAAATATCAAAGGAGATAGAGGAGATGAAGGCAGTTCCTTATGCTTCGGCTGTAGGAAGCCTAATGTATGCTATGTTATGTACGAGACTTAATATCTACTTTGCCGTGGGCATGATTAGCAGATATCAAAGTAATCCAGGACAAGGACATTGGACTGTGGTAAAGCATTATTAAAGTACCTGAAAAGGACTAGAAATTATATTCTAGTTTACCAGGCAGATCATTTGTTGCCTGTGGTTACACGGATTCTGAGTTCCAATCAGATAGGGATAACAGTAAGTCTACCTCGAGTTATGTGTTTACATTGGGAGGCGGAGCCATAGTATGGAGGAGTATCAAGTAGAAATGCATTGCGGACTCTACCATGGAAGTTGAGTATGTGGCAGCCTCTGAGGTAGCCAAAGAAGCTGTATGGCTCAGGAACTTCTTGATGGATTTAGAGGTGATTCCTGGTTTACCCAAAGTTATCACAATTTATTGTGATAATAGTGGTGCAGTAGCAAACACGAAGGAACCACGATCCCATAAGGCAAGTAAACACATTGAGTGCAAGTATCACCTGATACAAGACATCGTAAAGCGAGGAGAAGTTGTTGTCGCCAAGATTGCATCAGTAAATAACTTGGCAAATCCTTTCACTAAGGCCCTTCCAGCGAAAGCTTATGATAGGCATGTTGAGGGGATGGGAATCAGATGTAAGATAGTTTGATGGCAGCATAGTCTTTTAGTATAAGTGGGAGATTGTTAGGATGTATACTATAAGCCTAGCTTTTGTATGAATATCTATTTTGGAATAAGAATCACAGTGGTCATATGTTTACATTTTATATTTGTTATATATGTAGTTGTCTGTTACTTTATATTGTAGATAACATGGTGTGTGGTGTCACACAGAAGATCATGTTGTCAGTTCCTTGTAAAGTATAAGTAGTGGCTCACAACCAAGATGGATTTGGACAAACCATTGGAACGGTTGTAGTGTAAATTGGTATTAGTCTATCTTGACTATAGAATTTCACTAGTATACTTTGTTTGTATTGAGTAGGACCATTTTGAGGTGATTCGATTTATACTAACTATATAATCGAACAAGACCTCAAGTTAATATGGATGTACATGCTCTTAATCCAAATATAATAACGAGCACGTACACTTAATATTTATTTCTTTAATTTACCAATGGACGAGATTTATTCGTTAAATCAATAGGCTCGGTAAATTAAGAAATAATATTTTTATATGGTGTGTCATTGATTAGAGAAGGAAACCGTGTCCTAATTATTTAGGATGATAATGTCTCCTTGAGGAGCTCATAAGGATTATCATGTAAATCCTGCAGGTGGGCATGGTCCGACATGATAATAAAGTTGAGTGGTACTACGTACTCTTGGAGTTAGATATTAATTAATTAAATTATTAGTAATTTAATTAATTAATAGACATGCGATATCTTAAACACGGGGAGATAATGTACACATAATAAGAAGGAGCCCATATTTTATTATGGGGTTGGTACGGTAGTTCAATAATAACTCATTAGTGGAGCGAGTTATTATTAACGGGTCGGGTTAAAGATTCGTTAGGAGACTAAAACAAACTCCTCCTCATGGTCCCTATTGTAGCCTATAAATTCCCTCATAAGCCACCAAGAGAAATCCCTAAGCCTTTCTTTCCTCTCTCTCTCTCTCCCTTTGCCTTGCGCCGCCGGCAACAAGAGGAGGGGGGGGGGGGTTCGGCTAGGGTTCAAGCGAGGAGAGAATTCTTTCTTTCTCTTCTTCTTTTTCTTCTTCTCTTCTCTCCCTTGGCCGGCACACCATCTCCTTGGAGTAGGGTGTGCGCAATCTTGAAGGAAGGAGGGTGTAGGATCGTTGTCGGTCGATAGAGGAGGGTGAATATCGACTTGAAAAATTCGTCAGAAATCTCGTCGGAAACCATCTTTCTATCAGGGTTAGTACGCAGCGGAAATGAAAATAAAGAAAGACAAAACCAACACAGACTCGCGGGATTTATTTACTTGGTTCCCGACCCCCCTGGGTTGGTATATCCAAGGTCTATGTACTCGGTGTGAGTCCACTCATGATCTCCTTTCTGGAATTTCCGAAGGTGGAGAATACCTGTCTTATAGTATGATTTACAAACAAAGAATAAATAAATTGAACTCGTAAAATAACACGCAAACCAATATAGAACTCAACCAACTCTAGCAGTCCGAAGTGTCGCGCACTTCCTCCTGGAGCCTCCTTGGTCACAAAGCTTCGACTGGAGCGCTTTTGCTTTGCAGAAAATGCTTAGACAGTTGTGGAAATTGATGTATTGCATTGAGAGGTCGAACCCCTTTATATAGTAGTGTCCAGGGCGCTTGTGATGTCTTGGGCGCCTGCCACGTAGCGGTCAAAGCTTCATCCATCGCACTGAACTCGTAGCATGGATAAGCCTTCTTTCCCAGGCACCTGGGACCTCCCAGGCACTTGGGAATCCACAGCGCCTGGCTTGCCAGGCATCTGGGAGTGAGCTGCCCCAACTGAGGCGCCCAACAAGCCTGGGGCGCCTGATTCAGGTCAGGCGCCCTGGATGACCTTCCCAGGCAGCTTTGCTTTCTGTTTCATTCTCCTATCTTGCCTCCAACTCCAGGTACCTGCAAAATAACAAAACACACAACAAAACAAATATTCTTAGCCTTACCGAATGGTTCTGACTTTGGATTTCACCCGAAACCCTAGGTCGAACCGACGCCTAATGTTCCCTTTCCCGGAGAACGCGTCCTCACCTACTCCACATTGGAGAAGTTGTGTTTGCCAACCAGAACCTCTGGTTGGACTTTCACTTAGCCTCCGAGAACCCGAATCTCGAGATGTCCGACCTCGACCCATCTCTACTTCTGTTCGCGATCCCCGCTCGACTAAAGCTTTTGCCAACTAGGACCTCCGTTGGACTTTTGCTTGGCCTCCGAGAACTTGAATCTCGAGACGTCCGACCTTAACCCGTCTCTACTTCTATCTGACAACTCTCGCTCGGCAAAGACTCCGTTACCCGATCCCCGACCAGGACTTAGTGCTCAGTCCCCCGGACCAAGACTTCGTGCCCAACTTCACTCACCAGGACTTAGTCCAACCTAGCTTCATTTGCTAGGACCCAAGTTCACTCACTAGGACTTAGTCCAACCTAGCTTCACTTGCTGGGACCCAGCTTCACTCACCAAGATTTAGTGCCCAACTTCACTCAACAGAACTTAGTCCAACTTAGCTTTCCTTGCTAGGACCCAGCTTCACTCACCAGGATTTCTTTCATCAAAATCACTCCTTTGCTAGTCATCATGATCCCGACTAGACTGTTGGATCGTACTAAATCGATAGAGTGGGGGGGTGAATATCGAGATCAAATTTTTCGGAACACTTTAGAGAAAACACGCAGCGGAAAATAAATCAATTGCGAACACAGGTTTGTTTTACTTGGTTCGGAGTCGCGGTCGGCTCCTACTCCAAGGCCCACGGTCCTTGACCGTTTACTTTGGGCAATTCTATATTCAGAAAATCTTTTACAAGTTGATAGTACAGATATAGAATAGGAAATTGAATTAGCAACACTTTCATAATTTAAGTTTACCGACGCCCGAGGTGGATCGAATTTCGGAGCAGAGAGTCATCGTCGGTGTTGGAATCTCGAAGTTAAAGTTTGTCGGGGCGCAGCACTTGATCGAATTTCGATGTTTCTTGAAGCATTGGGGGTGAACCCCTTTTATAGCACCCATGGGGGAGCCCGTGTCGATGGGGGCGCCTACACGTAGCCTCCCCTGTAAGATCTCTTATCCGCAGGCTCGGTCAGTGCTTATCCATCTTCACTGGGGCACCTGAGCTGATGGTGTTAGTGATATGAGAGAAGTGTCCTAAGGCAATCGCCTTATGATGTAAACATTTATATTAATAAATGATAATTCACTATTTGAGTATACATGTTTTGTGTATTTGATTGGGATCTTAAACTCATATACTGAATGTCCGCCATACAATTCACAGCATAAGAGAATTTGTGATGGGATCACAACTAGTGATTATCTCTAAATGTGCAAATGTGAATTGTTGGAAATATCCCTAGTCGATGAATTGATAAATACGGATATTATCAATTCTGTTGAGACTAGCATGGGTTATTCTCTATTCAGCTGATTCTCACTGGCTGGTGACATTGGGATGTCCGGAGATAAACATGGATGCTAGTTAAGGGAACTAGTTCATTGGAGTGACTAGCTGTAAGACTTCATATGGGAATCTACATGTAGATATGTCAATGAAGATCTTACTGCGGCTTAAGTGCGATGTTCCTTTGACTTGCGGTGTTCAAGTCATCTTGGTCATGGAGACTTATACTTTGACATCTTAAGCAAGCATCTCCAAGGAGGTGTGGACCCAGGATGATCGGGTATAAGCCGAAGTGCCCGAAGATGTTTGAACAGCCTACAAAGGATTCACCACTCCTTGCGAGGAGATGTATACCCAGGCCTATCGTCGGATTGTTACTCAAAGCCTCTGGCCAGAGCATATCATGTTAAGAGTGCGAGTCTCTTAAATACATGAGAGTAATTAGAAATCCAAAGGACGAGAAAGACACTACTTGGGCTAGGTGTGACGTAGTCAGCCTAGTGGGGACTGACACCATTGACCGTGTCCTGAACCAAGTGGGTATAAGGTGGTGAAGGGAATGAGGCACGATTTAGTAGAGCTGCTGAAGGGTTTCAGAATAATTTCTTCTGAGGTCAAACCATTGATCTTTCGATTAATTGGGGATCATGATGTACTACTAGGTGTCACTCATGATCGTTCTATAATTAATGGGTTAATTATAGACGGCCAACATAAATCGAAAGCCTATTTAGTCACACGCAATACGAGTAATCCGAGGGATTTAAAACGAGTTGAAAATTGGATTTTCCGATCAAGAGAAACGAGTCGAATCTGAGTTAGTCAGAGGCGCAATGGAAGCCAAAAATGGCTAAGTCTTTTGAAGGCTTTTTGGGCAAATTAAATGAGTTTAATTCGCGGTTTATTGGGTTGGTTTTGGCCGGCCACACCCTCTTTGGTGGCCGGCCAAATAAGAGGAGAAAAACCAATTTAATTGGTTTAATTAATAAAATAAATCTAGTGTGATTTATTTTATAAATTATGGATAAATAAATTTGTATAAAGAAATTTATATAAATAAAATTTATAGAAATTTATTCTTTTATGGAAGATTAAAATAATCCACGAATTGGTTTATTTTAATTTTATAAAATCAATTATGAATTGATTTTTCCATAATAAGAAAGTTTATAAATTTCTTATAAAAATTTATTTCATAATTTAAAGAGAAGAAGAATTAGTTTTATTATAAATTAGTTTATAATAAAGACTTGGTTTAAACGGAATAATTAATAAGAAAATTTATAAGATAAATTTCTTATAACCAATTCCGTTAATTCCGTTAATTCGGTTTAGAGGGAGACTTAGCAAAGGAGTTGCTACTATATAAAGGAACCAAAGGCTAGCCCTTTATTCCAATTAAGAGATTAAGGATTCTCTCTCTCTCTTTCTTAATCTCTCCTCTCCTCCTTCTCTTCTTCCTCCCTTAGGGCCGGCGCACCCTAGCTCCTCTAGGGTCGGCGCCCAACCACAACCAAGGAGGTGGTGCCGTGAGCATTAAAGAAGAAGGAGAACCCGAACACGAAGAAGAAGAAGCGGATTGCGATTCCTCTCTTCCCGAAATTTGATTCCGTTACTTCGTTGGTTAGTTTTTCCATTATTTCTCTTATTCTTCTAGTTGTGCCTTCCGAGAATCTAGTAGTTCTCGTCGGCACAAAACTCGTGACTTTGTGAAGTCATCCCGAAGAGAACTCGGCGTGGACGCGAATAGAGGCGGAGCTTCCAAGGGACGCTACGGTTGGATCTCGTCCCTTACTTCGAGTTACGAGAGGTACTTAGTAAATAAGTTTACTTTTCCGCAAAGTTTTATTTTATGATTATGTCAACACACCATAAGATTGCATGCTAGATACGAAGTTAAAATAATTTAGGAAATTATTTTATGCAAACTCTTCCGCTGCACGTAAAAATTTTAAATTTTACGAACTCGTATCCTTGTCGACATGCACCCGGTCCCAACAGATGGGGGCGCCCGTGACCTCACAGGCACCTGAGCTGAGTATGTCCAGTGGCTTCGTGGCTATTTACTTTGCTTGCTTCTGTTTTGCTTTTGCACTGGGGTGCCCGTATCCATCCGGGCGCCTAACCCCAGTAAGGTGCCTCAGCTGCAGAAAACCAGTCCTTCGATCCCTGCAACCAAGGTTAGTTCCAAAACAAAGAAGCAAAACATATTAGCCTTTATTTACAGCCTAAGCTGTCTTGGTTCTGACTTTGGGTCTCCCAAATGGAACCCTAGGTCGAACCGACGCCTACTGTTCTCTCGACGGGGAACGCGTCCTCACCTACTCCTCTCAGGAGAGTTTACCTTTTGCCAATCGGCTCCTCCAGTTGGACTTTTGCCCAATCCACCTGACCAGGTCCTCGTGCCCAACTTCCGGTCAGGTCTTCGGTGCCCAGCCTATTGCCAGGACTTCTTGGCCAGTCCTTGACCAGGACTTCTTTGCCCAACTTTCGGTCAGGTCTTCTTGCCCAGTCCTCGACCAGGACTTCTTTGCCGAACTTTCGGTCAGGTCTTCTTGCCCAGTCCTCGATCAGGACTTCTTTGCCCAGCCCTCTGCTAGGACTTCTTACCTAGTGTACCTAGGACTTTTCCTGCACACTCAGTAAGTATGTTAGATCACAATAACACCTTAACTTCTGAACCCTTTGCCATTATCAAAATCCAGGTTTGACTTAGGTGCTTCCTGCACCAACAATCTCCCCCTTTTTGATTTATGGCAACACGGTTCAAAAAGTTAAGTTAAAGACACATATAACAAGCAACGTATTAAGTTTCCTCCCCCTGAAATGAAAATTCTTGTAACGCCCTCTTTTTTTTTTTCATAAAGCGGCGTTACATTAACATACTTGGGCATGTAGACATCATAAGGCAGCGGAATAACTTTAAGACTTACACATACATGCCCTACTACTATTCTTAACATAATGACATGGGAACTTGGCATATTAACTTTGTACATAGCATCATATCATACTTAACATCATGTCATAGAGTTTCATAAGTCACCATTCAAACACATAAGTAGTAAAGATAGAGTTCTAGCATAAAACGAGTAAACATATTGTTTTTCTTGGCCACGTCACTACCACACACATGCATTCTTGCCCTCCTGCTGCTTCCTTACAGTCCCCTTGCGTGATCTGCGGTATAAGGAAATAAGACTATAAGCACATAGGTTTAGTAAGACTCATTCTTACTCACTAAAACCATTCATCACTTAATCATAAACACATGAAACATAAACATAACTTGAACATAATTCAATTTAGCATAGCCTAGTACATGACATAGACTTAAACATAAGGAAACATTCTTAACATGCATGGAACATGGCATAAGCATAAACATAAAGAAGCATTCTCAACATGCATGATACATGGCATAAACATAAACATAAAGAAGCATTCTCAACATGCATGATACATGACATAAACATAAACATAAAGAAACATTCTTAATATGCATGATACATGGCATAAACATTATAAACATAAAGAAGCATTCTTAATATGCATGATACATGGCATAAACATAAACATAAAGAAGCATTCTTAACATGCATGATACATGGCATAAACATAAACATAAAGCATTCTTAACATGCATGATACATGGCATAAACATAAACATAAAGCATTCTTAACATGCATGATACATGGCATAAACATAAACATAAAGCATGAACTAACATGTATGGCATAAACATAAACATAAACATTCTTAATATGCATGATACATGGCATAAACATAAACATAAAGAAGCATTCTTAACATGCATGATACATGGCATAAACATAAACATAAAGAAGCATTCTTAATATGCATGATACATGGCATAAACATAAACATAAAACATTCTTAACATGCATGATACATGACATAAACATAAACATAAAGCATTCTTAACATGCATGATACATGACATAAACATAAACATAAAGCATTCTTATCATGCATGATACATGGCATAAACATAAACATAAAGCATGAACTAACCTGTATGGAATAAACATAAGCCTACTTTCCATCATATCATAGGGCATCTTCTTAACATAATCATGAGCATAAATCGTTTACTATCATGCTTATTTCTTGACATGGACATAAGTATAAGACATGAATAGCATGGCATAATACAATACATGAATGCATGAGTCTAATGCATATACATAGGGATGCTTAACTTTTTAAAACATACTTTTAAATACTTAAACATCATCATATCATCATTGGGGGTCCCCGGCTTGTACCACATACATACATCATAAGCGCGCATCCCTAAGTAGATACGAGGTAGCGAGCCCCGACCTACTAGGGTAAGGACAGCATAGTCGGTAGTCCCAGAACTGGGGCGTTCTTAAGGTGCCCATCCTTGTTGCACAGCTTCGGTAGTGCCAGAACCGTGGACAGCATAGTCGGTAGTCCAGAACCGGGGCGTTCTTAAGGTGTCCATCCCTTGGACCCATACTTCGGTCCGGTACAAGCCCATTCATAAAGTAAAATACTTTACATACTTCATCATTCATAAGACATGGCATACATCTTCATTCATAAAACATGGCATGCATCTTCATTCATAACATGGCATGCATCTTCATTCATAAACATAGCATGTGTAACGACCCGGCCAGTCTACCGGCCCATTTACCGGTTTCACGACCGTCGTACCGTCGTACCGTCAACCATCAACCGTGTCGTCATTCATAACATGACATGCATCTTTATTCATAAAACATAGCATGCACTTTCATTCATAAACATAACATGCATCATTATTATAATCATAACATGCATCTTTATTTATAGAACATAGCCTACTTACGTAACCATCATTCTTATTCCTAGTGTTTGCATAATCATGACATATAAGGTAAGCATTGCATTACATTCATTGAACATGGCACGCTTGCATAGACATTTATCCTAATCCATAGAACTTGCATGATCATCATGCATAGGTAAACATTGCATTTCGTACATAAGCATGGGATCTATCTCAAGCATGCATAGGTAGGACTTCCATAAACATACTACCTACCATTCAAGTACATGGCATAGGACATAAGACATTCATAATTAAACCCTATTAAGCATGGCATCCAATCATAAACATACAAACATAAAACATGGTGCTTAAGGTTAGGGTTATAGGTAACTTAAGTTCTACCACATGCTTGAACCTTGATACATACATATATATACTTCATGGTAAAGCATAAATCATCATTCTTCAAACCCTAACCCCATCCAAACCCTACATTCCTTTGCTTGGCCGAAACCTATAGGGATGGGTTCCATCATTCAATTAACATGTCAAATAGCATAAGGTAAAGAACCAACCATACTTTACTTATAAGACCATGGGAGGCCATTAGGGCTCATAATTAGGGTTGTCCCTAACCTTTAGCCCTCTTTCCTTGTGCTGGCCGAAACCCTATAAGGCCATGGGTGCATGGAAAATTCCATGAAAACCCCAATCAAACATTAACACCAAACATACTCTACCATAGAGCCATTGGGACCCCCTTGCTTGAGGGAATCCCTAACTTTTTGCCCTAGATCCAACTTGGCCGAAACTTGTGGGGGTCACAAAGCCTTGTAAAAGTTCACATAAGTCCCCCTCAATCTCCCTTATATCATGATAATACACAAAACACATGCTTGAGGGTTTAGATTCATCCCTACCCATGGATTCATGAGATGGCCGAAACCCTAGGGGATCCTAGGGTACCCCAAAAATTCTCAAAAATTATATTTAATCTCTAAACATCATGAGGACACATTAGAAAACATAATAGAGATTTTTAGCATCATCATGGACTTAAAAACCTATGCCGAACCTATGTTCATGTGGATCGAGAATGCGAGAGATGAATGTCGCAATCTCGATAAAAAGAGCTGGCAGCGGAAATAAAAGAAACACAACGCAAACACAGCCGTTACTTGGTTCGGAGCCGGGTCGACTCCTACTCCAAGGCCACGTCGTGACGTTTTCTGCGGGCAATTCTATAAGTTCGCAAAAGTTTACACACAAATAATAAAAATATTCTCGTAAACTTAAATACAACTCTTGTTACCGACGTCCGGTGAAGATTGAAGTTCTGGAGCAGCGGGACGTCGTCGGCTTGAGTTGGCAGCTTTCTGGAGCGTGTCGTGGAAGCAGAAGAGCGTAGAATTGTCGAAGGAATTGGTTGTTCAAGAATAGGGTCGAGGCCCTCTTTATATAGGGCAGGGGGCGCCCGACATGCTCGGGGCGCCCCCCACGTGGCACTTGATCCGGCGAGCCCTCTGGTCAAGGCTGATCTCTTCATCTTCGGGATCAGCTTTGACCGGGGCGCTCGACGCGCGCGGGGCGCCCGGTTGACCGGTCAAAGCGTCATCTTCAGGGCTTCGCGAGAGTGAGCTGCAGCAGCCTTCAGTGGCGTGGCACAGTGGGCGCCCGAGACACGCGGGGCGCCCGACATGCGGCTGCTGTCGGGGCGTTTACCTCTCTGCTGACTTTGGGTTGACTCTGGGGCGCCCGACACATCCGGGGCGCCCTGCTCAGCTACGGCCTCACTCCTTTGAGGCTCTCTGAGCTGCAGAAACACAGTCCTTCGGTCCTGCATCCAGGGTTAGTCCAAAACAGCAAATAATAAGTTAGTTAAAACAGCCTTAGCTGTCTTGGTTCTGACTTTGGATCTCCAAAATGGAGCCCTAGGTCGAACCGACGCCTAATGTTCCCTCAAGGGGAACGCGTCCTCACCTACTCCTCTCGGGAGAATTTACCTGGTGCCAACCGGATACTCCAGTTGGACTTTTGCCCGGCAGCCCTTCGCCAGGACTTGGTTTTCTCCTAGCAGCCCTTCGCCAGGACTTGGTTTTCGCCTAGCAGCCCTTCGCCAGGACTTGTTTTTCGCCTAGCAGCCCTTCGCCAGGACTTGGTTTTCGCCCAGCAACCCTTCGCCAGGACTTGGTTTCCTGACAGCCCATCGTCAGATGCCTAGCAGCCCTTCGCTAGGACTTGGTTTCCTGCACTCTCAAGCAGCATTGTTAGACAACAATTAACCCTTAACTTTGAATCCTTTGCCAATATCAAAACAAGGTTCGATCTGGTGCTTCCTGCACCAACAGTTCATGCCTTCTTTTCTTTTTTTTCCAACATAAAATCTCAAACAACTTCATATTATGCTAAAATCCAAAAGGAACTATTATACCACAGGTGAGGGAGTCTTACCTTGGTTGATCTTGATTTTTTCACCTTGATTATAGAGAATCAAAAGAACTCTTTAGACCCTAAGTCACCTCTAGCCCTTGTAGTCTTGGGAAACCTCTAGATCTTGGAGATGAGACCTTCTTGTGGAGCTTTTCCAAGGGAAAACCTCCCTTATGGTGTTCGGCTAGAATGAGGAAGGAGGAGGAGAGAAAATGCAATTGATAGAAGGAAGAAGGTAACTCCCAAACCCCCCTCTTTATAACCCATTAAGGAGGTAAATGAAGAGTCTCTTCATGACCCTTCATCTTCTTCTAAGCCTTAACCAATATCCACTTCATTTCCTCCTAGCACTCCCTTGCTAGGTGAATTGGTTAAAGCATACATGGTTATACAAGAGGTCCAAGGTTCAATCCTTGGTGCATGCACAATTTTTTCCACTTATTTTTATTTTATTTTCCTAGTATTTTCGAAAATCCCTTAAAAATTCCCCATAATTATGTTAATATTTCTTATTAAAATCCCTTTATATTTCTATAAATTTTTACCTAAAATTCACCAATAATCATGGTACTAGAAAGCCCAGATAAGGCCCTTAGTGCCCATTTCCTCAATTGAATTGGAAAAAGGCATGGATTTCTAGGCTAAAATTTGTGTCAATACTTCTAGTCCCTCGGAAAATTACCTAGACATGCTTAATATTTTAAAGAAATATTAAGAAAATTTTCCGGGTCGTTACAATTCTCCCCCTGAGTTTTTCAAAAATATGTGGGGCTTTTAAAACACTTCTAAGTCCTTGACTGTTCTTAGAGAAATTAAAAAAAAATATTTTCCAAAAGATTTTTCAAGTAAACCACTTAGAAAATTTTCCAAAAAGACTTTCAAGTTAGATACATAGAAAATTTTCCAAAAGACTTTCAAGTTAGATACTTAGAAAATTTTCCATAGACTTTAAGTTAAACACTTAGAAAATTTTCAAAAGACTTTAAGTTAAACACTTAGAAAATTTTCAAAAGACTTTAATTAAACACTTAGAAAATTTTCAAAAGACTTTATGTTAAATACTTAGAAAATTTTCAAAAGACTTTAAGTTAAACACTTAGAAAATTTTCAAAAGTCTTTAAGTTTAAACACTTAGAAAATTTTTATTTTTGAAATGCTTAGATTTGAAACCATTTTTAAGCATTTATTTACTTTACTTTTTGAAAAAGAAGATAAAAATTTTGAAAAATTAAAATTTGAAAAAAAAAACTTCTTTTCTCTCCTTTCCTTTCTCTCCCCCTTTGCCATATATAAAAAAAATATTATAGCAAAAAAAATTAGAGTAAAGGAAGTAAAGTTCTGTATTGAACCAACTATTAAAAATTACGCATAAGCTGGACCAAACCAATTTAAATCTTCTTTTTCGGGTCCTGTCTAACCCAGTTAGCTACTTATTAACTGTCATAAATAGTAGCTTTCACTAGGGTTAGTCAAGTTAAGTGATTTGATCAAGTTAGATTTTCTAAGCTTGACACTTAACCTGATTACTGTTCAGTTGGTATGTATTGCCCCAATTACTGCAGATGCACTGACTTAAAGCATCTTGAATCAAGGCATAGACCTAAGCATCTCAACCCAGTCTAGGTTGTCAATCAAAAGTACCCTAAGGTGCTTGTGAGATGCTGGCTTCTAGATCTATAGGTGCATGCAGTTCTAGGGTTAGGGCCTAAGCTAAGTCCATTTGCGAAAAAGCCCTAGTTTTGAAGGGGGTAAGTTTTTTTAAAAAAAACTAAGTCAGAAATTTTTTTAAATTTCAAGACAAAAATGATTTTTCAAACATATTAAATAATAGATAAGAAATAAAGCAATTTTTTTAAAAAAACATGTAGAGCAGTCCTATTCTACTAAGCATAACCCTAACTGCCTTCTTAGTGAGCTAAACTCAGACTCAGGTAAGGGTTTGGTAAAGATATCGGCTATGTTTGACTTTGAGTCCACATGTTTAAGGACTATTTCACCCCTAGCTACATGGTCCCTTACAAAGTGATGTTTAACTTCTATATGCTTTGTTCTTGAATGCTGAATTTGGTTTTTAGTTAGATTGTTGAGCTTATGTTATCAATGTAGACTTGAGTTTGGGTGTAGTCAAGATGGAAGTCCTTAAGAGTGTGCATCATCCATAAGAGTTGTGCTACACACTCTCCTAAAGCAACATATTCTGCTTCGGTTGTAGATAGGGTTATGCAGTGTTGCTTTCTACTGCACCAACTGACTAGACTATTTCCAAAAGTTGGCAGCTTCCACTTGTACTCTTTCTATCTAGTTTGCATCCAGCATAGTCAGAATCAGAGTATCCTGACAAGTTGAAGGTTGAGGTTCTAGGATATCAAATCCCTACATTTAGGGTGCCCTTAATATATCTAAGTACTCTTTTTAGGTCTGTTAAGTGTGATTCCTTAGCACATGTTTGGTATCTAGCACACATTCCTACAAAGAATAGGATATCAGGTCTACTAGCTGTAAGGTAAAGTAGACTTCCAATCATACTTCGATATAGCTTAAGATCTACAGGTTTACCTTCAGGTCACTATCAATTTTGATATTTGTGGCCATAGGGGTACTTATACTCTTGGAGTTATCCATTTTAAATTTCTTTATTAACTCTTTAGCATATTATGACTGGTGAACATAGTTACCATCCCTGGTTTGCTTAATTTGCAGTCCTAAGAAGAAATTGAGCTCACCAACTAAGCTCATTTCAAATTCATTTTTCATTATTTTTACAAATTCTTTGAAAAAATTTGAGTTGGTGGATTCAAAATTATGTCGTCAACATAGATTTGGCAATGAAAATGTCTTTTTCTAAGGTTTTAACAATAAGGGTAGAATCAATTTGTCCTTGGTTAAATTCCTTAGAAATAAGGTAAGTTGATAGGGTGCTTGTTTTAACCCATAAAGTGTCTTATTAATTTGAAAATGTAGTCAGGTGTTTCTAGGTCCTCAAATCTGGGAGGTTATCCTACATAGACTTCTTCTTTGATGAACCTATTTAAAAAGGCTAACTTAACGCCCATTTGGTAGAGTTTGAACCCTCTATGGGCTGCAAATGCTAATAGCATTCTAATAGACTCAAGTTTGGCTACTGGGGCATCGGTTTCATCATTGTCTAATCCTTCGACTTGACTGAACCCTTTTGCTACTAAGCGGACTTTGTTTCTGACTATTTCCCCTTGGTCATTTAGTTTGTTCCTAAATACCCACTTAGTATCTATAATAAACTTGCCCTCAAGTTTAGGTACTAATTCCCAGACTTGGTTTCTCTCAAATTGGGCTAATTCTTCTTGCATAGCTATGATCTAATCAGGATCAGGTAGGGCTTCCTTTATAGTCTTAGGTTCAATTTTTGAAATTAGTGTTATCTGACTAAGATTCTATATGAAGACCTAGTTCTGACTCCTAAGGTTGGATCACCCACAATTTGATCAGAAGGGTGACTGAGTATAGGTTTCTTGGTTCTTCTAGAACTAGGTTCAGCCTCAGGTCCGATTGGACAGTTTGGTTCAATATTTCGTTCAACTATTTGGGTTGGTTCAATTATTGGTTCAGTTGACGCAGTAGTTGGTTCAAGAGTTAGTTCATTTAGAGGTTCAACTAGTGGTTCAATTGATGGATCAATTGTATGCTCATTTACTTCTTGATCAATATTTGATGGGTTCAGGTTTTGATTATCAAATTTTGGATTAGTTTCCTCATCAAATATTAAATTCGTTGTTTCTTCAATTTTATTAGTTTGTTTATTTTAGACCCTATAGGCCCTACTTGTTGTTGAATATCCTAAGAATACTCCTGGAGTTGACTTAGACTGAAATTTACCTAGGTAGTCCTTGGTGTTTAGGATATGTACTTTGCACCCGAAGACCCTTAGGTAATGAAGGTTTGGCAGTCTATGGTAATATAGCTCATAGGGAGTTTTATTATGTCTTTTGTTAATTAGGACCCTATTTTGGATATAGCAAGCCATACTTATTGCTTCTGCCCAAAATTGGTTAGCTAGGTTAAATTCATTGAGCATTGTCCTAGCGGCTTCCTGTAGGGTTCTATTCTTTCTTTCTACTATCCCATTTTGCTGGGGGGTTCTGGGACAAGCAAATTCGTGAATATATCCATTTATTCTACAGAATTCCTCAAACCTTTGATTCTTAAACTCTCCCCGTGATCACTCCTAAGTCTTTTGATTTTGGTATCATTTTGATTTTCGATTATCTTACATAAGTCAATAAACAGGTTTAGGGTTTCATCCTTAGTTTTTAGGAACCTAACCCAGGTAAACCTAGAGTAATCATCGATAATAACTAAGCAGTATCGGTTTCCGCTTAGTGACTTGGCTCCATGTGAATCAAATAGGTCAAGGTGCAGGAGCTCAAGTGTGGTTTGAGTTAGGTCTGATTGAATTTGCTTGTGATTAGACTTGGTTTGTTTACCTTGGTTGCATGAGTTACATATCGTGTTTTCATAGTTCTTAATTTTTGGTACTCCTTTAATTAGACCAAGTTGGGTGATTTTTGAAATTAGTCTAACATTAGTGTGACCAATCTCCTATGCCAGAGGTTGGATTCTTCTAATTGAGTTAAGAGGCATTTAGGTACTAAGGGTAGATTGATAGTATAAACATTATTTTTCCTAGTACCCTTAAGCAAGACTTCTGAGTCTTGAAGGTTTCTAATCAGGCAGTCAGAGTTAGTAAATGTAACTATATAGCCAGTATCACATAATTGACTTATACTAAGCAAATAAAACTTGAAATTTTCAACCACAGAATCTTTTTAATCACAAAATTGGATTTGAGTTCAATGTTACCTGACCAATGACTTTGAGTGTAGCATTGTTGCCAAATGCTACTGAGCCTAGTTCTTGAACTTGAGTTTGGTGAATTTCAATTTGTCTCCAGTCATGTGTCTAGAACATCCACTATCCAACATCCATTGGTCCAAAGCTTTATGTTCCTACACATAAAGTATTTATTGATTTGGATCCAATTAGAATTAAGGATAGCTTAAATTGATTTTCACAACCTAATCTGTCTCACCCAATCTAGTGTTATCAATCATGTTAACCTTATGGGTTTTGTGAGACAGATTTTAATAAAATGAATATTTTAATTTGAAATCATGGTTAATTTTAAAAGGTTAAATTAATTTTGAAAGAAAATTTAATTAAGTTTTAAGTTTATTTTGAAAAGTTGTGTTGAATCTAAGATTAATTGAAATTTGTGTTAGATTCAAATCTGACAATAGTAATGTGAATTTGATTTTCAATAATTGGCTTCCAGGTCTTGGCGAGGCACTAGGCCTTCTTTGGTCGTAGCCTTATTGGATCATCAACCCTTTCCTTGACAAAGCCTTTTATTGAAAATTCATTTTCAAGTTACTTCTTGAAAGATTTTGTTCTAACTAGTTTGAGTCTTGGATTGGTAGCTTCGGCTAGTTCCACCAGAATGACTTCCCTAACGTACTATCATCTCACCTCCACCCAATACTATGTTGTTCAAATTTCAATTAAGTCATTTTAGTCCTTAGTCTAACCAGTCCTAGGTCTAAACATAATAAATTGCAGAAAGAAATAAACAAGCAATCATGCATTAGAGTTAAAGAATTAAGAAAAAAAATTTATCTAATTATGAAAATTATTTTTAAATTGGCTCCCCCTGGACTATATCCTCGATAATGATTAGGCAAGATGTGAACTTTGGGGATCCAATACTGGATTGCTCCAGCTTGGTTGTTCAAGCAAAGCTTGGGGACCCATGCTTGAACTTTGGCTCTTGGTTGATTCAATACAGCAAAATACGACCGTTGTCTCGACTTGGTTCGATACCCTAATCCAAATCGATTAAGAATGGACTTCTGTTTTCCAAGGATCATGTCAAGACCCTTGGAACCCGAAGTAAATCGTTCTAAAGCCACTCTGAGCTCCTTGACATGAGTTTTCAAGGAGGAATTTTCTTTCTCAAGCTTTTCAACTTGAGTAGAGTTTCGTTCTTGAACCTTCTCGGTCAAGAATCTTGAGTCGGCTTCCTCTTTCAGGAGTTTTACTTCCTGTCGGAGGGACTCGACCCGAATTTTGGCTTTCGCCAAGTTACGAGATAAATAAGCAATTAATTTCGATAATTCAATTTCGGAATAACCTCTTACCGTTATTTGGCCGTTTTCCAAGATTGTGAGCCTTCCGTCGTCTAGCTCCGATTCCGATCCAGTGTTGATGTCTTCCGAAGCGGTTAAAGCGAGAAGATTTGATTGTAGGGCCTCTTCTTCTTCTTCGGAGGAAGATTCATCCCACGTGGCTTGGAGAGCCTTCTTCCTTCGAGTCTTCTTGGCTTCCTTCAGATTGGGGCACTCTGATTTGTAATGACCCTTCTTGTTGCATTCGTAGCAGGTGACATTCATTTTGCCTTTTGAAGTTGAAGGTTCAACTGGATCTTCCTTCCTTCAGCTTGATTTCTATCTATTGGTTTGATGCTTCAGATCCTTGTAGTAATCCCGAGCTAGCCGCACCAACTTGGGTCGATCCCCTTCACTACCTTCTGAGTCTGAGTCTGAGTCAGACTCGGGTGCAGGTTGAGGCTTCTTTTTGGCGACTTTTCCTTGGGCTTTACCTGCAATAAAAGCAATACTTTTCTTGACCATAGTGCAGTTAGTCTGTTCATGCAACTCTAATTCTGAAAAAAGTTCATCTAATTTAATTTTTGAAAGGTCCCTAGAAACCTTGTAAGCATTTACCATAGATGCCCACAGTGTGTTCCTAGGGAACGCGTTTAGGGTATACCTGATTAGATCATGGTTCTCTACCTTGTGACCTATTGTATGTAGCCCATTCATCAGCTCCTGGATTCTGGCATGGAGTTGTGCTGCTGATTCACCTTCGTTCATTTTTATTATGTAGAGTCTGTTCAGCAACAGATCCCTTTGCTGATTCTAGTGTCGGAGGTACCTTCGTGGAGCTCAATTAGCTTGCTCCAGAGCTCTTTAGCACTGTTGAAAGGACCTACCCAGTTCAGTTATTCCTTGGTCAATCCACATTGTAACATCTGGGTTACCTTTGCATCAGCCTCGATCTTCTTTTTCAACGAGGCATCCCATTCAAAGTAGTGTTGTGCCACTCCTTCTGCATTCTTGGGGATCTCGAGGCCAGATTGGATTATTATCCACATGTCCACCTGAGTTTTCAGGTGGACTTTCATCCTGCTTTTCCAGTAGGAGAAATCTTCTCCACTGAAAAGCGGTGGTCTGGCAGTGCTGAAACCCTCTTGCATGGCCATAATATTTTTTGAAAAAAAAATGACAAGGAAAACTTGTTCCAAGACTTAGTCTTGGATTAGTAGTGCCAAAGAAAATTAATAGAAATGAAATCTGACCGAGTGGTGTTGTACCAACCTCGATTAACGAGAAAGATTCAAAAAAAATTTTAAATAATTTCATAAAATCCGAAAAAACTCTCAAATTGGTGGTTGCACTAAATTTGAGCCACCCGCTCTGATACCACTTGTTGGATCGTAAAAACTCGATAGAGGGGGGGGGTGAATATCGAGATCAAATTTTCGGAACACTTTAGAGAAAATACGCAGCGGAAAATAAATCAATCGCGAACACAGGTTGGTTTTACGTGGTTCGGACTCGCGGTCGGCTCCTACTCCAAGGCTCACGGTCCTTGACCGTTGACTTTGGGCAATTCTATATTCAAAAAATCTTTTACAAGTTGATAGTACATATATAGAATAGGAAATTGAATTAGCAACACTTTCGTAATTTAAGTTTACCGACGCCCGAGGTGGATCGAATTACGGAGAAGAGGGTCGTCGTCGGCGCTGGAATCTCGAAGTCGAAGTTTGTCGGGGCGTAGCGCTTGAACGAAAGTGTCTGGAGGGTAGAGAGCGATGTTTCTTGAAGCCTTGGGGGTGAACCCCCTTTTATAGCACCCATGGGGGCGCCCGTGTCGATGGGGGTGCCTACACGTGGCCTCCCCTGCGCGATCTCTTATCCGCAGGCTCGGTCAGCGCTTATCCATCTTCATTGGGGTGCCTGAGCTGATGGGGGCGCCCGTGACCTCACGGGCTCCTGAGCTGAGTATGTCCAGTGGCTTCGTGGTTGTTTGCTTCGCTTGCTTCTGTTTTGCCTTTGTACTAGGGCGCCCGTATCCATCCAGGTGCCCGTATGCATCCGGGCGCCTAACCCCAGTAAGGTGCCTCACTCCATTGAGGTGCCTCAGCTGCAGAAAACCAGACCTTCAATCCCTGCAACCAAGGCTAGTTCCAAAACAAAGAAGCAAAACATGTTAGCCTTTATTTACAGCCTAAGCTGTCTTGGTTCTAACTTTGGGTCTCCCAAATGGAACCCTAGGTCGAACCAACACCTACTGTTCCCTCGATGGGGAATGCGTCCTCACCTACTCCTCTCAGGAGAGTTTACCTATTACCAACCGGCTCCTCCGGTTGGACTTTTGCCCAATCCACCTGACCAGGTCTTCGTGCCCAACTTCCGGTCAGGTCTTCGGTGCCCATCCCGTTGCCAGGACCTCTTGCCCAGTCATCAACCAGGACTTCTTTGCCCAACTTCCGGTCAGATCTTCTTGCCCAGTCCTTGACTAGGACTTCTTTGCCCAACTTCCGGTCAGGTCTTCTTGCCCAGTCCTCGACCAGGACTTCTTTGCCCAGCCCTCTGCCAGGACTTCTTGCCTAGTGTACCTAGGACTTTTCCTGCACACTCAATAAGTATGTTAGATCACAATAACACCTTAACTTCTGAACCCTTTGCCATTATCAAAACCTAGGTTTGACTTAGGTGCTTCCTGCACCAACATAGACTTCATCTATCAAATAAATATAACTCCAAACCTCAAGTCCGGCTTGGTTTACTCCCTTGGTCAAACTAACCAACCCTGGGTTCTTTTCACTCTGCCAAATATCAGATCCTGTTTGGCTAACCCCTTTGTCAACCTGATCAAATCTGGGTTTACCCTACCAAACATCAAGTCATGTTTGGCTTAACCCTTGATCAACCAGACTAAACCTTTGGTGTATTTTCACTAACTTCAGTATATTGTTAAACATCGAAACACTAGAAGAAGACATCACTGATGCATCTTGCACTAACAATCTCCCCCTATTTGATGTTTGACAATATCTTAAGTTAGGTTAGGTCTAAGGGTTAAATCTAAGTTTAATCCTTGGGAGAAATCGAAAAAAATCTAACTTAAGCTCCTCTCTCCCCCTTTGTCACACATCAAAAAATTACGGAAAAAAACTTGCACCAACAAAATTATTTTGAAACGAATATAACATAAGCTTTTCTCCCAATTTGGGAATGCTTAACATTTTAAGAAAATGATTTTCAAAAAAACTTCTTTCCCCCTTTTAGTTAAAAAAAATAAGTACACATTTAGAAAAATATTAAAAATAACTAAGTACTTTAAAATTATTGTACCAAAAAGATTTAATTTTCCTAAGTCTGACACAATCCTAGGAAACTTATTAACCACAAGAAAATTCCTATATATCTTAGGGATTTTCCATCAATGTATGTAGTTTTTTTTAAAAAATAATAACTATCTTGATTTGGTTTCTTTTCCAGTCTGACACAATCCTAGGAAATGTTGTTAACTATAAGGAAAATTTTCCTAAGTGTCTTGGAAATTTTTTCCAAATTCAAGTAAAAACTATGAATATTCCAAAAGTTAATAGATTTTCAAATATGTTTTGGAACATAGTATTTTCAAACGTATTTAAAAGCCAAAAAGATTTTCAACATGAGTTTTGAAAATAAAATATTATGTTTTCAAATGATTTTGAAAAGATAGTGTATGAAAACGTAATAATTTTGAAAATTTTAATAGTTCTTTTAATTTGACCTCCTCCTAAACTTGACACGGTCCTAGGAAACTTGTTGACTACAAGTGATCTTCTTCTGAGTCTTAGGGTTTGATTCAAACAAAAAGAGTTTAAAAAAACATTAAGGACTATTTTGCAATAATCAGGAATATAGTAATTTCCTTTGACTTGGACACCCCTAAATCTGACACAATCTTAGGAATTCTTATAGATAATTAGGAAATCTTCCTATGTGTCTTTAGAGTTTATCCAAATTATCAGAGAAACTAAGACAGTTTTTGAAAAATATTTTTGGACACAGTATAATAATTTTCAAAGAAATAATTTTTCAAAACATATTTTGAAATGACATAATAATTTTTAGAAAAATATTTTTCGAAACACATTTTGAAATAATAATTTTTTAAAATGTATTTTGAAAGAGTTGATAATAATTTTGAAGCATAAAGCATTTTGGAAAGATATGACTTTTTGAAAGATGATTTTAAAAAATAAAACTCCCCCTGAACCTGACACCTTCTGGCTCCCCTTGTTAACTACAAGGACCTCTACCTAAGTCTCTTAAGGGACTTTAGTGTTGACCTAAAAGGTTTGTGTATAAGTGTGTAGGTCAAACAATTTTTGAAAAGATATATAAATTTTTGAAAAAGTATTTTATAGATAAGCAATCAATCAAGCATGCAATTCATTAAAACATTATTATGTTTAATCATTATTTTCAAAATAGATTTTTAAGAACATATCCTAAAGATTTTGAAAACATTTTCAAAGACATTTTCCAATTAATTAGTCCTTAACATCTCACCCATTCTAAATGTCTCAATACAAGCAAGCACGGTTGCCTTATAGGTGTTTGTGAGATGCTTGAATAATTTTTCTCAATTTAATTTATAGATTGCTTGACCTTGAGTTAGATTTGAGTTTAATTAATTTGTAATTTAAAAGTATTTTCCAGTAATCGGCTTCCAGGTCTTGGCAAGGCACAGAGGTCTTCTTTGGTCGTAGCATTATTGGATCATCAACCCTTTCCTTAGACAAAGCCTTTTAAAGAAAGAATACTTCTAATTTACTCTTTGAAAAACTCTGGTCTAACTAGTCTAGGATGTGGCAAGGCAGCTTCGGCTAGTTCTACTTAGCTAGGCCAAGTTTCCCTAACGTACTATCATCTTGCCCCACCCGGGTACTAGGTTAGGCAAGTATCATCCAATCTTTTTCCTATCTAACCGTCCAAAATAATGCAAAAAATAAACATGAATGACATGACAGATATTTTAAAAAATTAAGCAGATGCATGAACATGCCATTTATTCATGAGTCAACCAAGTCAAAACATTTTACTTAGGTTTCTAATAAAATATCAAATTCTCGATTTGATACAGATCGTATGAACATGCGCATATGCCAACCCACTTTGATATATTTAATATTATTAAATTGATTATTCCAGTTGGGTAAAATTTTATTTAATTTCATATCTAAAGGTAATTAGTTGGATTTTAGTTCGTGGATTTTGTTAAATTAAGGATTAAATTGTTAATTAAGATTTAAGAATTAATTATGATTTTAAGTTGTTAAGTATTAATTGGTTAAGAGTTAATTAAAGATCAGTTATTAAAAATTATTTAAGGTTTAAATCATAGGTTAAGAATTAATTAAGGTTTCATTATTTAAGGTTTAAGGTTTAATTATTTAAGAATTAATTAAGGTTTAATTATTTAAGAATTAATTAAGGTTTAACTATTTAAGAATTAATTAAGGTTTAATTATTTAAGAATTAGTGTTTAATTATTTAAGAATTAATTAAGGTTTAATTATATAAGAATTAGTGTTTAATTATTTAAGAATTAATTAGGATTAAAATTATTAAGTATTAATTAGAATTAAAATTATTACGAATTAATTAGGATTAAAATTATTAAGTATTAATTAGAGTTAAAATTATTAAGAATTAATTAGGATTAAAATTATTAAGAATTAATTATGATTAAAATTAATTATTAATTAGGATTAAAATTAATTATTAATTAGGATTAAAATTATTAAGAATTAATTAGAGTTGAAATTAACTTATTAAAGTTGTTAAGAATTTTGTGTCTAGTTGCATCATTTCCATTAGTTCAACAATTTCTGATTCATCTAGTATTTCTTTTGAATTTAATTTTTCAATTTTGTTTAATACCTCTACATTATTTGATTTCTTGTAAGCCCTATTAAACATAGCTTTAATTCTACTAAATTTTCTGATCTTCAGAATCATATTCTTCATTTTCAGAGTTATATTCAGAATTTAAAATTTATCATTATCTTCATAATAGGTAGAATAATTTTCGAGATTATTTATTAAAGTTGTAGTATTAAATTCAAAGGTGTATTGAGTATTATCTTCAATATTATTTAGAGAATTATCATCAATATTATGTTTAGAAATGGATTGAACATTAATTTCAGAAATATCAGAATTATTAACAATAATTTGATTATTATCCTCAAAATTATCGAAATTAATTAAGATATTAACATTATCCCTAGATTTGTTAGATTTAATAGAAGTATCATTATCATACTTAACATTATCAGAAATATTAGAAATTAAACTATTACTATTAATTTCGAAAATTCTAGCATTAATATTAAGGATTAAAGAGTTAATGTTTGATATTTTAATATTGTCAATATTTGGTAATTTGTTATGTAATAAATTAAGTTGACTATTCAAAAAATCTAATTTATTAAAAAAATTACCAGTAATATCTAAATTATTAGAATGCTTGAAAAACTGTGCAGGAATTTCAAAATTTTGAAAATTATTGCAACAA
The DNA here is from genome assembly GCA_024364735.1 of Boesenbergia rotunda. NCBI lineage: Eukaryota > Viridiplantae > Streptophyta > Magnoliopsida > Zingiberales > Zingiberaceae > Boesenbergia > Boesenbergia rotunda. The sequence goes on along the minus strand of JAGFNQ010005156.1, from coordinate 248,603 downwards.
TTAATTTTCCGTACCTTGGTCGAACACTGGTTCTTGTAGTGTCCGTGCTTTTGACATCTAAAGCACTGGATATGACTCATGTCCCTCCGGACTCCTGGCGCTGGTACCTCCTTTACCACTGGTGGTGATGAATGATTCTTACGAGTAGGACACTGATTTTTATATGTCCTCTCTCCCTGCACTTAAAACAAATAATATGATATTTAAAAATTGACAAAATTGAAAAAATACCTGAATTCACCCTTGCTCCCCCTCAATTCCTGACGTCTTTGCTCCTTCGGCTGTTAGTCCGGTGAAGAGCTTCCAAGCTCTGATACCACTTGTTCGATCGCTGTCGGTCGATAGAGGGGGGTGAATATCTACTTGAAAAATTCATCGGAAATCTCATCGGAAACCGTCTTTCTATTAGGGTTAGTACGCAGTGGAAATGAAAATAAAGAAAGACAAAACTAACCCAGACTCGCAGGATTTATTTACTTGGTTCCCGACCCCCTGGGTCGGTACTATTGATGCAGTCTTGCCCTGATTGTTGTTTTGGTGTTGACATCGATTTTAGTTTAGGTGGATGATCATTGATTTTGATTAAGTCCTGATCGGGGACCAGGCATGACATGGATTATGATTAAGTCTTGATCGGGGATCAGACATGGTATGGAAAATCCTAGTCTGGAGGGATAGGTGTTGGAAAATCCTAACTGGAGGGTTAGGTGTGAAAAATCCTAGCTTGGAGGGCTAGGTGTTGGGAAAGTCCTAATTCGGAAGGGTTGGGTGAAAAGTCCTAGCTTGGAGGGCTAGGTGAAAAGTCCTAACTTGGAGGGTTAGGTGCAAATTCCCATCCTAGAGAATTAGGTGAAAAAGTCCTGGCTTGGAGGGTCAGGTGCCTAGCTTGGAGGGCTAGGTTGGATGATGTTCTAACTCGGAAGGGTTGGGTGAAAAGTCCTAGCTTGGAGGGCTAGGTGAAAAGTCCTAGCTTGGAGGGCTAGGTGAAAAGTCCTAACTTGGAGGGTTAGGTGCAAATTCCCAACTTGGAGAGTTAGATGGAAAAATCCTTAGCTTGGAGGGCTAAGGTAGATGAATTCCTAGCTTGGAGGGCTAGGGTTTAGTCTCTGGATCGGTCTGGTGACCGATCAAGGACATTGGCACGCTGCTCCTTAGTGGATCGGTCTGGTGACCGATCCAGCTATGTCTGATCGGACTAGTGACCGATCAGGGAGCGCACAGTGAGATTGGGAATCTACTGTGTGGCTCCTGATCGACCGGTGACCGATCAGGGAGCAGGCTGCTGCCTTGCTCCTGATCGGTCTGGTGACCGATCAGGGAGAAGACGGTGAGTGAGTTCCCTTGCTGATCAAAGTCCTGGATCGATCTGGTGACCGATCAGGGATCTTGGATCTGATTAAAAAATCACTGTTCATCTGCCCTGATCGGTCTGGGTGACCGATCAGGCTTCACTCTGATCGGTCTGGTGACCGATCAGGCGTGTATAACTGGGAATCCCAGTGAAGCAGTGGATCGGTCTGGTGACCGACCCACACGTCCTGGATCGGTCCGGTGACCGATCAGGGATCTTGGATCTGATTACAGAATCACTGTTCATCTGCCCTGATCGGTCTGGGTGACCGATCAAGCTTCACTCTGATCGGTCTGGTGACCGATCAGGCGTGTATAGCTGCAAGAGCTGAGAATCCCAGCGAAGCACCTGGATTGGTCCGGTGAGCGATCACTTTAATTCAAATTACACTGTCAAACGTGGTCAGAGCGTCTGATCGTATCCGATTCGCTGATGTTTGCCTCTGATATTTGATTTACTGTATGATTTGCTGCTCTAACAGTCTGATTAAGCTGCAGGTGACAGGGGAGGATTCAATCACTCAAGGAGAGGTCAACGGAGGCTTTCCTTGGAACAGGTTTGTCCGATTCTCCATTTCAGGTTGCAACAGCCGAGCTGCAGACTGGAGCCGAGACTGGGGCTTGGCTGAGGGGATCTCAGGAAGACCAGAGAGGGCTCAGTGGTAGCTGGCATTGGCAGCAAGGTAGCTGGAGGCTACGGAGGATATTGTCACCTGATGCTGAGTGGAGAAACAAAAGGGGCGGAAATTGGCTTCGTGGAAGCAGAGTTCTGGAACTTGTGTTCTTGCCCCACTTAGTGTTCTCCACAATCCGCTTGCTGCGTTCTTGAAGCTGTCATCACTTTGAGCAAGCGATCGAGAAGCAACCAATCTTTACTTGAGCGCTTGAAGGAGGGAACAAGTAACTTGGAGTCCGACAGTACTGGGAAGACACGAAGAAGGGTTCTTGCGTGAGATCGCCACTGGGTGGAGCTCAGGGAAGTTAGCTGTGTTCTTGTCCTTGCTAAGTGTTTGAGTAAGATGTTTCTCGCAGTTTCTTTGTGCTTAAACTTTATCCTGATTGAAACGGTGTAGAGAGGTTTCTCCACCGAGAAGGAGGTTGCGTTATATCCGGTGAAACCGGGGCTTGATCTGCCGACGATCAAGGGATCGCCCACCTTAAGGGCACGCCAAGGAGTAGGGGCAAGTTATCCCCGAACCTTGTAAACTCTCTTGTTAGCGTTCTTGGCAGTTGTCTTTGTTTGATCTCATTTCTGTTTTAGCTTACTGCACTTTCAGTCTCTTTTGTTTCTTCCGCTGTTGTGCTACTGATAAGTTAAGTGCAGGAAACTTGTTAATCGCAAGTGAAAAGTGATTGGCTATATTCACTCCCCCCTCTCTAGCCATCTCGTTTCCAACAAGTGGTATCAGAGCTTGGGGCTCTGTTTACGGCTTAACATCCAAGAGTTATCAACCAGATGGCTTTGAGACAAGGATTCTCCACCACCCGACCTCCATTCTTTGATGGCGCCGACTTTCAGTATTGGAGATCAAAGATGGAATACTATCTGAAGATGGATATCCACACTTGGTTCGCAGTGAAGGAGGGATTCATTCCTCCTAAGGATGACGAAGGCAAAGAGCTGGAGTCTTGGAGGTGGACTGCTGAACAAACTCGGAAGAGCGAAGCTGACGCGAAGGCGGTTGTCACTCTACAATGTGGCATGAACAAAGATCAGCTCATCAAGGTTGGTCCTTTCACAAGTGCGAAGGACTTGTGGAACAAACTCATTGAGCTTCACGAAGGCACCCGGGACTCTAGAATCGCAAAGAGGGATTTGTTCCTCAATCAACTTCAAAATCACTCCATGAAGGAGAATGAGTCGGTAAGTGAGCTTCATGGTCGGTTCAAGGAAGTCCTCAATGGGCTTCATTCAATTGATGAAAAGGTCGAGAACCGCGACCTTGTGAGGTATGTGTTGAAAGCATTTCCAAGGAATGCTTTGTGGTCATCCATGGTGGATGCCTACAAAGTATCCAAGGATTTATCTATTGTAAAATTAGATGATTTATTTTGTGAGATGGAATTGCATGAAATGGCTAACAAAGGCCCCAAGGAGAAGGGGATTGCCTTAGTTGCAGGGGACCGAACCAACAAGAAGAAGAAGGAGAAGAAGAAGGAGAAGGAGGTCTCATCATCTTCATCCTTTTCCGAATCCGAGTCCAATTCCGAGGAAGATGGCAGCAGCTCCTCTTCATCCGAAATGGCCAACTTTGTGAGGAAGATGATGCAAAGGGATCGACGTTTCAAAAGTAGAGGTAACACTAGTGAATCCAAACTTGATAAGAATAATGCATCTTGCTTTGAGTGTGGTAGGAAAGGGCATTTCAAGAATGAATGTCCAAAGCATAAGAAGAAGGAGGAGAAATCCAAATGAAAAGAAGAGAAATTCAAGAAGAAGAAGAAAGCCTTGAAGGCCTCTTGGGATGAGTCATCCTCTAGCTCATCTGATGAAGAAAAGGAGGAGAAAAGCACAAGACAAATGGCACTCATGGATCTTGGAGAGGAGAGCAGTGATGATTCTTCAAGCTCCTCAAACGCGGCTTCATCATCTTCGGATGATGAAGAGGTAACTTCTCCCAAGCTTGAAAAGTGTTATAGAGCAATTGCATGTTTATCTAGTATGCTTAAAAAGTCAAAGAATAAGGTTAAGGCATTGACATAAGAAATTGATCAATTGAAAGCTTCTAGGGATGATAATATTGATGATTTACATGTTGAACTGCTAGAAGATGAAATTAAATCATTGAAACTTAAAATTGAAAAGTTGAAGTCCTCTAAGGTTGAGGAAGTCAATGATTTGCATAATGAATCGCTAGTAGAGGAAAACCAATCATTGAAGAGTGAAGTTGAGAAGCTCAAGATTATTCTTGGGAAATTCTCAACTAGCTCTAAGACCCTAGATATGATCCTAAATGCCCAAAGGGCGGTGTACAATAGGGCCGGTATTGGTTATCGCCCTAAGAATCCGTCATTTGTGTCTCTCATGTCTAGGACTGATATGAGACAGTCTAGGACACCCAAAATCCAAAAGAAAATAGTCAAGGCGTGGGTGCCTAAGTCATGTTTAGTTGGTGCTTTAGGTCCCAAGGTTTGGGTACCTAAAACTTCTATTTTTTGAATTGTGTAGGTTATGATTGAGGGGGAGCATCTATCAACTTGGTTCGTTGATAGTGGATGCTCCAAACACATGACCGGGGATAGATCATTGTTTACCACACTTCACAAGAAAAGTAGAGGTAATGTATCATTTGGTAACAATGGTAGTCTTAAGGTCATAGGAATAGGAGACATTCAAATATCCGAATGTCTTAGAATCTCAAATGTCCTTCTAGTCAAGGGGATGAAATTTAATCTCCTAAGTGTCAGTCAATTGTGTGACACGGGTTACACAATTGACTTCCAACCAAGTCAATGTCTAGTTAGATAAAATGACACCTTGGACACGGTACTAGTAGGAGCAAGAGTAGACAATATTTATCAAGTTTCATTTAAAAGTGCTACTAATGCTTTTGCTAAGTGTTTCATGTCAAAAGAAGAAGAGTCCACCCTTTGGCACCGGAGGCTAGCACATGTTAACATGAAGAACATCCGGAAGTTGGCCAACAAGGGACTAGTCGAGGCTTACCAAGCATCAAGTATGAAAAAGATAAACTTTGTGATGCATGTCAAATGGGTAAGCAAACAAAATCTGCACATAAAGGTAAAAAGCACTGTAAGTACTTCCAATGCTTTAGATTTACTTCACATGGATCTATTTGATTGTAGTACTATCATATCATTGAATGGAAGTAGGTATTGCTTTGTGATTATTGATGATTTCACTAGATATACATGGACCTACTTTTTGAAATATAAGGACCAAACCTTAGATACTTTCATTTCTTTTTGTAGAAGGGTAGAAAATGAAAAATCATCAACCATTAAGACAATTAGAAATGATCATGGAGGTGAATTTCAAAACCAAAGGTTCTTAGAATTTTGTCAAGATAGAGGTTATTAGCATGAGTTCTCTACTCCTAGAACACCACAACAAAATGGTGTTATAGAGAGAAAGAACCGTGTTCTTCAAGAGGCTGCACGAAGCATGCTTAATGAGTACTCACTCCCGAGTTACTTATGGGCTGAAGCTGTAAATACAGCTTGCTATGTGCAAAATCGAGTCCTCATCCATAGGTTTTTAGGAAAGACTCCCCATGAGCTTTGGTTTGGAAAACCACCTACGGTTAAACACCTTAGGGTGTTTGGTTGTAAGGTGTTCATTCTAAACACCAAGGACCACCTTGGAAAGTTCACGGCAAAGGCTGATGAAGGGATACTAGTCGGGTATTCTCTCGTTAGCAAAGCCTACCGAGTCTACAACAAGAAATCTAGATTAGTTGAAGAGTCTTCTGATGTGGTCTTTGAAGAAATTCCAAAATCAACTGACCAATCAGAAAATATAGAAGGAGTTCAACCAGGAGACTATGTTTGAAAGAAACTCCAAGTGGTGTTGATGGTGATGAGTCTGATGACGGTGAACCTAAACAACCCATTGATCAGTCGGATCCTGAGGCTGAACTTGTGTCTAGTGAACCCGTACAAGAAGCACCATCAACTCCTAGGCAAACTAGATTAGCCTCTAGTCATCCCCAAGGCCAAATTGTTGGAGACATCCATCATGGGGTTAGGACTAGATCATTCTTCCGGAATGAGGCTAATGAAGTTCCCTAATTCTGAAATTGAACCTAGGAGAATTGATGAAGCATTAAATGATCCCGATTGGATCATAGCAATGCAAGATGAACTAGGTCAATTTGAGAGGAGTCAAGTTTGGGACTTAGTCCCTAGACCCAAGAAGATCACCATTATTAGAACCAAATGGGTCTTCAAAAACAAATTAAATCATAAGGGAGAAATCATTAGAAACAAGGCATGCTTGGTAGCCAAGGGCTATAGTCAAGTTGAAGGCCTTGATTATGATGAGACTTATGCTCCCGTGGCACGATTAGAGTCCATCCGATTGATGCTTGCATTTGCAGCACATTGTGGCTTCAAATTATATCAAATGGATGTCAAATCGGCCTTCGTAAATGGTTTGATTAAAGAAGAGGTCTATGTCGAACAACCTCCGGGGTTTGAGATTACCGAATTTCCAAACCACGTGTTCAAACTCAAAATGGCACTTTATGGCCTTAAACAAGCACCCCGAGCTTGGTATGAGCGGTTGTCGACATTCTTGATTGAGAAAGGCTTTGTTAGAGGCCAAATAGACCCTACACTATTTCTACGAAGGGATGGTGACAATATTTTTGTAGCCCAAGTATATGTCGATGACATAATTTGTGGCTCAAATAATAAGGGCTATTTAAATGAGTTCATTGGACACATGGAGAGTAAGTTTGAAATGAGTCTAGTGGGAGAGTTGACCTTCTTCCTTGGACTTGAAATCAAGCAAACTCGCGATGGTATCCATGTGCATCAATCAAAGTATACACAAGAAATGCTTCGAAAATTCAACATGAGTAATTCAAAAGAGGTAACCACTCCCATGGCTACAAACACAAGATTAGATAATGATGAGAGTGGTAAACCTGTTGATCTAACTCAATATCGAAGCATGATAGGTAGTTTGCTATACCTCACAGCTAGTCGACCGGATATCTTATTTGTTGTGGGTATGTGCGCTAGGTATCAAGTCTGTGCCAAGGAATCTCATTTAATTGCTGTTAAGCAAATTTTGAGATATCTCAAGGGCACAATTGGTGTAGGTCTTTGGTATCCTCGTACCGAATCTTTTGATTTGATGGGCTATACGGATTCCGACCTACGCTGGATGTAAGTTGGACCGGAAAAGCACGAGTGGGGGTTGCCAATTCTTAGGGTCGTCCTTAGTAAGTTGGTCGAGTCGGAAGCAACATTGTGTTGCTCTCTCCACGACCGAGGCAGAATTATCGCCATGGGAGAGAGTGTATCACAATTGTTGTGGATGTTACATACTTTAGAGGACTATGGATTGAGTTACAAGGGTGTGCAAGTGTTGTTGATAACATAAGCACAATTAACTTGACCAAGAATCCAGTCCATCATTCTAGGACCAAACATATTGAAGTAAGACACCACTTCATTAGGGATCATGTAGCTAGAGAGACATTTACTCTCTCATGTGGAGTCCAAGTCAAACCTAGTTGACATTTTCACTAAACCACTTCCCGAAACCGAATTTAGTTCTCTAAGACGGGAGTTGGGAATGTGTCCGCTCATGATTTTCCAAAATGCATTAAAAACCCTTCATGATTATTTCAAATTGTTGGGAAACAATTGGGTAACCTTGGGAACATCTCACACAAACTATAAGGTTCACCAAAACATTTTTGTTTGCTAGATATGGGGTGAGATGTTAGGATCACTCAATTTCTCAAAATGTCAATGCATCCCTTGAGAAATTAAGTTGACGAGATAATAATCACTTCGGTGACCAAGTATGGGGAAAACCAATGCATAGCATATGTGTATTTGGCTCCATGATCATACTTGGACATTCCAATCAAGGAAACTTGATTGGAACACTGGATTTGACTCAAACTTAGTTGAAATTGTTTGAATGATTGTTGTTTGAGTTTGATTCCATTTGTATGGATCAAAGTGATTGTTGAACCTATAAGGACCTTTGATTCTTCTTAAGGGATCAATTCTAGTCATGAGATCATGTCCGAGTTCGATAAACTTCATCAGATCTCATTGGAAAGTTTCAAAAAATCTGGAACTGAATATTTCAGATCGTATCAGTGAGTATCAGGAACCCTGATCGGTCACCGGACCGATCAGGCATAGGGCTGATCGGTCTCTGGACCGATCTGGCTTCTTCATGTGGTGTTCGGTTCCTGGGATGATCAGCGAGACAAGCAATGCCCGTCGGGAATTTTAATCGAGTGTTCTGAGCTAGCCTGGATCGGTCCCCAGACCGATCTGGCACCCTATGGTGATCGGTCCACAGACCGATCAGGGAGCTCAGAGATTTCTCTCCAAGCCTACTGATCGTGTCCTGATCGATCAGCCGACCGATCAGGATCTCTCCTGATCGGTCACCCGACCGATCAGGCACTGGTCAGTCCGATCAGGCGATAGCCTGATCGGTCTGGGCGCTATCAGATCGAACGGTGATCCGTTCAAACGCATTAAATTGCGGTTGGTGGACCGATCCACCAACCAAATAACTTCCCGAAACCCTTACTTCCGAACCCTAGCGCCGAAAACCCCTCTTGCGCGACCCTGTGTGTGCGAGAAGACCTCCTGCGTGTTCTTCTTCCTCGCGTGAGCGTGAGTGTGAAGGGTTCTCGGAGTCCTGTGCGCGTTCCTCTCTCGCAGAAACACTCTGCGACCATCTCTTGCGCCGAGAGCACCCTTCCGCGCAAGCTTCCTGCTGTCGATCTCCAAGAACTACTCCAATGGCACCAAAGTAAGTTTTTGCTTTGGTTTTTCATTCAAATCAGTCTATAATGCTTGTTTGTGAGGCTAACTATGTTTTGGCTCTTGTTCCTGCTGTATTATTGTGACCCTTCTGTTTTTGCCGTGACCCCTCTTCTCACCATATGATCAAATATCCTTTTGATTTAATGTCTAACTTTTTGATTGGGTGTCATCTTATATGATCAATTCCTTGCCGTGTGATCACTTCCTTGATTAAATCGTGTATGACCAATTCAACCCCTTTAGAAAGTCTTCTAAGGGCAAGGAGATTGGGGACGGCAGCTCAAGGG
>JAGFNQ010005156.1:113965-238390 GCA_024364735.1 Boesenbergia rotunda | reverse complement strand
TTCCATTCATCAGTATTTCTTTGGTTATCCGCGTCCAGACGGTCTTGATGAGCTTGGCCCTGACTTTCCTACTTTTGCTGCACTGCGTCTTTCTCCCACTAGCTACATATTATTCAAGATCATCACGAATTGTATCCTTCCAATCACCTCCAAACCTTTAGCTGAGATCCGACCCTATCACTGTTTGATGCTCTACAGCATGCACAGCCGTTTGGATTTCGATATCATGGAGAGCATCTTCCAGTCCATCTTATCTTATCGAGAGTCCAGCCGACGCACCGTCTACATGCCTTTTGGTCACGTCATCACCGACTGGCTCATGTCAGTAGGTGTTGATGTTACCAAGGGCCAGACGATACCTATGGTACGACAGGATTGCAGACTTGGCCGGCGAGCTTTCGCCAAGTCTGGCATCATTGTTCGGGGGCCTGATCGGATGTTGATCTGGAAAGATGGTAGGGTTCTTGGGGAGATACCACGGGGAGGTCCATAGGGTCAGGCGCCAGCCGCTGCTGCTGCTGATGATGACTATGACGAGCCAGATCCGGATCTCCGATGGCAGATTTCAGAGCTTGACAGGACTCTGCAGGAGGACTTACATTTGAGGGAGACCTGGCGCGAGGAGGTTCGGTCAGACTTCCGTCTCTTTGATCGTCGACTGACCACGGTTGAGTCCGTAGTCATGGAGTCTTGCAACCTTCAGCGCACGTGGTATGAGGAGTGGCGTCGACACACCTTTCCAGAAGGGACATCGTCTTTCAGTGCTGCACCACGATCAGGGGTTGCTGATGATGTCGTTATGGATGACCCAATGCATCATGATCCTCCGGCTGATGTTTGATTGTCTTCTAGCAGATCTCTGTTATTTGACTATGTGCTCTGTTTGACTGTTGGGCTATGTATGCCCCTTGACTTATTTTGTGTGGCCTAGTGCCACATGTCTCTGGATTTCGATGTCTGTGACTTGCTTCGTACTCTTTCTTAGTTTGTTTTATGACCAGATCTTTATGACTTGATGCATGTTTTATTCCTTGATGATATGCCTCTTGTTGATGCCATGCTATATTATCTGCGTTCTTGATTTATAGCTATGTTCATGCTTATGATGCATGCTCATATGATACATCTGCCTGTTTTGCCATGCCTATATCTTTTTGCCATATATGATCATATGCTTATCAATTTTCCCTAAGATCATTGTTGTTTTGGGATACCCCTAGGGTTGAGGGGGAGTAAGGTTGAACTTAACAACCGTCTAGACCCTTTTCGTGTTCGACAAAGGGGGAGAGTGTAGTTGGTTAAGTTTAGGATGATCATGTTGTAGGGTGAGGATCTGGATTCCCCTATGATTCTAAAGTTGACAAATATTGATTGAGATCCCTAAACTTAAAATCGGATTGTCAAACAACAAAAAGGGGGAGATTGTTGATGCAGTCTTGCCCTGATTGTTGTTTTGGTGTTGACATCGATTTTAGTTTAGGTGGATGATCATTGATTATGATTAAGTCCTGATCGGGGATCAGGCATGACATGGATTATGATTAAGTCCTGATCGGGGATCAGGCATGGTATGGAAAATCCTAGTCTGGAGGGCTAGGTGTTGGAAAATCCTAACCTGGAGGGTTAGGTGTGAAAAATCCTAGCTTGGAGGGCTAGCTGTTGGGAAAGTCCTAATTCGGAAGGGTTGGGTGAAAAGTCCTAGCTTGGAGGGCTAGGTGAAAAGTCCTAACTTGGAGGGTTAGGTGCAAATTCCCATCCTGGAGAATTAGGTGAAAAAGTCCTGGCTTGGAGGGTCAGGTGCCTAGCTTGGAGGGCTAGGTTGGATGATGTTCTAACTCGGAAGGGTTGGGTGAAAAGTCCTAGCTTGGAGGGCTAGGTGAAAAGTCCTAGCATGGAGGGCTAGGTGAAAAGTCCTAACTTGGAGGGTTAGGTGCAAATTCCCAACTTGGAGAGTTAAATGGAAAAATCCTTAGCTTGGAGGGCTAAGGTGGATGAATTCCTAGCTTGGAGGGCTAGGGTTTAGTCTCTGGATCGGTCTGGTGACCGATCAGGGACATTGGCACGCTGCTCCTTAGTGGATCGGTCTGGTGATCGATCCAGCTATGTCTAATCGGACTGGTGACCGATCAGGGAGTGCACAGTGAGATTGGGAATCTACTGTGTGGCTCCTGATCGGACCGGTGACCGATCAGGGAGTAGGCTGCTTCCTTGCTGCCTTGCTCCTGATCGGTCTGGTGACCGATCAGGGAGCAGACGGTGAGTGAGTTCCCTTGCTGATCAAAGTCCTGGATCGGTCCGGTGACCGATCAGGGATCTTGGATCTGATTAAAAAATCACTGTTCATCTGCCCTGATCGGTCTGGGTGACCGATCAGACTTCACTCTGATCGGTCTGGTGACCGATCAGGCGTGTATAACTGGGAATCCCAGTGAAGCAGTGGATCGGTCTGGTGACCGACCCACACGCCCTTGATCGGTCGGGTGACCGATCAGGGATCTTGGATCTGATTACAGAATCACTGTTCATCTGCCCTGATCGGTCTGGGTGACCGATCAGGCTTCACTCTGATCGGTCTGGTGACCGATCAGGCGTGTATAGCTGCGAGAGCTGGGAATCCCAGCGAAGCAGTGGATCGATCTAGTGACCGACCCACACGGACTGGATCAGTCCGGTGACCGATCACTTTAATTCAAATTGCACTGTCAGACGTGGTCAGAGCGTCTGATCGTATCTGATTCGCTGATGTTTGCTTCTGATATTTGATTTACTGTATGATTTGCTGCTCTAACAGTCTGATTAAGCTGCAGGTGACAGGGGAGGATTCAAACACTCAAGGAGAGGTCAACGGAGGCTTTCCTTGGAGCAGGTTTGTCCGATTCTCCATTTCAGGTTGCAACGGCCGAGCTGCAACTGGAGCCGAGACTGGGGCTTGGCTGAGGGGATCTCAGGAAACCAGAGAGGGCTCAGTGGTAGCTGGCGTTGGCAGCAAGGTAGCTGGAGGCTACGGAGGATATTGTCACCTGATGTTGAGTGGAGAAACAAAAAGGGCGGAAATTGACTTCGTGGAAGCAGAGTTCTGGAACTTATGTTCTTGCCCCACTTAGTGTTCTCCACAATCCGCTTGCTACGTTCTTGAAGCTGTCATCACTTTGAGCAAGCGATCGAGAAGCAACCAATCTTTACTTGAGCGCTTGAAGGAGGGAACAAGTAACTTGGAGTCCGACAGTGGGAAGACACGAAGAAGGCTTCTTGCGTGAGATTGCCACTGGGTGGAGCTCAGGGAAGTTAGCTGTGTTGTTGTCCTTGCTAAGTGTTTGAGTAAGATCTTTCTCACAGTTTCTTTGTGCTTAAACATTATCCTGATTGAAACGTTGTGGAGAGGTTTCTCCACCGAGAAGGAGGTTGCGTTATATCCGGTGAAACCGGGGCTTGATCTGCCGACGATCAAGGGATCGCCCACCTTAAGGGCACGCCAAGGAGTAGGGGCAAGTTATCCCCGAACCTTGTAAACCCTCTTGTTAGCGTTCTTGGCAGTTGTCTTTGTTTGATCTCATTTCTATTTTAGCTTACTGCACTTTCAGTTTCTTTTGTTTCTTCCGTTGCTGTGCTACTGATAAGTTAAGTGCAGGAAACTTGTTAATCGCAAGTGAAAAGTTATTGGCTATATTCACCCCCCCCCTCTCTAGCCATCTCGTTTCCAACAGTTCCGACCTTAGTACCAACTGTACAAGAAGATATACCACAAGTCACTGCACCGCGTGTCACAGAAGATACACAGGTGGTACCTCATCATAGTGGGAGGGTTATTAGTCAACCAGAAGGATTCATGTTCTTGGGAGAGTCTTCGGACTCGAACCCTGGCGACAATGAATCAAGATCCCTGGACCTATAACGAGGAGCATCCGCTTTGAAGAGATAATCCAGTCATATGGATTTGTTCAAAGGACGGATGAGATTTGTGTATGTAAGAAATGTGACGAAAACGTAGTGGTATTCTTATACTATACGTAGATAATATTTTGTTAGTTGGCAACAATAACAAAGTATTATCAGACGTAAGGGTATGGTTGTCCAAGTAGTCGGTATGAAGGACTTAGGAGAAGCAGGACACATCCTTGGCGATCAAAGTTCTAAGGGATCACCAGAGAAGGATGTTGTACTTCTCCCAAGCTTCATACAGAGACACTGTCATATCTCGTTTTAGCATGGAAACCTCCAAGAATGGTTTTGTACTTTTCAGCTATGGAGCTACTCTATCTAAGGAGATGTGGTTTTAATACATCAAAGGAGATAGAGCAAGCGAAGGCGGTTCCTTATGCATCGGCTGAAGGAAGCCTAAGGTATGCTAAAAACGAAACCGAATATCTGCTTTGCCGTGGGCATAGATAGAAAATATCAGACTAACCCAGGTTAGGGAAATTGGATTGCAGTAAAAGCATATATTAGTGCCTGAGAAGGACTAAGGATTATATGCTGGTTTATCGGGCTGACCAATCTCTTATGGGTTATACGAATATAGACTTCCAGTCGGATAGGGGCAAAATATAAGTATTTCTCGGGGTTTTGTGTTTACTTTAGGAGGTGGAACCATAGTTTAGAGGAGTGTCGCGCAACGGCTGCGTGGCGGACTCCACCATGGGAGCTGAGTATATGGCAGCCTCTGAGGCGACCAGGAAAGCTACATGGTTCAGGAACCTCAAGATGGACTTCAATGTGATTCCTGTTTTGCTCAAAGCTATCACATTTTGTTGTGATAAACAATGGTGCAGTTGCAAACTCGAAGGAATCACGAGCCCATAAGGCAAGTAAACACAAAGAATGCAAGTACCACCCAGGAGAGGAAAAGCTGTTGTTGCCAAGATTACATCAGAAGACAACCTGGGAGGCCTTTCCACTAGGGCCTTGATAGTCAAAGTTTTTAGGCATGTGGTGGATCAGGCAGTCAGATGTATGGCATTTTGAAGACAACAAAGTCTTTGAATATAAGTAGGAGATTGTTAGGATGTATACTAAAAGTCTTGCCTTTTCTGTATGGTCATCCACATTTTGAAAGAGAATCACAACAACACAGATGCGTATTTATATTAGTATATGCATAATAGTATGATACTTTGCATTATAGATAACATGTTGTGTGGTGACACACAGAAGATAATGTTATCAGTCCCTTGCATAGTATAAGTACAGGCTCACAACCGAGATGGAGTTGGACAAACTATCGGGATGATTGTAGTGTAATTAGGTGTAGTTTGTCTTGACCATAGAATTACACTAGTGGGCTTTGTGTGCATTGAGCAGGACCAAAACTAGAGGTCATCCAATTTGTACTGACTTAATAATTGATTAGACCTTGGATTATAATGGATGACAATCCCTAAATCTCGATATAATAACGGGCACATATAGTTAATATTTATTTCTTTGATTTACCAATAGACGAGATTTATTCAGCTAGATCGATAGGCCCAGTAAGTTGGGAAATAATATTAATTATATGGTGTGTCGTTGATTATTGATGGAATGCATGTCTTGGTGAGTCGGATTATGATACCCCCTTGATGAGCTTATAAGGTTCATCATGTTAAACCCTGCAGGTGGATTTGTGTTAGATGTGTATACTGAAAGACATGATTTCTTTATATGAACATCTTTATTTTGAAAAGAGAATCACAACTACACTAGGTGCCTATTTACATTAGTACATGTATGAAGTCCAATTACTTTGCATTATGGATAACATGGTGTGTGGTGTCACACGAAAGATCATGTTGTCAGTTCCTTGCTTAGTATAAATAGAGTCTCACAACCGAGATGGAATTGGACAACCCATCGAGATGGTTGTAGTATAATTAGGTGTGGTTGGTCTTGACCATAGAATTACACTAGTGTGCTTTGAGTACATTGGGTAGGACCAAAACCCGAGGTTATCCAATTTATACTGACTCGATAATTGGATAGGACCTCAAGATATTATTATGGGGTATGATCCCTTAATCCCGATATAATAACGAGCATATATTATTAACTATTATTTTTTGATTTACTAATGGGTGAGATCTATTCTGTTAGATCGACATGCCCAGTAAGTTGGGAGATAATATTAATAATATCATGTGCTATTGATTATTGACGGAATCCATATCCTGGTGAGTCGAGTTGATGATGCCCCCTTGATGAGCTCGAAAGGTTCATCATGCTAAACCCTGCAGGTGGATTTGATCCGGCATGATGATAAGGTCGAGTGGTACTAGTCAAGGATCTAGAAGTTAATTAATTTGAATTGTCAGTAATTTAAATTAATTAATGGGCATTCGAGATCTTAAACACGGGGGGATGGATGACTCGTAATAGGTGGAGCTCATATGTAAATATGGGGTTGGTGAGGTAATTCAATGAGGATCCTTTAGTGGAATGGATCTTCATTAATGGGTCGGGTTTGGATCCATTAGTATGCCAAGTTCCAAATCCTCCTCATGGTCCCTATCATAGCCCTATATATACCCCATGATGGCATGAAACCAAGAGGTTAATCGATCCAGAAAATTAATCGAAGGATACACAAGAAAACCTAGTCTATTTCTCTTCTCTCTCCCTCTCCTCCTCTCTCCGTCGTGAAAGGCGCCTCTTCTCCTCAGACTGATTTCTTCTCCAAGGGAGAAGAATATTTAATCAAGAAACTTGATTAAACACCTCTCCACGCTATTGGATGAATGGAGTCTTCCTTCTCCATGCGGCTATGCGGCGCTGACTTCAAGCTTGGAGGATTGATCACGCATGCAACTTATCCAAGTTTTGGGATGCAACTTGTAGAGGCTTGGTGGATTAAGTTTGCATGCAAGATTAATCAAGCTTGGAAGATTAATCACGCATGCAACTTATCCAAGCTTTGGGACGCAAATTGCAGTGGCTTGGAGGATTAAGAATTGCATGCAAGATTAATCAAGCTTAGAGGGAAGCAAATTGCATCACGCAATTTGTTGAGGAGGAAGCAAATTGCTTCACGCAATTTGATGATCAGGAAGCAATTGCCTCATGCAATTTGTTGATCACAGCAATTTTCTTGATCAGAAAGCAAATTGCGATCAGGAAGCAATTCGACAATTTCTTGATCAGCTTGATCAGGAAGCAAATTTCCCTTCTTGATCAGGTCGTTGGAGGATTTGCAAGAAGCAAATTACCACGGCAATATCTTGAGAGGGAGCAGCGATTTCTCTCAAGGGAGAAAAGTTGTTTACGTAATTTTTCTCAAGGGAAGATTTTGAGAAAAGTTGTTTACGTAATTTTTCTCAAGGGAAGATTTTGAGAAAATTTGTTTACGTAATTTTTCTCAAGGGAAGAAAAATCTGCTTAGGGTTTGTATTTGGATTTTCCTTGTAGTGGCCGACGACATCCCTTTGGTTAGGGATTGGTTGGCACAAGGAGAAGAGATCGACTTGGTGATCACGGTTCTTGGTAGATCGTCGCCCACACAACGTCCAAGAGGGGAGGGTCATACGGTAGAAGATCGTAAGGTAATGCAAGGTATAATTCTTCCTTGGCTCCTTCGTTCTTATTTGTGCTTATTCATTTGCCTCGTCATTTTATGTTTGTTATTTAAATATTTTGATTGTGAATCATAGTTAATAATTATTTAACAGGACCCCGACCATAAACAGAAAAGCCGGCGATCAACTCGTCGCCTTTTTTCGCGGTCGAACGATCGAGCAAATTACAAGGCCGATTTTTGTAATTGGCCGAGTTGTAATTTGGATCGTTCGATACGACACGAGATGGTCGTTGGGAGGCGGGTCGCCATTCGGATTAATTTTTTAATCCATAGACATGGAGAGGTCTCTCGGAACGACCAAGTATTGGCTTAGGAAACTCGCCAAGTCATACCTAACAATTGGTATCAGAGCAGAGGTTTCCAGCTTTGTGTGTTTAGGATTGGTTAATTTTTGCATTTTTCATACATTATATTTTGTCGGATGATATGTGGATGTGCATAGGCTAACTTTGTGTTACAGGCACGAGATTTCAACATGTCATGGCCAAATATTTGTTGTGTAATGATTGTGCAAATTATTGTAATTAATTAATCCTCAAGTTTGACGAGGCTAGGTATTTAATTTTTGTAATTAAATACGACACATATTTAGCCGAGCTATTTATTTTACTTTCAATCTAGTTTTCATGTACACTCCTTCGTGGAGTATAGGATCGATGATGTAAATACATAGCTAGTCATTTCGGCTCAGATATTGTTGGTGCAAGTTGCATCAGTGATGTCCTCCTCTATGTGTTTTAATGTTTGACAATACACTTAAGTCAGTGATACATTGAACAAGGGAAGGGGAGTAAAGAGAGGAGTAACAAAATGGACCAAAGTCCTAGTGAATCTAGGCAATAAGTCCTGGTTCAGAGAATTGGGCACAAAGTCCTGATCAAGGATTGGGCACTAAGTCTTGGCAAAGGGCTGGGCACCGAAGACCTGCTCGGACGGTGGGCACGAAGTCCTGGTCGAGGACTGGGCAAGAAGACCTGGCTGAGGGTTGGGCACCGAAGACCTGGTTCGAGGAATTGGGCTAGAAGACCTGGCCGAGGGTTGAGCACCGAAGTCCTGGACTTAGGGTTTGGGCACGAAGTCTTGGCCCGAGGGATTGAGCAACTTAGCTGAGCGATGACTAAGGATAGAAGTAGAGACGAGTCGGGGTTCGGACGTCTCGAGATCCGAGAGTATCGGAAGCTAAGCAAAAGTCCACCGGAAGGACTGGGTGGCAACCGTCTCTTGAATGGAGTAGGTGAAAGGCGCGTTCTCAGGGGTGGGAACTTGCGTCGGTTCGACCTAGGGTTTCGTGGAAATCCGAAGTCCGAACCAAGCCCTTAAGGCTATTATTGTATGTATATTTACTTTGTGTTTGTGTATCTTGTAGGTACCAAGAACCGGAGACAAAGCAGGTAAGGGGCTGGAAACCAGCCCACCCAGGCGCCCCTATTGATGGGGGTGCCCAGATCAAAGAAGAAAACACAGTGTTAAGTTGATAGCCTTGAAGCCAGGCGCCCAGTATGATCCAGGCGCCCACCCAAAGAAGGAAAATGGTAAGTTCGTGAAGAAGCAGAATAGGCTTCCATTCAGGCGCCCGGGATGATACCGACGCCCAAGTTGAAAGCTGTATTTGCTGTTTCGAGTCCGAAACACAGATAAGCCTTCACTCAGGTGCCCGGGAGGTCCCAGGCACCTTGGTCAATGTTTTTATCAGCTGCGTTGAGTTCGGCGCGGGGATAAGGTTTGATCAAGTGTATAGGGGCACCCCCAACGTATCAGGCACCCGAATGAAGTCTATAAAAGGGGCTTCGACCTCTCTGCTTCGGACACAACTTCCAAGAGCGATTCTGACCGACGACAATATGCTAAAGATGAGGCTCTACGACCGGGAGGCTCCAGGAGGAAGTGTGCGGCACTTCGGAGGTCCAGATCAGCCGAGTTTCAAAACTTGCTTGTTCGGTTTGCATTTTATTATTCTGTACTTACTTTGCTATATTTTTTATTGTACTTCTGCACTGTAAGACGGGTTTCTCCACCTCCGGAATGTCCAGAAAGGAGACCAATAGTGGACGGGTGTTCCCGTGTTTAAGCCTTGGATGTACTGACCCTGGGGGGTTGGGAACCAAGTAAATCCCGCGTGCGCTGTGTTGTTATTGTTTTTCTTCGCTCTGTTTATTTTCCGCTACACTAACGCTCTGAGTCTAGAACGACGATCAAAATTCATACGAAGTTTCCGAAGATTTTTCAACGGTCTATATTCACCCCCCCCTCTATCGACGGCACCGGTCCTACAAGTGCTATCAGAGCTAGGCCGCTCTTCACCGGACTAACCGCCGACAGAGCAACGACGCCAGGAGTTGAGGGGAAGCCCAGGGGTGAATTAGGTACATTTTAATTTTAAATGTCAAATTTTAAATTCCATATTATATTATTCACGTGCAGGGAGAGAGGACACTATAAAAATCAGTGCCCTACTCGTAAGACTCGGTCTACATCACCGGCGGCAAAGGGGGCACCAGCGCCAGAAGTCCGGAAAAACAAGGATCACGTATGGTGCTTCAAATGCAAAATGTACGGACACTACAAAAACAAGTGTCCGGCAAAGGTAAGTAAAATTTATGTTCCGAAATTTATTAAATCTCCTGCACTTTCTTATGTAAATTATTTAGATAATTTTACTGAAAAATTAAATTGTGTAAATAGGCAAATTAATATCTTGCATGCCCAATTAGAAAATGTCAAAATATCGGAAATTAACTGTCTAAATTTTAATGTCAATTCAAAAATTACCAAAATTAATTCTAAAATTAAATCTGATAGTTTTACTGTTCATCCTGAAATTAAATCAGATAATTTTAAAATTCTTGATGACAATTCTAAAGTTTTTAATTTTAACTCTGATAAATCTGAATTCAAAAATCTTAAGGATAATTCTAAATTCAAATTTGAAAATCCTTTAGATAATTATGAATTCAAATTTGAAAATCCATTGTATAACTCTGAATTCAAATTTGAAAATCCTAAGGATAATTTCGAATTCAAATTTGAAAATCCTAAGGATAATCCAGAAATTAATTCTGAAAATATTATTTTTGAGGATAATTTTGAAGATGAAATTCTTTTAGATAATAGTTTAATTATAGATAATATAGTAGATTATTACAAAACTTAACTAGTGGCCCAAATTACTCCACCTACCTTAAGGATATTCAATGATGTGATTTTGAGAATGTAGAGGATATGAAATTTTCTAAGATTAAGGCCATAGTCAATAAAAATCACAAAGATTCAAATAAATCAGAATTATTAGAAAAACTTGAAAGGATAAATAAAGAAGAAATAGTAGATGAGTCAGAAATCTTTGAAATAATGAAAATTATGAACTTAAACGCACAACTATTAATTAATCATTTCAACCTTAATTATTCAAAATAAATCCTAATTAAATTAAATCAAATTAATTCAAATTAATTCAATTAAATTAAAATCAAATTAATTCAAATAAATCCTATTTAAATTAAATTCAAATTTATTTAAATTAATTCAATTAAATTAACTTCAAATTACTTCAAAATAATTAAATTAAATTAAATTCAAATTAATTCAAATAAATCCCAATTAAATTAAATTCAAATTAATTAAAATAATCTTAAATTAAATTAAATTCAAATCAATTCAAATAAATATTAAATTAAATTAAATTTAAATGAATTCAAATAAATCTTAAATTAAATTAAATACATATAATTCAAATTAATTCAAATAAATTAATTCAAATTAATTCAAATAAATCATAATTAAATTAAATTAAAATTAATTCAATTAAATTAAATTCAAATTAATTCAAATAAATCCTAATTAAGTTAAATTCAATTAATTCAAATAAATTAAATTGAAATTAATTTAAATTAATTCAATTAAATTAAATTCAAATTAATTCAAATAAATCCTAATTAAATTAAATTCAAATTAATTCAAAATTAATTCAGGTAAATTAAATTTAAATTAATTCACTTAAATCTTAATTAAATATTAATTAAATCAAATTCAAATTAATTTAAATTAATTCAATTAAATCTTAATCAAATTCAATTAAATTAATCCTTAATTAATTTTTATTCAAATAATTATTAATTAATTTAATTCAAATAATCCTTAATTAATTTAACTAATTCCTAATTAATTCAACTCCAATTAATTCTTAAATAACTTAAACTTGAACTAAAATAAAATCTTACCCAAACTGCAATAATTAATTTAATAAAATTAAATATGTCAATGTGGGATGACATATTCGTGGGTTCACACGACATGTATCAAATCGGAATTTGATACATATTTTAGAAACTTAATTAAAATGATTTTGACTTGTTTGAATCATGCATTATTGTCATGCCATGCCATGCATCTACTATGCTTTAATATATGACATGTCATTCATTTTTAAATTTTAAGCATGACATAGAACGGTTATAGGAAAAAGAATAATTGAAACTTGATCAACCTAGTATTAGGTGGAGGTGAGATGATAGTACGTTAGGGAAGCCTTATTGGTGGAACTAGCCAAAGCTACCGATCCAAAACCTAAACTAGTTAGACCAAAATCTTTCAAGAAGTAACTTGAAGATGAATTTTCTATAAAAGGTTTGTCAAGGAAAGGGTTGATGTCCAATAAGGCTATGGCCAAAGAAGGCCTTGTGCCTCGCCAAGACCTGGAAGCCAATTACTGAAAATCAAATTCACTTTACTATTGTCAGATTTGAATCTAACACAAGTTTCAATTAAATCTTAGATTTAATAATAAATTAAGAAAAATGATTCAAACATCTCACAATACACTCATAAGGCAACCATGCTTGTTGTATTGAGACATCTAAAATGGGTGAGATGTTAAGGACTAATAAATTGAACAATATTTTTCAAAATTGTTTTTCAAAATTGTTAGAATACTTTCTAAAAATATATTTTCAAAATAGTGCTTCAACATAATAATGTTTTTATGGATTTCATGTTTGTCTGATTGTCAATATATGATATGTTTTAAAAAATTATATCCTTTTGAAAATTGTTTAACTCACACAATTATACACAAGCCTCTTAGGACAACACTAAACTTCCTTAAGGCACCTAGATAGAGTCAAACGGTGTTGGGTAAGGGGGAGTGTTTTTTTTAATTATCCTTGAAAAACCACTGTCTTGATTTTCGAGAATTGTGCCTTAAATACCATTACTTATGTTTTTCGAAAACTATGTCTGATAAATTACCTTATTTCAAAATATGCTTTGAAATTTCAAAATACTGCTATGTCTTGTTTGATTTTGATAAACCCTAAACATACAAAGAAAGGTCCACTTCATGATCTACAAGGACTCCTAGGATGTGTCAGATTTAGGGGGAGTCTGAGTCAAACTTCTGAAAAGTTTTTTTTTGAAATTATTAAATAATTCCTTTGATCTGAACTAAACCCTATTAACTTAGAGGAAGAGTACTTGTGGTCAACAAGCTTCCTAGGACTACGTCAAGTTTAGGGGGAAGTCAAATTAAAAGAATTATTAAATATTCCATGCACGGTATTTGCAAATCCTTTTTGAAAACATAAGTATCCTTTCAAATACTATCATTTTAATAATTTTTCTTTAAAAATATTATTTTCAAAATTTTATCTAGTTTTAATCAATTTGAAATAATGTTTTTCTTGAGTTTGGGAAATTTTCCAGGACACTTAGGAAAATGTCCTTGTAGTCAACAAGGTTTCCTAGGATTGTGTCAGACTGGAAGATAGACCAAGTCAAGTAAAATATTGTGTTTTAAAAATAAAGATTCTTCAAAAGTACTTGAATTTTCTTGCACATATTTTCAAAATACTATCAATTTTTTGTGGCTTATCAAAATTCTGTTCAGAAATAGTACTTACTTGAATTTGGAGAATTTTCCAGGACACTTAGGAAAATATCCTTGTAGTCAACACGGTTTTCTAGGATTGTGTCAGACTAGAAAAGGAACCATTTCAGGTACATATACTTCTCAAAATTCAAAATAATTTCAAAGTACTTAATTTTTCAAAATTCATATTTTTTAAAAATACTTATATTTTTCAAAGTCTAATCTTTTTCAAAAGTACTTAGATTGTCAAAAATTGCATAATATGTTTCAAAAGTACTTAGATTTTCCAAAAAGGCTCAATCTTTTTTGTTGGGACCGGGTGCATGTTGACATGGATACGGGTTCATAATTTTAAAATTTAATTATGTGCAGCGGAAGGTTTAGCATAAATAATTTCTCAAATTATTTTAACCACGTATCTAGCATGCAACCTTATGTTGTGGAGACATGATCATACATTTAAAATTTTGCAGAAAGTAAACTAATTTACTTAATATCTCGCGTAACTCGTAGAAAGGGACGAGATCCAACCGTAGCGTCCCTTGGAAGCTCCGCCTCTATTCGCGTCCACGCCGAGTTTTCTTCGGGATGACTTCGCAAAGCCACGAGTTTCGTGCCGACAAGAACTACTAGATTCTCCAAAGGCACGACAAGAATACCAAGAGAGAGATGGAAAACTAACCACGAAACGAAGAACGGAATCAAGATTCCGGGAGGAAGGAAGGAGTTGCACCCGCTTCTTCTTCTTCTTCGATAGCTTCTTGGTGGAGGAAGCTCACGGCAACCAAAGGGAGGGCCTCTAGGGCCGGCGCCACTAGAGGAGGGAGAGGGAGAGAAGGAGAGGAAGAGAGGCTAGGCAAGAATCCTTTATCTCTTAGATTGATTTCCAAGCCTTGCCTTGGTACCTTTATATAGTAGTCTATTAATCGCCAAGTCTCCTTTTAACGGAATAAATTTTCATAAGAAATTTATCTTATAAATTTTCTATGAATTATTCCATTATGCCAAGTTTTTATTATAACTTTATTTATAATAAAAACAACCATGTCTCCCCTTTAATTATGGAAAGAAATTTCTTTATATAATTTCTTTATATAAATTTCATTATCATGGTAAATCAATCCATTATTGATTTTATAAAATAAAATAAACTATTCCAAGGTTTATTTTAATTTTCATGATAAATAAATCTCTTTATATAAATCTCTTTATACAAATTTCTTTATCCATAATTTTATAAGACAAACCACGCGCGGTTTATTTTATAAATTTGAACCAAACAATTTGGTTCTTCCCTCTTATTGTGGCCGGCCAAACAAAGAGGGTGGGGACCCTCTTTGGCCGGCCAAACCCAAGCCACGATCTCACGAATTAAACTCATTTAATTCGTTCAATAAGTCTTCAAAAGACTTAGTCATTTTATGCTTCCGATGCGTCTCTGAAAAATTCAGATTCGACTTCTCTCTTGATCGGAAAATCTAATTTTCAACTCTTTTTAAATCCCTCGGACTACTCATAGTGCGTGTGACTAAATAGGCTTTCGATTTATGTTGGCCGTCTATAATTAACCAATTATAGAATGATCATGAGTGGCACCTAGTAGTACATCATGATCCCCAATTAATCGAAAGATCAACGGTTGACCTCAGAAACTATTCTGAAACCCTTCAGCAGCTATAATGAGTCGTGCCTCATTCCCTTCACCATCTTATACCCACTTGGTTCAGGACACGGTCTTTATGTGTCAGTCCCCACTAGGCTGACTACGTCACACCTAGCCCAAGTAATGTCTTTCTCGTCCAACGGATTCTAATTACTCTCATGTTTCCTAGAGATTCATACTCGGAACATGTTATGCTCTGGCCAGAGGCTTCGAGTAACAATCCGACGATAGGCCTTGGGTATACATCTCCTCGCAAGGAGTGGTGAATCCTTTGTAGGCTGTTCAAACATCTTCGGGCACTTCGGCTTATACCCAATCATCCTGGGTCCACACCTCCTTAGAGATGCTTGCTTATGATGTCAAAGTATAAGTCTCCGTGACCAAGATGACTTGAACACCGCAAGTCAAAGGAACATCGCACTTAAGCTGCAGTAAGAACTTCATTGACATATCTACATGTAGATTCCCATATGAAGTTTTACAGCCAGTCACTCCAATGAACTAGTTCCCTTAACTAGCATTCATGTTTATCTCCGGACTTCCCAATGTCACCAGCCAGTGAGAATCAGCTGATTAGAGAATAACCCATGTTAGTCTCAACAGAATTGATAGTGTCCGTATTTATCAATTCATCGACTAGGGACAATTTCAATACTTCACAATTGCACATGTAGAGATAATCACTAGTTGTGAATTCATCACAAATTCTCTCATGTTGTGAATTGTATTGCGGACATTTAGTAAATGAGTTCAAGATCTCAATCAAATACATGAACATGTATACTCAAATAGTGAATATTCATTTATTAAAGTAAATGATTACAATCATAAGGCGATTGCCTTAGGACACTTCTCTCATATTACTAACAAACTCCCACTTGGCCTAATGTCAATAGCTACGGTATCCAATACCACATGCTCTAACATGACCCTCAAACTTGCTTTGAGCCAAGGCCTTAATTAAAGGATCCGCTAAATTCCTTTCAGTGGGAATCTTCTCAATTTGTATGTCATTCCTACTTATAATCTCTCTAATCAGATGATAGCGGCGAAGCACGTGTTTGGATCGCTGATGAGACCTTGGTTCCTTTGCTTGTGCAATAGCTCCATTGTTGTCGCAGTAAACCGGTATTGCTTCATCAATGGTTGGAACCACACCAAGTTCTGAGACAAACTTCTTGATCCAGACTGCTTCTTTTGCTGCTTCCGAAGCTGTGATATATTCCGCTTCCGTGGTAGAATCCGCTACAGTGTCTTGCTTGGAACTTTTCCAACTTATTGCACCTCCATTCAAAGTAAATACGTATCCAGACTGAGATTTGGAGTCATCCTTATCTGTCTGGAAACTGGCATCTGTATACCCACGTATTACCATATCTCCTTCTCTATATATTACGAACACATCCTTAGTTCTTCTTAAGTACTTAAGGATTGTTTTGACAGCCGCCCAATGATCCATTCCTGGATCAGACTGGTATCTGCTTGTGACGCTCAGAGCATACGATACATCGGGCCTAGTACATAACATGGCATACATGATAGATCCTATCGCGGATGCATAAGGAATCTTATTCATGCAAATCCTCTCGTCTTCTGTGCGCGGACACATAGACTTTGAAAGGTTGATCCCATGCCTGATGGGAAGGTAACCTTTCTTGGATTCCGACATGCTAAACCTTTTTAGCACTCGGTCTATATATGTAGACTGCGAAAGACCAAGCAACCGTCTTGATCTATCTCTATAGATTCTAATCCCAAGGATATAGGTTGCTTCTCCCAGGTCTTTCATGGAGAAAGTTTAGGACAACCAAATTTTAACTGATTGTAAGACTGATATATCATTTCATATAAGCAATATGTCATCGACATATAGCACTATGAATACGACTGCACTCCCACTGTAACACCCAATAATTTTCTGGTATTATTAGGGATTTTTTTGAATTTTTCTAGCATTTTTCGGAATTAAAATAAAAAGAAAAAAAATTAAAGGGTCGGGTGGGGATTGATCTCGCGACCACGCGAGAAGCCAATCCCTAAGCAAGTCCAAGTAACCAGCTGGGCAAGGGTATCAAGCACAGAAAAGGATGAAGCGAAATAATATTATAGTTGATTTAGCCCGTTTCATGAAGAGGTATTTAAACTTCCACTTAAGTTGAGTTAAGACCCCATTAGGGCTTGGAGGAGGCCGTGCGAGCAGGGTGGGAGGCTGCGAAAAATAGGGAAGAAAAGGAGAGTTTTCTCCTCCTTCTTCTTCCTCTTGAAGTAGAAAACCTAGGGCTTCTTCCCTAGGGCCAAGGGTGAAGTTTTCTTGCAAAGAAAGAGGAAAAGAACCCTACGCTAGGAATTTCAAGATACTTAGTGAGTTTTCTTCAAGAAAAGGGTAAGTAAATCACTCACCTGCAATAGGAGTAGCTTCGCATGTAGTTTTCTTGTTGTAGAACCTTGATTTTGTAATCTAAGTGCATGCTTGGAGAATATTGTTTATGGTGTGTTTTAAGTTTCTCAAGAATACATGTTTTTAATCATAGAACTTGAATTGGAGTAGATTTTATATGTGTGATCTAAGCATGAAAGGCCAAGTTCTTGAAAAGTCCCAAAGATGAGTTTTGGGTTAAGGGCACGCAAGGTGCTCGATGAAAGTTCCAAGTGAGAAAGGTAAAGTTTTGTAGTGCAAAGACTTATGTAAAAAGAAAGATAGCTTGATAAGTATAAGCATTATGAATAAGAAAGTATTTTACTTTTGTAAAGTGACATGTACCGGGCAAAAGAGAGGCCCACAGAAAGTTAGAAAGAAGCTCTAATAGGGTGCGGTGGCAGCTACTCCGAAACCTATTAGGGATGCGCGCATTGGTACACTGATACCAAGTACATTGTCAAGGCCTGAGAAAGTTGATTATTATTTTGAAGTATATGAGTATATGTAAGTGTTTTCAGTTTAAGCATATGTTTTGCTAAGTATGTTAACATTGTTATGTTACAAGCATGTTAAAGAGCAAGAGCAAGGAAGTTAGTGGTTTAAAGTATGGAAATGCATAAGTAGCAAGTCTCAAAAGAAATTATGAGCATGTTAGATTTGCCAATGTTTTAATGCTAGTAAATGTCTTCAAGCATGATTGAGCATGATAAGTATGTGAAAGTTTCCATGTGTAAGTATTTCAAAGTGCATGTGTTTTGAAGCAAGCATTATTTGAAAAGAGCATGTTTATCATTGATCGCATGGATTTGTGAGTTAGGATTTACTTACTATGCAAATCGCTTATTAGTTGCATTTCCTTCTATTGCAGACAAAGGTAAAGAAAAAGCATAAGCTAGGGAGGCGAGCAGGACTTGCGTTGATGTCAGTGGCGGTGGAACCGTGGGAGAGATTCTTGGTATAAGCTTAAGAGGCAATTTCTAAAATTTAGAAACCTGGAGTTTGATATCTTGATTGGTAAAATGTGAACATGGTGTGTAAACTACGCATAGAGGTTAAGTTTGGTAGTTTTGTTAAGTTTGGTGTGTAAACTACGCTTACGTTTTGATAGTTTTGTTAAATTTCGCAATGATTCTAATTTCAAGTTATTGGATTCGTTTTGAGTTGCTAGGATGTTTATAAAACTAGTATAGAGTATAGAAATGAAGTTATCTCATTATATACATTGAAGGTATATGAATTGTGGACTTTTGAAACTAGTTTTCAGATCTGAAATGCAGGTTTTTCAGGCGTGCCAGTCGACTGGTTCAGAACCAGTCGACTGCGATATAGAACAGAACCTTCTGTTCAATGCACCAGTCGACTGGTACCATTGAAAAGAAAGTGTTGTAGGGCAGATGGTTAGTGCTTTAGTTTTACAACTAAGAGGTCTAGGGGTCAAATCCTGGCCAAGCTAATAAAATTAAAGTTTTTGCTTTATTTTGGCTGATTAGTACTTTAAACATGATTATGAATTGTTAGTTCAGCAAATAGTGAAATAAGAAATTTTAAATTCTCCCAGTTGGTTTAGCATTATAAGAAATCACTAATTAGTTAGTTAGTTAGTTAGTAGCGATCCGCCTTAAAGCTTAGTACCAGAAGGTGGGTCGTCACAGAGTGGTATCAGAGCAAGTTTCCACCCTTCCACCACACTGACATCAAGCATCAATCCTGCCGCCTGTCAAGTAAGAAGTTCATATGTTGTAGTTTTTGTATACTTTTCATTATTGACTGCTAGTATCAGTAAGTGCATGATGATAAGGAAGTATGTTAGTATTATCATATGCTATTATGTGCATGATCAGTATATGCTATATGAGTAAGATGACATGATATAACATATGTTATACGTGTATGATGATATGAATAGAATGATAGTGAAGTAATGAAATGTCCTTATTTATGAAATGTCCTTATTGAAGTAATGTCATGTCTCTATAAGTATGATGATAAGTAATGTCCACCTTCTCTTTATGATATAAAGGAAGAGAATGTCAAGATGACGTCCTAGAAAGGCCCAAAATGAGGAGTGAGCTCCTAAAGGGCAAGAGGCAACAAAGTCAGTACCACCACCAAATCTTTTAGAGGGGGTGGCTCGGTTACAAAGGTAAGTAGTAGAATAGCAGCAAGTTATTGCCACCATGATGACTAAACAGTAGGCCGCTCCCATTACCCCACGGGTGAGAATGTAGTAGCACCAGTTGTGACCAATGACCCATCGGTTACTTCTGTAATCCCGACAAGGGGCGGGGGGGGGGGGGGTGAGGCAAGAAGCGTACCTCATTCAGTAGAAGAAACTGAAGCCAGGGAACTTCCCAGGCACAAGCAAACCATGGGATGCTTAAGCATGGTTCAAAACGTTGGAAAGAATAGTAGGGCTACTGGACTGGCATGAGGTAGAGAAGATAAAGTGTGCATCTTTCTGACGTACGGGAGATGCTAGGATGTGGTGGGAGAAAGTTAAGGCCAAGAGAAATATCAGCTAGATGACATGGGCCGACTTCGAGACTGAGTTCTTCGAAGAATAGTTTCACATGCGAGTAACCAACAAGCATTACGATGAATTCACGGAGTTCAGACAAGAAGACTTATCCGTGGATGAAGCAGTGAAGAAGTTTAATCAGTTAGCTCATCTGTGCCCAGAGATAGTTAGCACAGAAAAAAAAAGAGAGTCAGGCTAAGGCTCAAGATGTTAAGGCCTGAGATAGCGTTAAATGTGGCCAGCAATGTTAAGAGGTCGTAAACCTCCGAAGAACTGATAAGTATTGCTTTGATCATCGAACACTACTTAAACAAAACAAAGATCACCAGAAATGTTGAACGATGAAGTTCTTAATGACCTTACCTTCGAGAGAGGTCATGGCATCTACTCAGTGGCTAAGAGCAGTATTAATTTGGATTTCCAACCGAGGACTTTATAGTGATTTAGTAGTCCTTGAGATGAAGGATTATGATGTCATTTTAGGGATGGACTTCTTGAGCAAGTATAGTGCTTCTATAGACTATCGCAAGAGGAAAGTCAAGTTCACACCAGAAGCAGAACCTCCATTTGAGTTTATTGGAGACCCAAAGAGAAAGACAAAAAGGTTCTTATCTACCTTACAAGCTCAGAGAATGTTAGAGAAGGGGTGCTCTGGTTTTCTAGCTCGTATAGTAGATGCAAGTCAAGGAGAAGGGTTGAAGAGAGAAGAAGTGAGGGTAGTCTGTGACTATCCTGAGGTGTTTCCTGAAGAGTTACCAGGACTCCCTCCCAATCGGGAAATTGAGTTTGAAATCGAGTTGGCCCCAGAAACCAACCCAATATCGAAGGCACCTTATCGCATGGCGCCAGCAGAACTGAAAGAATTGCAAGAACAATTGCAAGAGCTGCTTGACAAGGGTTTCATCCGCCCTAGTCATTCACCTTGGGGAGCTCCTGTATTGTTCGTTAAGAAGAAAGATGGATCTATGTGAATGTGCATAGATTATCGAGCTTTGAATAAGGTAACCATCAAGAACAGATATCCTTTGCCAAGGATAGATGATTTATTCGATCAGTTGAAGGGAGCCACGGTGTTCTCCAAAATAGATCTGCGATCAGGTTACCATCAACTCAAAGTGAGGAGAGTGATGTGCCAAGGACTGCTTTCAGTATAAGATATGGGCACTACGAGTTTGTGGTGATGCCCTTTAGAGTGACAAACGCCCCTGCGACGTTTATGGATCTAATGAATAGAGTGTTCAAGGATTTTCTGGACAAGTTCGTTATTGTCTTTATTGATAATATCCCAGTGTATTCAAAGACTCAGGAAGAACATGACGAACACCTGAAGATGGTATTGCAAACCTTATATCAGAAGGAGTTGTACGCCAAATTCTCAAAGTGTGAGTTTTGGCTTGATCAGGTGGCCTTCCTAGGCCACATCATTTCCAAGGAAGGTATTATGGTAGACCCAGCCAAGATTGAAGCAGTTAGTAACTGGAGTCAACCAAAGAATGCTAGTGAGATCAGAAGTTTTCTGGGTTTGGCAGGGTACTACAGAAGGTTTGTGGAGGACTTTTCAAAGATAGCTTCACCACTTACAACCCTTACCAGAAAGAATAAAAAGTATGAGTGGACTGAGGACTGTGAGCAGAGATTCCTTGAGTTGAAGAAGAGACTGACTAGCGCTCCTATCCTTACAGTACCCGAAGGTGATAAGAGCTTTGATATATACAGTGATGTATCAAAGCTAGGACTTGGAGCAGTCCTTATGCAAGAAGGCAAGGTCATAGCTTATGCTTCCAGGCAACTCAAGGACTATGAAAAGAATTACCCCACTCATGATCTGGAGTTGGCAGCTGTAGTCTTTGCTCTAAAGATATGGAGGCATTACTTGTATGGAGTGCAGTGTAAGATTTATACAGATCACCAGAGTCTGAAATATTTCTTCACTCAGAAAGACCTCAATATGAGACAGCGAAGGTGGCTCGAGTTAGTGAAGGACTATGACTGTGAGATTCTTTACCACCCTGGTAAGGCAAATAGAGTAGCAGATGCACTGAGTAGAAAGACTTGTGCCACATTGATGTCCTTATCATCATTGGCACCACCATTACAGAAGGAGATAATAGATTATGGAGTGGAGATTATTGATGGGCAGCTAGCTCTATTGACACTAGAGTCAACTTTGCTTGAAGAGATACAGAAAGAGCAAGCTGAGGATTCTGATATCCAAAGGATCAAGCAGGAGATGCAAGAAGGAGAGAGTAAGAGTTTAGAGTATCTGACAGTGGGATACTCTACTATGGTGACCGTTTATGTGTCCCCAATCAGGAAGAGCTGAGAAAGAAGATTCTTGCAGAAGCCCATGGAACTCCCTACTCAATGCATCCTGGTTCCACCAAGATGTACCAGGACTTGAAAAGAAGATTTTGGTGGTCCGGAATGAAAAGAGACATAGCTAGGTATGTCAGCACCAGCCTGACATGTCAGAGAGTTAAAGCAGAACACCGGAGACCAGGAGGTGTCCTACAGCCCATTCAGATTCCAGAGTGGAAATGGGAAGACATAGCCATGGATTTCATAGTTGGTTCACCAAAGACAACTAATGGCTATGATGCTATTTGGGTGATAGTAGACAGATTGACCAAGTCTGCCCACTTTTTGGCAATCAGAGTGTCTTACTCGATTGAAAAGTTAGCCCAGTTATATGTGCAAGAAGTGATCCGACTATACGGAGTCCCGAAGACCATTATCTCTGATATGGATGGTCGTTTCACATCACACTTTTGGGAGTGTGTACAGACAGCGTTAGGCACCAAACTGAAATTCAGCACAGCTTTCCATCCCCAGACTGATGGACAGACAGAGAGAGTGAATCAGGTTCTAGAAGATATGCTCAGAGCTTGTGCATTGGACTTCAAGGGCAGTTGGTGCAAGTATTTATGTTTAGCTGAGTTTGCCTACAACAACAGTTACCAAGCCACTATTGGTATGGCACCCTATGAAGCTCTTTATGGTAGGAAGTGTAGATCTCCTCTCTGTTGGTATGAAGGTAGTGAGAAGAAAGAAATGGGGTCACAGACTGATCTTATAGATGATACCACAGAAGCTATAAAGAGCATCCGCCAGAAGATAGAGACTGCTCAGAGTAGGCAGAAGGTTTACGCCGATGTACGCCGTAGGCCGTTAGAGTTTGAAGTTGGGGATACAGTTTTCCTCAAAGTAGCTCCTATGAAGGGTGTAATGAGATTTGGCAAGAAAGGCAAGCTAAGTCCTCGATACATAGGACCCTACCTAGTGACAAAAAGAGTTGGCAAAGTGGCTTATGAGTTGGAGCTACCCTCAGAGATGTCAGCAATACACAATGTGTTCCATGTCTCAATGTTAAAGAAGCACATCCCAGATGCCAACCAAGTGATTAAGCCACAGATGGTACAAGTTCAAGAAGATCTAAGTTATGAAAGTCGACCTATTCAGATAATAGATCGAGCAGATAAGAAGCTGAGGAACAAAGTGGTACCATTAGTGAAAGTCTTATGGCTGAATCAGAAGTATGAAGAGGCAACTTGGGAATCAGAAGATAGCATGAGGCAAAGGTATCCAGAGCTGTTCTAAGTTCGAGGACGAACTTTTTATAAGGTAGGGAGGATTGTAACACCTAATAATTTTCTGGTATTATTAGGGATTTTTCAGAATTTTTCTAGCATTTTTTAGAATTAAAATAAAAAGAAAAAAAAATTAAAGGGTCGGGTGGGGATTGATCTCGCGACCACGCGAGAAGCCAATCCCTAAGCAAGTCCAAGTAACTAGCTGGGCAAGGGTATCAAGCACAGAAAAAGATGAAGCGAAATAATATTATAGTTGATTTAGCCCGTTTCATGAAGAGGTATTTAAACTTCCACTTAAGTTGAGTTAAGACCCCATTAGGGCTTGGAGGAGGCCGCGCGAGCAAGGTGGGAGGCTGCGAAAAACAGGGAAGAAAAGGAGAGTTTTCTCCTCCTTCTTCTTCCTCTTGAAGTAGAAAACCTAGGGCTTCTTCCCTAGGGCCAAGGGTGAAGTTTTCTTGCAAAGAAAGAGGAAAAGAACCCTACGCTAGGAATTTCGAGATACTTAGTGAGTTTTCTTCAAGAAAAGGGTAAGTAAATCACTCACCTGCAATAGGAGTAGCTTCGCATGTAGTTTTCTTGTTGTAGAACCTTGATTTTGTAATCTAAGTGCATGCTTGGAGAATATTGTTTATGGTGTGATTTAGGTTTCTCAAGAATACATGTTTTTAATCATAGAACTTGAATTAGAGTAGATTTTATATGTGTGATCTAAGCATGAAGGCCAAGTTCTTGAAAAGTCCCAAAGATGAGTTTTGGGTTAAGGGCACGCAAGGTGCTCAATGAAAGTTCCAAGTGAGAAAGGTAAAGTTTTGTAGTGCAAAGACTTATGTAAAAAAAAAGATAGCTTGATAAGTATAAGCATTATGAATAAGAAAGTATTTTACTTTTGTAAAGTGACATGTACCGGGCAAAAGAGAGGCCCACAGAAAGTTAGAAATAAGCTCTAATAGGGTGCGGTGGCTAGCTACACCGAAATCTATTAGGGATGCGCGCATTGGTACACTGATATCAGGTACATTGTCAATGCCTGAGAAAGTTGATTATTATTTTGAAGTATATGAGTATATGTAAGTGTTTTTAGTTTAAGCATATGTTTTGCTAAGTATGTTAACATTGTTATGTTACAAGCATGTTAAAGAGCAAGAACAAGGAAGTTAGTGGTTTAAAGTATGGAAATGCATAAGTAGCAAGTCTCAAAAGAAATTATGAGCATGTTAGATTTGCCAATGTTTTAATGCTAGTAAATGTCTTCAAGCATGATTGAGCATGATAAGTATGTGAAAGTTTCCATGTGTAAGTATTTTAAAGTGCATGTGTTTTGAAGCAAACATTATTTGAAAAGAGCATGTTTATCATTGATCGCATGGATTTGTGAGTTAGGATTTACTTACTAAGCAAATCGCTTATTAGTTGCATTTCCTTCTATTGCAGACAAAGGTTAAGAAAAAGCATAAGCTAGGGAGGCGAGCGGGACTTACGTTGATGTCAGTGGCGGTGGAACCGTGGGAGAGATTCTTGGTATAAGCTTAAGAGGCAATTTTTGAAATTTAGAAACCTGGAGTTTGATATCTTGATTGGTACAATGTGAACATGGTGTGTAAACTACGCATAGAGGTTAAGTTTGGTACAAACTCTAGAGTGTTTTGCTTACGTTTTGATAGTTTTGTTAAATTTCGCAATGATTCTAATTTCAAGTTATTGGATTCGTTTTGAGTTGCTAGGATGTTTATAAAACTAGTATAGAGTATAGAAATGAAGTTATCTCTTTATATACATTGAAGGTATGTGAATTGTGGACTTTTGAAACTAGTTTTCAGATCTGAAATGCAGGTTTTTCAGGCGTGCCAGTCGACTGGTTCAGAACCAGTCGACTGCGATATCGAACAGAACATTCTGTTCGATGCACCAGTCGACTGGTTATCTATCAGTCGACTGGTACCATTGAAAAGAAAGTGTTGTAGGGCAGATGGTTAGTGCTTTAGTTTTACGACTAAGAGGTCTAGGGGTCAAATCCTGGCCAAGCTAATAAAATTAAAGTTTTTGCTTTATTTTGGCTGATTAGTACTTTAAACATGATTATGAATTGTTAGTTCAGCAAATACCGAAATAAGAAATTTTAAATTCTCCCAGTTGGTTTAGCATTATAAGAAATTACTAATTAGTTAGTTAGTTAGTTAGTAGCGATCCGCCTTAAAGCTTAGTACCAGAAGGTGGGTCGTCACACCCACTAACCTTCTTGTACACACAGGGTTCGTCAGGATTTTGTGAGAAATTAAACTCTTTGATTGTCTCATCAAAACGGATGTTCCAGCTTCTGGATGCTTGCTTCAGTCCATATATGGATCGTCGAAGCTTGCATATTTGGTTTTATCAACCGATGTGAAACCTTCAGGTTGTATCATGTATACATCCTCAAGCAGGTTTCCATTAAGGAAAGCTGTTTTCACATCCATTTGCCATATCTCATAATCATGATGAGCTGCTATGGCCAGGAGCATCCGAATGGATTTAAGCATAGCTACTGGCGAATTGGTTTCGTCATAATCAATTCCTTGTTTCTGACGATATCCTTTTGCCACTAATCTAGCCTTAAAGGTAACTACATTACCTTCCATGTCGGTTTTCTTCTTGAAAACCCACTTGCACCCTATGGGCTTAATCCCTTCAAGTGGGTTAACCAAGTCCCATACTTGATTTTCGTACATGGAATCCATTTCCGACTTCATGGCTTCAAGTCATTTGTCCCTTTCTGAACTTTTCAGAACATCTTCATAACTGATAGGTTCGTCATCATTTATGAGTAACACGTCGTTCGATTCACTTATGAGAAATCTGTATCTCTCTGGAATATTGCGTGTCCTATCAGACCTACGAAGAGGTGTTGTTGTTTTAGGTTCAACTGATAGCTCATCACTATGAGTTATCGGTTGTGGGTCTAGACTAGGTGTCTCTGTAATGTCTATTGGAGTTTCTTGAACTTCATTAAGTTCAATGCCACTCCCACTGTTTTCTTGTAAAAGAAAATCTTTTTCCAGAAATACAGCATGCCTTGAAACAAACACCTTTTTCTCCAAGGGATGATAGAATTGGTAACCCTTCGTTTCCTTAGAGTATCCAATAAATAGACATTTATCAGACTTAGCATCCAATTTGTCTGATACAGTCCGCTTCACATAAGCAGGACAACCCCATATCTTAAGGTGAGTTAAGTGAGGTTTCTTACTATTCCATATCTCATATGGAGTAGTAGAGACTACCTTGGTCGGGACTCTGTATAGCAAGTAAACAGCTATCTTAAGTGCATAGCCCCAAAAGGATTTTAGAAGAGTTGCATGGTTCATCATGGATCTAACCATGTCCATCAAGGTTCGGTTACGCCTTTCAGATACACCATTATGCTGTGGTGTATACGGCGGAGTCCATTGAGACAATATCCCATTGTCCCTAAGATAATCTTGAAACTCTTGACTCAAGTATTCACCACCCCGATCGGATCGAAGTATCTTAATACTTTTGTCAAGCTGTTTCTCTACTTCATTTCTGAATTCTTTGAATTTCTCAAAAGCTTCAGATTTATGTTTCATCAAGAACACATACCCGAATCGTGAGTGATCATCGATAAAGGTGATGAAGTAGCTATAGCCTCCTTGTGCAAGAGTTGACATTGGTCCACATACATCAGTATGTATTAGACCAAGCAATTCTCCCACTGGATTACCTTTTCCAGAAAAGGGTAATTTGGTCATCTTGCCTTTTAAGCATGATTCGCATGTATCAAATGAACCGGGTTCAAATGATTCCAGAATTCCACATCGGTGTAATTCGGTCATGCGTTTCTTACTTACATGGCCAAGACGACAATGTCATGTGTAGGAGTCTATTCGATTATCTATTCGAGCACGTTTGTTGCTGACTTCGATATTGAAAACGTCACTGGATAAATCTAACGTGTAGATACCATTGCACAAAGTTCCGGTCCCATAAAGAACGTCATTTAAAGTTATGTAACAACATTTGTTACTAAAAGTTAAATGATAACCTTTTTCATTCAAACATGAAATAGATACAATGTTCTTTATTAACGAAGGAACAAAATAACAATTATCCAATTCTAAGACACGTCCATTAGGGAGCTTTAGCAAATATGTTCCGATGGCAACAACAGCAATCTTTGCTCCATTTCCAACTCGCAGATTCGTTTCTCCCTTGACGAGTCTTCTTCTATTCCTTAGCCCCTGTATGTCATTACATATATGTGAGCTATACCCAGTATCAAGTACCCAGGTATCTGAGGAAATAGAGTGACATTCAATAACGAAGATACCTGAAGAGGATGGGGCATCGGATGCCTTCTTCTTCAAAGACTCAAGATAAACCTTGCAGTTTCTTCGCCAGTGACCCTCCTTGCCACAATGATGGCAAGTTCCTTTTGGTGTCTTTTTGGCCTTTTTCTTCTTTCCTTTATTCTGTTCTTTGGCCTTCCTCTTAGAACCTTTCTTTGAGGAACCAACTAACAGTACCGTCTTCTGATCTTGCTTTACAGAAGGCTCTATAGTCTTCAGCAGGTTGAGCAACTCAGGAATGGTAATCTCCAGCTTGTTCATCCGATAGTTCATCACAAATTGTGAATAACATTTGGCAAACAATGCAGAATTAAGTCAATACTTAGTTCATGATCCATTGCAAAACCGAGTGTGCTCAGTCGCTCAATGTACCCCAACATCTTTAACACAAACTGTGAGGCAGAAGTGCCTTCCTGCATCCTAGAGGTGAAGAGGAGTCTGGAGACTTCGAACCTTTCGGATCTCGCCTGCTCTTCAAATAACTCATGAAGATGGAAGATGATGGTATAAGCATCCATATGCTCATGCTGCTTTTGCAGCTCAGGTACCATAGAGGCTAGCATGATGCAACTCGCAAGTTCAGAATCGGTCACATGTATCTGATAGGCCACTAACTGGTCTGGAGTTGCATCTTCTAGAGGACGGTTGGGAAGTTGATCTTCAAGGACATAAGCAAGCTTCTCTGCCTTGAGGACTATCCTCAGGTTTCGAAGCCAGTCCATGAAGTTTGGCCCAGTCAGTTTATTGGTGTCCAAAATGGAACGCAAATTCAGAGAAGACATGATCGAGTGATTATCCTAGAAATACAAATTGAGCTTATGTGAGAAGAATGATAAAGAATGCATCAACATACATTAATTAAATCCTATTTATTTTTTGAATTGAATAACCCTTTTTATCAATTCGGGAGATCGTAGGAACATCTCCAAATAGGTTGATATCCAACCATAGATAAGAACAACCATAGCTGTGGCCATCAAGTTATTCTTAGCTATGAAGGTAGGTAATTATACCGATTACATATCACATATATGTAACTATCACTTTATGCTATCAACTAATTGAATGTTTGCATAAATCATTGGGTTGTTAACTCATTAACAAGTATGCAACAATATACATAGCACCCAACTGCACCTCTCTTTACATCGACCTTGGCTGTGGCACAACAAATCGATGCTCCAAGCTTAAGGCTGACCCATTAATCAAGAAATAGTTTTAATATGGTTGGAGCTCATTCAACCGTTTAGTCAGGCTTGGATGTGTCCAACAACCAAAACTAAGGATTGACCTCTGACTCCAACTATATTATTCATAAACTAATTCCATGGTTTGAACATGTTGAGGTTCAAGCCGGGCATGGATGTGTCCATCAACCCAAACGAGAAACAAAACTCCGATTCTAACCATATTAATGGAAGGTGTTTGCCTTAATATTTTGTAAGGGGTTTTGGGTCTCATCCTTTCTTTTCTAAGCACATTCATGACATATAATTATGTCATGACTAACGATTTCCTTAATAAAGTATGTATGTGACTTAATTTATCAAGTCTCATTAATTGAATTAGGAACCGGATTTCCTAATTCTAATTTCATACTTTATTCAAGGACTTGTTTCTGGAAATAATTTCCTAAATTGTCATAATCAATTTCGGAAATAATATGTTTAAGATTTTGATTTCTCTAAATCAAATCTTATTAAATTAAGAGACAGATTCCCTTAATTCAACCACATATTATTTTCATGAAAATCTCATTTAAGAAAACTCTATAGGAAACCATTTTCCTAATTAATTTTGGAGACAACAATATGTAAGAGCATCACCTCTTAAATCAAATTTTCAAGATTTGATCACATATTTTGTTC
The DNA here is from genome assembly GCA_024364735.1 of Boesenbergia rotunda. NCBI lineage: Eukaryota > Viridiplantae > Streptophyta > Magnoliopsida > Zingiberales > Zingiberaceae > Boesenbergia > Boesenbergia rotunda. The sequence continues at coordinate 208,580 of JAGFNQ010005156.1, read as the reverse complement.
ATGGATTAATTAATTACAACAAATTATTTTCTAAGGGTGGCTCCCCGAGGCTCAGATACCCAAAGAAAAGAAATTTGTCGTAAATCCAATTTGGTCCGCTCCCCGAGGCATAACCAAATTAAACATGACAATTTTATTCAAAATGGGAAATTAAATTACAACAACTAACTTTAAATTGGACGGCTCCCCGAGGTTCAATCCAAAATAAAGAATTTTGTTAATAATTTAAAACCAATTCGAATTTAATTGTCAATTAATAATCCATAAATTTGTCTAGACTTTCTTGAAAGAAAGTGCCCAAAATTGTGAGATTTCATAATAGGTTTTCAGAATAATTGTAAGTTTCTGGTACAAAGAAAACTTACATATTTCCAAAATTGGAAAATTTCCAAAATAGAAATTTCTAAAATTGGAAAGTTTCCAAAGATGGGAAGTTTTCACAATTATCATAAAATTTCAGAAACTACGATATTTCAAAATTTACGAAATTTCATGAGGATTTCCAAACTTTGAAATTCCTAAATCTAAAATTTATCATAATTGGAAAGTTTCCATAATTGGAAAATTTTCCAAAATTGAGATCATGACAAAGTTTTCCGCAAAACAATTATATGATTATGTCGAACACTAACCGGCTCTGATACCACAGTTGGGACCGGGTGCATGTTGACATGGATACGGGTTCGTAATTTTAAAATTTAATTACGTGCAGCGGAAGGTTTAGCATAAATAATTTCTCAAATTATTTTAACCACGTATCTAGCATGCAACCTTATGTTGTGGAGACATGATCATACATTTAAAATTTTGCAGAAAGTAAACTAATTTACTTAATACCTCGCGTAACTCGTAGAAAGGGACGACATCCAACCGTAGCGTCCCTTGGAAGCTCCGCCTCTATTCGCGTCCACGCCGAGTTTTCTTCAGGATGACTTCGCAAAGCCACGAGTTTCATGCCGACAAGAACTACTAGATTCTCCAAAGGCACGACAAGAATACCAAGAGAGAGATGGAAAACTAACCACGAAACGAAGAACGGAATCAAGATTCCGGGAGGAAGGAAGGAGTTGCGCCCGCTTCTTCTTCTTCTTCGATAGCTTCTTGGTGGAGGAAGCTCACGGCAACCAAAGGGAGGGCCTCTAGGGCCGGCGCCACTAGAGGAGGGAGAGGGAGAGAAGGAGAGGAAGAGAGGCTAGGCAAGAATCCTTTATCTCTTGGATTGATTTCCAAGCCTTGCCTTGGTACCTTTATATAGTAGCCTCTTAATCGCCAAGTCTCCTTTTAACGGAATAAATTTTCATAAGAAATTTATCTTATAAATTTTCTATGAATTATTCCATTATGCCAAGTTTTTATTATAACTTTATTTATAATAAAAACAACCATGTCTCCCCTTTAATTATGGAAAGAAATTTCTTTATATAAATTTCTTTATCATGGTAAATCAATCCATTATTGATTTTATAAAATAAAATAAACTATTCCAAGGTTTATTTTAATTTTCATGATAAATAAATCTCTTTATATAAATCTCTTTTTACAAATTTCTTTATACAAATTTCTTTATCCATAATTTTATAAGACAAACCACGCGCGGTTTATTTTATAAATTTGAACCAAACAATTTGGTTCTTCCCTCTTATTGTGGCCGGCCAAACAAAGAGGGTGGGGACCCTCTTTGGCCGGCCAAACCCAAGCCATGATCTCACAAATTAAACTCATTTAATTCGTTCAATAAGTCTTCAAAAGACTTAGCCATTTTATGCTTCCGGTGCGTCTCTGAAAAATTCAGATTCGACTTATCTCTCTTGATCGGAAAATCCAATTTTCAACTCGTTTTAAATCCCTCGGACTACTCGTAGTGCGTGTGACTAAATAGGCTTTCGATTTATGTTGGCCGTCTATAATTAACCAATTATAGAACGATCATGAGTGGCACCTAGTAGTACATCATGATCCCCAATTAATCGAAAGATCAACGGTTGACCTCAGAAACTATTCTGAAACTCTTCAGCAGCTATAATGAGTCGTGCCTCATTCCCTTCACCATCTTATGCCCACTTGGTTTAGGACACGGTCTTTATGTGTCAGTCCCCACTAGGCTGACTACGTCACACGTAGCCTAAGTAATGTCTTTCTCGTCCAACGGATTCTAATTACTCTCATGTTTCCTAGAGATTCATACTCGGAACATATTATGCTCTGGCCAGAGGCTTCGAGTAACAATCCGACGATAGGCCTTAGGTATACATCTCCTCGCAAGGAGTGGTGAATCCTTTGTAGGCTGTTCAAACATCTTCGGGCACTTCGGCTTATACCCAATCATCTTGGGTCCACACCTCCTTAGAGATGCTTGCTTAAGATGTCAAAGTATAAGTCTACGTGACCAAGATGACTTGAACACCGCAAGTTAAAGGAACATCACACTTAAGCTGCAGTAAGAACTTCATTGACATATCTACATGTAGATTCCCATATGAAGTTTTACAGCCAGTCATTCCAATGAACTAGTTCCCTTAACTAGCATCCATGTTTATCTCCGGACATCCCAATGTCACCAGCCAGTGAGAATTAGCTGATTAGAGAATAACCCATGTTAGTCTCAACAGAATTGATAGTGTCAGTATTTATCAATTCATCGACTAGGGACAATTTTAATACTTCACAATTGCACATGTAGAGATAATCACTAGTTGTGAATTCATCACAAATTCTCTCATGCTGTGAATTGTATTACGGGCATTCAGTAAATGAGTTCAAGATCTCAATCAAATACATGAACATGTATACTCAAATAGTGAATATTCATTTATTAAAGTAAATGATTACAATGATAAGGCGATTGCCTTAGGACACTTCTCTCATATTACTAACATTTTTTTCAAAAAGTACTTGCATATTTCTAAAAAATTCATAATATCTTTTAAAATACTTGCATGTTTCAAAGATCATTTTTCAAAGTATTTATACCTTTCAAAAAAATAGATTTTTGATGCATTGTTTAAAAAAAATAAAACAATATTGTTTAAGTTTTCTGAGTTCAAATACGTTGTTTTATGCTATGCTTTAAAAAAAACTTATACTAAGTATTTTCAAAAAGAACCAAATGTTCTCATTGTTGGCGCAAGTATTTCTGGTGATTTTTGATGTATGACAAAGGGGGAGAGGTGTGCTTAAGTTAGAAAATTTTTGGTGCTTAAGTTAGAAATTTTTTGGTGTCTTCCAGAAGTATCAATGAAAATCAAAATAGTTTTTTCAAAAAGGGGAGAGTGAGCTCATGCTAGAAAATATTTTTCTCCCAAAGATCAAAAATGTAGTTTCAAAACTTATATCATTTTTTTGTTTTTTCCCAAGGATAGTAAGTTTAGCCCTTTCAACCAATCTATCTTAAGATATTGTCAAACATCAAAAAGGGGGAGATTGTTGGTGCAAGGTGCATCATTGATGTCCTCCTCTAAGTTTTTTAATGTTTGACAATACACTTAAGTCAGTGATACATTGAACAAGGGAAGGGGAGTTAAGAGAGGAGTAACAAAATGGACCAAAGTCCTAGTGAATCTAGGCAATAAGTCCTGGTTCGGAGAATTGGGCACGAAATCCTGATCAAGGATTGGGCACTAATTCCTGGCAAAGGGCTAGGCACCGAAAACCTACTCGGAAGGTGGGCACAAAGTCCTGGTCGAGGACTGGGCAAGAAGACATGGCCGAGGGTTGGGCACCGAAGTCCTATACATAGGGTTTGGGCACGAAGTCTTGGTCCGAGGGATTGAGCAACATAGCTAAGCGATGACTAAGGATAGAAGTAGAGATGGGTCGGGGTTCGGACGTCTCGAGATCCGAGAGTATCGGAAGCTAAGCAAAAGTCCACCCGAAGGACTGGGTGGCAACCGTCTCCTGAATGGGGTAGGTGAAAGGCGCGTTCTCGGGGGTGGGAACTTGCATCGGTTCGACCTAGGGTTTCATGGAAATCCAAAGTCCGAACCAAGTCCTTAAGGCTAATATTGTATGTATATTTGCTTTGTGTTTGTGTATCTTGCAGGTAACAAGAACCAGAGACAAAGCAGGTAAGGGGCTGGAAACCAGCCAACCCAGGCGCCCCTATTGATGGGGGTGCCCAGATCAAAGAAGAAAACACAGTGTTAGGTTGATAGCCTTGAAGCCAGGCGCCCAGTATGATCCAGGCACCCAACCCAAAGAAGGAAAATGGCAAGTTCGTGAAGAAGCAGAATAGGCTTCCATTCAAGCGCCCGGGATGATACCGACGCCCAAGTTGAAAGCTGTATTTGCTGTTTCGAGTCCAAAACACAGATAAGCCTTCACTCAGGTGCCCGGGAGGTCCCAGGCAGCCTGGTCAAAGTTTTTATTAGATGCGGCGAGTTCGGCGGGGGAATAAGGTTTGATCAAGTCTATAGGGGCGCCCCCAACGTATCAAACACCCGAATGAAGTCTATAAAAGGGGCTTCGACCCCTCTGCTTCGGACACAACTTCCAAGAGCGATTCTGAGCATTCTGACCGACGACAACATGCTAAAGATGAGGCTCTACGACCGGGAGGCTCCAGGAGGAAGTGTGCGGCACTTCGGAGGTCCAGATCGGCCGAGCTTCAAAACTTGCTTGTTCGGTTTGCATTTTATTATTCTGTACTTACTTTGCTATATTTTTTATTGTACTTCTGCACTGTAAGACGGGTTTCTCCACCTCCGGAATGTCCAAAAAGGAGACCAATAGTGGACGGGTGTTCCCGTGTTTAGGCCTTGGATGTACTGACCCTGGGGGGTTGGGAACCAAGTAAATCCCGCGTGCGCTGTGTTGTTATTGTTTTTCTTCGCTCTGTTTATTTTCCGCTACACTAACGCTCTGAGTCTAGAACGACGATCAAAATTCATACGAAGTTTCCGAAGATTTTTCAACGGTCTATATTCACCCCCCCTCTATCGACGGCACCGGTACTACAAGTTGTATCAGAGCTAGGCCGCTCTTCACCGGACTAACCGCCGACAGAGCAACGACGCCAGGAGTTGAGGGGAAGCCCAGGGGTGAATTAGGTACATTTTAATTTTAAATGTCAAATTTTAAATTCCATATTATATTATTCACGTGCAGGGAGAGAGGACACTATAAAAATCAGTGCCCTACTCGTAAGACTCGGTCTACATCACCGGCGGCAAAGGGGGCACCAGCGCCAGAAGTCCGGAAAAACAAGGATCACGTATGGTGCTTCAAATGCAAAAAGTACGGACACTACAAAAACAAGTGTCCGGCAAAGGTAAGTAAAATTTATGTTTCGAAATTTTTTAAATCTCCTGCACTTTCTTATGTAAATTATTTAGATAATTTTACTGAAAAATTAAATTGTGTAAATAGGCAAATTAATATCTTGCATGCCCAATTAGAAAATGACAAAATATCGAAAATTAACTGTCTAAATTTTAATGTCAATTCAAAAATTACTAAAATTAATTCTAAAATTAAATCTGATAGTTTTACTGTTAATCCTGAAATTAAATCAGATAATTTTAAAATTCTTGATGACAATTCTAAATTTTTAATTTTAACTCTGATAAATCTGAATTCAAAAATCTTAAGGATAATTCTAAATTCAAATTTGAAAATCCTTTAGATAATTATGAATTCAAATTTGAAAATCTGTTGTATAACTCTGAATTCAAATTTGAAAATCCTAAGGATAATTTCGAATTCAAATTTGAAAATCCTAAGGATAATCCAGAAATTAATTCTGAAAATATTATTTTTGAGGATAATTTTGAAGATGAAATTCTGTTAGATAATAGTTTAATTATAGATAATATAGTAGATTATTACAAAACTCTAACTAGTGGCCCAAATTACTCCACCTACCTTAAGGATATTCAATGATGTGATTTTGAGAATGTGGAGGATATGAAATTTTCTAAGATTAAGGCCATAGTCAATAAAAATCACAAAGATTCAAATAAATCAGAATTATTAGAAAAACTTGAAAGGATAAATAAAGAAGAAATAGTAGATGAGTCACAAATCTTTGAAATAATGAAAATAATGAACTTAAACGCACAACTATTAGTTAATCATTTCAACCTTAATTATTCAAAATAAATCCTAATCAAATTAATTCAAATTAATTCAATTAAATTAAAATCAAATTAATTCAAATAAATCCTAATTAAATTAAATTCAAATTTATATAAATTAATTCAATTAAATTACTTCAAATTAATTCAATTAAATTAAATTCAAATTAATTCAAATAAATCCCAATTAAATTAAATAAAAATTAATTAAAATAAATCTTAAATTAAATTAAATTCAAATCAATTCAAACAAATCTTAAATTAAATTAAATTTAAATGAATTCAAATAAATCATAAATTAAATTAAATACAAATTAATTCATATTAATTTAAATAAATTAAATTCAAATTAATCAAATAAATCATAATTAAATTAAATTTAAATTAATTCAACTAAATAAATTCAAATTAATTCAAATAAATCCTAATTAAGTTAAATTCAATAAATTAAATTCAAATTAATTTAAATTAATTGAATTAAATTAAATTCAAATTAATTCAATAAATTGTATTAAATTAAATTTAAATTAATTCAATATTAATTCAATTAAATTAAATTTAAATTAATTCACTTAAATCTTAATTAAATCTTAATTAAATAAAATTCAAATTAATTTAAATTAATTCAATTAAATCTAAACAAATTCAATTAAATTAATCCTTAATTAATTTTAATTCAAATAATTATTAATTAATTTAATTCAAATAATCCTTAATTAATTTTTAATTCCTAATTAATTCAACTCCAATTAATTCTTAAATAACTTAAACTCGAACTAAAATAAAATCTTACCCAATCTGCAATAATTAATTTAATAAAATTAAATATGTCAATGTGGGATGACATATTCGTGGGTTCATATGACAGGTATCAAATCGGGAATTTGATACATATTTTAGAAACTTAATTAAAATGCTTTTGACTTGTTTGAATCATGCATTATTGTCATGCCATGCCATGTATCTACTATGCTTTAATATATGACATGTCATTCATATTTAAATTTTAAGCATGACATAGAACGGTTATAGGAAAAAGAATAATTGAAACTTGATCAACCTAGTATTAGGTGGAGGTGAGATGATAGTACGTTAGGGAAGCCTTATTGGTGGAACTAGCCAAAGCTACCGATCCAAAACCTAAACTAGTTAGACCAAAACCTTTCAAGAAGTAACTTGAAGATGAATTTTCTATAAAAGGCTTTGTCATAGAATGGGTTGATGATCCAATAAGGCTATGGCCAAAGAAGTCCTTGTGCCTCGCCAAGACCTGGAAGCCAATTACTGAAAATCAAATTCACTTTACTATTGTCAGATTTGAATCTAACACAAGTTTCAATTAAATCTTAGATTTAATAATAAATTAAGAAAAATGATTCAAACATCTCACAATACACCCATAAGGCAACCATGCTTGCTGTATTGAGACATCTAAAATGGGTGAGATGTTAAGGACTAATAAATTGAACAATATTTTTCAAAATTGTTTTTCAAAATTGTTAGAATACTTTCTAAAAATATATTTTCAAAATAGTGCTTCAACATAATAATGTTTTTATAGATTTCATGTTTGTCTGATTGTCAATATATGATATGTTTTAAAAAATTATATCCTTTTGAAAATTGTTTAACCCACACAATTATACACAAGCCTCTTAGGAAAACACTAAACTTCCTTAAGGCACCTAGATAGAGTCAAACGGTGTTGGGTACAGGGGGAGTGTTTTTTTTAATTATCCTTGAAAAACCACTGTCTTGATTTTCGAGAATTGTGCCTTAAATACCATTACTTACGTTTCTCGAAAACTATGTCTGATAAATTACCTTATTTCAAAATATGCTTCAAAATTTCAAAATACTGCTATGTCTTGTTTGATTTTGATAAACCCTAAAAACACAGAGAAAGGTCCACTTCATGATCTACAAGGACTCCTAGGATGTGTCAGATTTAGGGGGAGTCTGAGTCAAACTTCTGAAAAGTTTTTTTTTTTGAAATTATTAAATAATTCCTTTGATCTAAACTAAACCCTATTAACTTAGAGGAAGAGTACTTGTGGTCAACAAGCTTCCTAGGACTACGTCAAGTTTAGGGGGAAGTCAAATTAAAAGAATTATTAAATATTCCATGCACGGTATTTGTAAATCCTTTTTGAAAACATAAGTATCCTTTCAAATACTATCATTTTAATAATTTTTCTTTAAAAATATTATTTTCAAAAATTTATCTGGTTTTAATCAATTTGAAATAATGTTTTTCTTGAGTTTGGGAAATTTTCCAGGACACTTAGGAAAATGTCCTTGTAGTCAACAAGGTTTCCTAGGATTGTGTTAGACTGGAAGATAGACCAAGTCAAGTAAAATATTATGTTTTAAAAATAAAGATTCTTCAAAAGTACTTGAATTTTCTTGCACATATTTTCAAAATACTATCAATTTTTTGTGGCTTATCAAAATTCTGTTCAGAAATAGTACTTACTTGAATTTGGAGAATTTTCCAGGACACTTAGGAAAATATCCTTATAGTCAACAAGGTTTCCTAGGATTGTGTCAGACTAGAAAAGGAACCATGTCAAGTACATATACTTCTCAAAATTCAAAATAATTTCAAAGTACTTAATTTTTCAAAATTCATATTTTTTTAAAATACTTATATTTTTCAAAGTCTAATCTTTTTCAAAAGTACTTAGATTGTCAAAAATTGCATAATATGTTTCAAAAGTACTTAGATTTTCCAAAAAGGCTCAATCTTTTTTCAAAAAGTACTTGCATATTTCTAAAAAATTCATAATATCTTTTAAAATACTTGCATGTTTCAAAGATCATTTTTCAAAGTATTTATACCTCTCAAAAAAATAGATTTTTGATGCATTGTTTAAAAAAATAAAACAATATTGTTTAAGTTTTCTGAGTTCAAATACGTTGTTTTATGCTATGCTTTAAAAAAACTTATACTAAGTATTTTCAAAAAGAACCAAATGTTCTCATTGTTGGCGCAAGTATTTCTGGTGATTTTTTATGTATGACAAAGGGGGAGAGGTGTGCTTAAGTTAAAAATTTTTGGTGCTTAAGTTAGAAATTTTTTGGTGTCTTCCAGAAGTATCAATGAAAATCAAAATAGTTTTTTCAAAAAGGGGAGAGTGAGCTCATGCTAGAAAATATTTTTCTCCCAAAGATCAAAAATGTAGTTTCAAAACTTATATCATTTTTTTGTTTTTTCCCAAGGATAGTAAGTTTAGCCCTTTCAACCAATCTATCTTAAGATATTGTCAAACATCAAAAAGGGGAGATTGTTGGTGCAAGTTGCATCATTGATGTCCTCCTCTAAGTTTTTTAATGTTTGACAATACACTTAAGTCAGTGATACATTGAACAAGGGAAGGGGAGTTAAGAGAGGAGTAACAAAATGGACCAAAGTCCTAGTGAATCTAGGCAATAAGTCATGGTTCGGAGAATTGGGCACGAAGTCCTGATCAAGGATTGGGCACTAAGTCCTGGAAAGGGCTAGGCACCGAAAACCTACTCGGAAGGTGGGCACGAAGTCCTGGTCGAGGACTGGGCAAGAAGACCTGGCCGAGGGTTGGGCACCGAAGTCCTAGACATAGGGTTTGGGCACGAAGTCTTGGTCCGAGGGATTGAGCAACTTAGCTGAGTGATGATAAGGATAGAAGTAGAGATGGGTCGGGGTTCAGACGTCTCGAGATCCGAGAGTATCGGAAGCTATGCAAAAGTCCACCCGAAGGACTGGGTGGCAACCGTCTCCTGAATGGAGTAGGTGAAAGGCGTGTTCTCGGGGGGTGGGAACTTACATTGGTTCGACCTAGGGTTTCATGGAAATCCGAAGTTCGAACCAAGTCCTTAAGGCTAATATTGTATGTATATTTGCTTTGTGTTTGTGTATCTTGCAGGTACCAAGAACCAGAGACAAAGCAGGTAAGGGGCTGGAAACCAGCCAACCCAGGCGCCCCTATTGATGGGGGCGCCCAGTCAAAGAAGAAAACCCAGTGTTGGGTTGAAAGCTTTGAAGCCAGGCGCCCAGTACGATCCAGGCGCCTAGCCCAAAGAAGGAAAATGGCAAGTTCATAAAGAAGTAGAATAGGCTTCCATTCAAGCGCCCGGGATGATACGGGCGCCCAAGTTGAAAGCTGTATTTGCTATTTCGAGTCTGAAACATAGATAAGCCTTTACTCAGGCGCCTGGGAGGTCCTAGGCACCCTGGTCATAGGTTTTATCAGCTGCGGCAAGTTCAGCACGGGGATAAGGTTTAACCAAGTCTATAGGGGCGCCCCAAACATATCAGGTGCCCGAATGAAGTCTATAAAAGGGGCTTCGACCCCTCTGCTTCAGACATAACTTCCAAGAGCCATTCTGAGCATTTGACCGACGACAATGTGCTAAAGTCAAGGCTCTACGACTGGGAGGCTCCAGGAGGAAGTGCGCGGCACTTCGGAGGTCCAGATCAGCTGAGTTTCAAAACTTGCTTGTTTGGTTTGCATTTTATTATTCTGCACTTACTTTGCTATATTTTTTATTGTATTTCTGCACTGTAAGATGGGTTTCTCCACCTCCAGAAAGTTCAAAAAGGAGACCAATAGTGGACGGGCATTCCCGTGCTTAGGCCTTGGATGTACTGACCCTGGGGGGTTGGGAACCAAGTAAATCCCGCGTGCGCTGTGTTGTTATTGTTTTTCTTCGCTCTGTTTATTTTCCTCTGCACTAACGCTCTATGTCTACAATGGCAATCGAAAGTCTTACGAAGTTTCCGAAGATTTTTCAACGGTCTATATTCACCCCCCCCCCTCTATTGACGGCACCGGTCCTACAGAGATCCCTCAAGGTAGCTTGCGCAGAAGGAAGGGAGGAGCGGACGAAGTGACGACATGACTAGAAGCGCATTGGAGACCAAGGGCCATGAAAGTTGGAAAATCTAGGATTTTCTGTAATTTTCATATATTGGTTATGTGCTTGGTTGTGTGGTTGTGCTAGTAAAATTCCTCGACATAAATTACTAAGTGGGAGAGGGACCCTAAGGGTCCCACGGCTTCCATTACAATCCGATAAGTGATGCGAACAAGTTTGTGTGTCAGCTCTGAGTGCCTTCCTCCCCATCGGATGGACTTGTTCTGTGGATCACTCGGTCAGAAAAGACTATAGAAAATTATTAAAGAGCGTGTGTACTTCCCCATCGGAAGGCACATAATCGGAAATAATTTTCTTAGTGTCGTGTGATGTTGCACACTTAGATGCAAATAATAGTATCGTCCCCATCGGAGTCACTGCTATTGTTTTGCAGAGCCAAAGTGAACCAACTATTGATCTTACTTGTCAAAAAGTTAGGTTGATAAGATAGTAAGATTGATGGGTAAAACCTCCTCTTACGAATGTAGTGATTCGTATACGTTTACACCATCGTGGCATGCGAATTTCTCAGTGTATAGGGGTGTTGGATGATTTCAAAATTAATTGTTTTGAGGAATCAATTTATTTTCGATTTCTAAAGTAGTGTTGTTGTGATTCTTAGGATTTTCAAAATATCCTTTAACACACTAGCGACCATACTTAAGAAAAATAAACTTACTGGCCCCAAATTACATAGACTAGAAAAGAAACCTAGACATTGTCCTTTCTGCTGAAAAGTGCAAATATGTGCTCTTCTAAGAGTGTCCTGAAAATGGTGATTGACGGACCCAAAATAGACTGTCACGAATGTGGGTCTCAAATTTAAATATGAATATAAAATGCTGGAAACCCTTTTTGCAATCAAAATCTGAAAATGTAGCAAAGGGGTCACAGGTCGTATTTTTCTCGGAGCTAGTTGTTGTGTTTGATTCGAGCTTGGTTTATGTGTCATTTGTGTTTTTGGGTTTCAAATAAGTAATTGGGTTTTGGGTTGTAATTCAGAGATGAAATCACAATGAAAATTAAAGAAACTCAATTCATGAATTGAACAAAGAGATGGCACTTAATAACTCAACCTATGGAAACCTAATCAAAGCACTTACAAAATTTTTGGAAACTGATTTCTGATTTCAAAAAAAACAAAAGAAATGCTAAGAAATGAAGTAGAGGTAGTGATGGGAGTTTTCGGTAAGCAATGAAGTAGAGGCAGTGCTGATCATTTCCTCCATTTGATCCCCCATAGCCTCCTTGGTTAGCATAGGGTTTTGATGGTCCCTGAAACGATGAAGTAGAAGGCTGATAAACATTACCCTGCTGCGGTTTGAATTGGGGCTGATAAGGGGCTGAGTGGGCTATTGATAGGGCTGATTAAAGGGCTGACATGCTTGGAAACCTTGCTGGGTATTGTAACCTTGAAAGTTCTGATTTTGAAGTGAAAAATTCTGTGGCGAGGGCTGAAAATTCTGATTTTGAAACCCTTGATTGTAGGGCTGTGAAATCTGATTGTAAGGTTGTGAGGGCTGGAAATTTTGTTGGTTTTGAGTTTGGAAAGCTAGAAATGATTGAAAATCTTGCTGCCCTTGATGATATGGCTGGAATTGATGCTGGAATTGCTGAAATAGGGGCTGCGGTTGCTGAAATGTAGGCTGAAAATTCGGATCCGAAGGCTGAAATTGCTGTGGCTGCTGGAATTGTGTTTGTGCTTGCTGGAAATTCTGTGGTGGCTGCTGCAATTTCTGTGTTTGAGGGTTTTGTTGGCAGAAAGAGTTCCCATATTTGAGATTTGGGTGATCCCTCCAACCGGGGTTGTAAGTAGAGGAGTAAGGATTGTTTCTTGCTTGAAATTGTCCTCTTACCAATGCTGCTACTGTCTCGTCTTGTTGGAGGGTGGGACATGAATATGAGGTGTGCTCTTGACTAGAGCAAATGTCACACACACTCATCACTTGATTAGATGGTGGAGTTGCTGAAACACTTGAACTCTGAATTGCACTATTAACAGTCAATTGCTTCATAAATGATGCGATCTCTGCCAATGAATTCCTTATCTCTTTCTGATCAGTAGGAACTACCTGAACTTCACCCACTCCTCTGGTGGTCAAGGCTATGCTTCCAAATTGTTGGGAATTTTCAGCCATATTAGAAATGAGCTCCCTAGCTTGAATTGGCGTTTTGTTCACTAAGGCCCCTCCAGCTGCAGCATCTATCATTATTCTATCCATCTGCAGCAATCCCTCATAAAAGTATTGAATCAAAAGTTGCTCGCTGATCTGATGCTGGGGGCAACTTGAACACAAATTATTGAATCTCTCCCAGTAATCATAGAGCATCTCACCCACTACTTGTTGAATTCCACAGATGCTTTTTCTGATTATTGCTGTTCTGGAGGCTGGGAAATATTTCTCCAAAAATGCTTTCTTCATAGAGATCCAACTAGACACTTGCCCCGTGGGTAGATAGTAAAACCAGTCTTTTGCTGCTCCTGTCAGTGTGAAGGGAAAAGCTCTCAGCTTGATATCTTCTTCAGAAATGCCCTGAGGCTTCATAGTAGAGCATACAACATGGAATTCGTGCAGGTGTCTATTTGGATCCTTTCCAGTTAATCCCTGAAACTTGGGCAGCAAATTGATGAGTCAAGATCTTAGCTCAAAATCTCCCGCCAGCTCTGGATAAGCTATGCTGGAGTACTGAAATGAAGCATCTGGTGCTGCAAGCTCCTTCATAGTTCTCTGGTGATCTACCATGTTACTCCCTGAGTGAGTGAAAATAGTCTGAATAGGAGGGATATCTGTAGTCTCAGAAAGGATGCCCTGGCTCCTCCTAGCTCTGAAAGTCCTCTCAATCTCAGGGTCGAATTCTTCTAGATCACCACCTGCAGACCTGGTCATAAAACAAAACAAATCGCAGTAAAAGTAGATAAAGAGATAAAACAAATAAAATCAGATCAACAGATATAGCAATAAGCACAAAAATAAATCAAGAAAGATATGCAATAAGTGCACAAGCAAAAATCAAACAAGTCAACTAGTTGATCCCCGGCAACGGCGCCAAAAATTTGACGGACCCAAAATAGACTGTCAAGAATGTGGGTCTCAAATTTAAATATGAATATAAAATGCTGGAAACCCTTTTTGCAATCAAAATCTGAAAATGTAGCAAAGGGGCCACAGGTCGTATTTTTCTCGGAGCTAGTTGTTATATTTGATTCGAGCTTGGTTTATGTGTCGTTTGTGTTTTTGGGTTTCAAATAAGTAATTGGGTTTTGGGTTGTAATTCAGAGATGAAATCACAATGAAAATTAAAGAAACTCAATTCATGAACTGAACAAAGAGATGACACTTAATAACTCAACCTATGGAAACCTAATCAAAGCACTTACAAAATTTTTGGAAACTGATTTCTGATTTCAAAAAAAACAATAGAAATGCTAAGCAATGAAGTAGAGGCAGTGATGGGAGTTTTCGGTAAGCAAATCAAGCTTAAAACAAGTGCTAACTATGGAAGTCGGAAATTAAGCAAGCAACAATATTAACTCAAACTTACTACAAATTTTTGGAAGCTAACCAATGCAAAGAAAATTCAGTAATAGATAAAGGTGATATCAATAGATTTCAAAAGCTATCCTACACCAAAAGACAAGCAAACAACTGATTCAAATCAGTGCCTAAAATAGCTTGGCACGCAAGCTGAAAACTTGTGCCAAGGCTGCTTTTTATTGCCAAAAAAAAACTACTTCTATCAGTTCAGAAATGCAGCTGACCGAATGCAATTTGAAAAGCAAACTATCAATGAAGAACTTGGCAGGAATGGATGAAGAAAACCAGTCCCAAACAGTTCACTTAAGACACAAACCGAAAATAAACAAGTGCATGTGCAGAAATGTAAAGAATTCAGAAATTCAGCACCTAACTTTAACTCAAAACAGACAATTGATCTGAAATCGATTCACCATTCTAAGGATCAACAAGTCTAGGGTAGAACTCGCATACAATTGACACAAAACTCAGAGGCAAATTGACTGAAATGGCAGAAAGAAAACTGAAGTTGCAGAATTTCTGAAATCTGGATGCAGAGTTGGTACGCAAGCTGAATTTGGCACACAACAATTAGATTGCAGGGAACTACAATTAAATGTTATGATATCTAAGCAACCTATCTATCTAATGCGAGAGCAGAAATTAACAACTAAAAAGCTCAGAAGCAATTCAGAAAACAAGCAATCTGAAACAATTTCAGAAACTAAAATGAAATTGCAGGAATTGAAGTGGCACGAGGCTGAAATTGGCAGCAAGAAAAGAAACTGAAAACTAACTGAAATTGAACATGATTGTCACCTAAACAAGCTCTTAAACTACTTAGCTCGAAGAATTAAAACCTAATGATGCTAAACAATTCAGAAAACAAACTAAACAGCTGATATAACTGCAAATTCAGAACAGAGTTCGTGCAGAAATTAAACTACAGCTAAAACACAATGAAACTTAATTATCTAAGCTACTCCTCAACCCTTCTCCAACTCAAGAGCTCCTTGGTCGTCAATCAAGGGAGAACCTCGGACCCGCAAGCTCAACAAATCAGTGGAAGAACTGTCTCTGCTACCGAATCAAATCAGACCCTGCTCAAGCCGAAAACTGCTTCCAACTTCTTCAAACTCGCTGTGGTGGATTGCGATTGGGATTAGGGATTGATCCGAGCCTTCCAGGGAACCCCTCTGGACAGCTCGGATGCAATGGCGATGGTGCACAGCTGAGCTCGCTGAAATCGGATAACAAAGCTGCTGAAACCTCACGCAGCCCTGCTATTTAGCAAAATCCAATCTGAAAACCTCACAGAGAACTCTCTCCACTGACCTAGCCCTTGTTCTAGTGAAGGATTGAGTAATCACGCCTTCGATTGGATGAAAACTTGAAGAACACGAAGAAAAACCGAAGGAAGCTACTGTTGCGGCGAAGATGCGATGAAGGGAAGAGCTGCGCAGGTTTTTCCTTAAGTAATTAGCATTGAACGGCTCAGATTGATTTGAGGAAATCCAATGGCTAATCTTGCTCTGATTTGAGCCAAACTTTGAGGATGTTGATCAGGGGTCAGGATCTGCCTCGTGGTAGCTCGGATTTCCAGATGTGCAACGGGTGGTCCAGATCAACCTAATCTTTGAATGGACGATCTAGAGCCCTACGAGCTTGATCCAACGGTTGAATGAGCTCTGATTGGGATGAAACCTTCAGATCTTGATCAGAGTTCTTGATCAACCCTAACCCTAGCTCGGATTGCTTCAGATGGTCCCAGATGGCTCAGATCTAGCCGCTTTTGAATCGGACGGCCCAGATTTAATCCTAATCTTGATAACTCGATCCGGGTCACTTCCGACTCAAGTTTGACCCAATATGCCCTAGGTCCATGAACCCTTCATGCCTACAAAAAATAGATCAAGAATTTAGTGGCCAAATAATCCAAATATGTGTAAATTTGCAATTAAGTCCAAAATAAGAGGAAATTCTAAAACCTAGGGCAATTTCACAATTAAGCGATAAAAACATAGGTCAAACATGGATTTTAGCAACTCAAATAATCACTAAAATGGTATCTATCAACTCCCCCACACTTAACCTTGAGCGTCTCGCGAAACCACTAAGTATGTATCCCCTAGACTTTCTTAAGCATAATTAGAAGCAAATGAAAAGAAATTACCTAAGGTTGTCAATTCTCAAAGATCTAAGCTCTATGGATTAGTATCTTGTCCTTAAATCAACAACTTAGCCTTTTCATCCATCATGAGTCATTGAGATGAATTTAAATCATTAGCCTTTCAAGGAAAATTTTGGTGGCTCTCTCCTTAAGTTCTAAGTTGATGATGAAAGTGGAGCTCACTCAAACACACATGCTTCTTGCACTTCCATAGGCTTGCTTATTATCTACTCTCCACCATTAGTCATGATTAGGATTCACATCTACAAAAACAACTGAAAGACATAGAAATAGTAAGAAATGGAGCAAAAATCAAGGAAATGGAAAAATTGATAAAGTGGAGGACTTGAGTGCTCAAGTATGTTTCCAATGTGCTTTGCCCCTCTTGTCAGTCCTCTAGTGATATCAAAAATGTGGTGGAGTTAATCTTGAACAATGACTTCGACTTGGATGAATAAATCCCTATTGATCTCAATGTGCCAACTTCCACCTTGCGTGCCAAATTTCTTTCTCCATCTTCTTTCCTGATTTTTCCTCTTTTCCTTTCTTTCTAGCAAGGTCAGAAATGAAATGAAATAAAACTTAAATCCGGATGAGAAAAACATTCAATGATTTTATAGTGCCAAGTCTTCAATTGTGTGCCACCTTTGTTTTTGCTCTCTTCTTTTTTTTCAAACTGTTTTTCTTCTCTTTTTGTTTCCTGCTCTTAATCTTCTAATGGAGCCTTCCAGATCTTGCAAAACTCTAATTTCTTCATATCAGTTGGCATCTAGGAGTAGTGGAGCACTTTAACTGTTTCACTCTAAAAATTCTGCTAAACAAGTTGAATTTCAGCCAACTTCATTCCACCTGCATCAGATTCTAGCTCCTTGGCTTCAATCTCAGACCTTGCAAACTCCTGCATTTTTCTGGTTGGCAGTTAGCATCAAATAGAGATGGAAGGGTTGATCCCAGCTGTTTCGAATTCAGCCCACTGCATCCTTCTTTCTTTTTCTGTTCTTGATCTGAAAAATCCAATCAACCACATTTCTTTCTCCTTTGATCAGCAGTGGATGTGGCTAACAATTTCAGATACATTCCTATACCTACTGCCTTGATTCATAGCTTCAAAAACTCAAATTTGGTTGCAAGTTGATACAAACTGCCTTCATAGCATTTCTACTGGTTTTTCTCCTTTCATAACTGAATTTTCAGCTTAAGTATCAACTTGCTGCTCTCCAAAACCTCTTGGGCTTCGAGTGGGTTTGTTTTGAGTCCTTTTCAGCTACCCTTGCAGCAGCCACATTAGTTTCAACTCAATTCATTTGCACTTCAATTTCTGCACTGCACAGATTTTTGTTTCTCTTTTTTTTTTCTAAATGGCACAGATTTTTCCATTGCTTCAGATGTATACAATTTCAATTGTGTTCAGCTACGCTTCCTTATCAAAACTAGCTTCCAATCACACTGCCGTGAGCATTCAAATGGACTGATCAGCACATTTGGCACAAAGAAATGGCAACTCCAAGTACTCATTGCAGATTTTCTTCTTCTTTGTTCTTTACTGATTTTTTTTTCTTTAGGCCAGCTGCTTGTTCAGTCACTATGTACTTGAATTCTGATCAGAGTCAACTTCAACTCACCCTTGCCGTGAGCTTCCAATGAATAGCTACTCTCTTTGGCACAAACATTTCAGCATTTTCTTTTTTTTCTTTTTGCAATGCTTTTGTTCCACTCTTAAATTGTATACAGCTGTCCATACAGTCACCTTTCTTCTGTGTTGGTCAATAATGGATGAGTTCAACAAACTCTGGCATGTCATGTACTCAATTCCCGAATGCATAGCCAGCCTAAACAAACCAATTCAGTTTCAATTTGGTACAAAAACTGTCTCACTGCATTTTCTGTTTTGTTCTTCTCTACTGCAATTGTTCCAGATTTTTTTCTGTATTTTCCTTCTTCTAATTTCAGCAGCTACTCAGCTTCAATTCCAACTTCATCAGCTCTTCAATTCAGATTGACTTCAGCTGGAGATCAGATTCCAGCACTCGGCAGCAATTTCAGACCTTTCAAACTCTGAATTCTCTTTTCTTTTTGCAGCTGCAACAATTGTGCTCAGCTCCCAAATTTCACAGCTTCTTTGTTCTCAGCTTTTGTTCAGCCCCTTTTGAATTCTGAACAGCTGATTTCAGGCCTCCAACAAGGTGTGGCCGATTCCCTTCGCAAAGAACAGCTCCAATCCCAACATTTCTTCCCAAAGGAAAATGTAATTGTTTCCATCCTTCCATTACAAAATTTTTTCTTTTTGGATCAAAATGCCTTCTTGATACAAAACTTTTCCAAAACACTAATCACTCCCCCACACTTAAATCTTTGTCCATCTCAGGCAAAGTAGCATCAAGAAAACATCCCAAGCAAACAAATCCTTAGAAAAATGGGGTTAAGAGTAGCAAAAATAGAAAGGAAAATTGAAAAGAGTATGTATCAAGTATGATCATTGCTAAGAATAACATGGAAAAGGGAAACAATTTGATTAGCCTTCATAGATGTGATCCAATCATTGATATATGGTTTTGAAAAAACCTAAGCAAGTTCTAGAGTACAATAACATATGTGTATCACAAAAGTAAGGCTAATTCTCACTAGGCAAAATAATTCATCTCAAGTCCTCAATCAAGAATCTAAAACCAAGTAGTACTCAAGCATCCAAGAATTCATCCATGAGCTCAAATCCTAAGTTTTAACAATCAAATTTAATTTATTTTCAAAAGACTCTAAAATTCTATGGGATAACCTAGAGGGATACATTTATTCACTAAGAGCAAAAGTGCTAAAAGTCATAACATGGTATTTACAAAGTCTATTTATTCATGTTATGTTTCCTAAGAATTTATTATCAACTACTTACTCCAAAAAGAGAAAGAATTTATTCCTAGAACCATGAAAATGATATGTACAATAAAATGTAAATGTAGAGAAAGTGAACCCCCCTTAAGTTGGGTAGATAGCGTCCTCAATGTACACATCCTCCACCTTTAGCTTCTTTAGTTCTTCAAAATACTTTTTGAGCCGGTGGCCATTAACTTTCCACACAAATCCATTAGCTTCGTCCCTAATTTCAACAACTCCATAGGGAAAAATGTCAGTTATAATAAATGGACCTTCCTACCTCGACCTCAACTTACCTCTTATCAATTTGAGCCTTGATTTATACAATAAAACCTTGTCGCCAATTTGGAAGTCCTTTTTCACAATATGTTTGTCATGGAAATTCTTAGTCTTTTCTTTGTAAATCCTTGAATTTTCGAATGCCTCTAGCCGAATTTCTTCAAGTTCTTGAAGTTGCAATTTTCTTTCTTCTCCCGCCTTGGTAGCATTGAAATTGCAAGCTTTCACCGCCCAATATGCCTTGTGCTCTATTTCCACGGGGAGGTGACAAGCCTTACCATAAACCAAGCGGTAGGGTGACATGTCAATCGGTGTCTTAAATGCTGTTCTGTAGGCCTAGAGTGCGTCATCTAACCTCTTGCTCCAGTCTTTTCTAGTGGGCCCAACTGTCTTCTCTAGAATGGATTTTATCTCTCTGTTGGAAATCTCAGCCTGTCCATTTGTTTGGGGATGATAGGATGTAGAGATTTTATGTACCACCCCATATTTGCTCAGCAGTGCCTTCATGTGTTTGTTGCAGAAATGAGATCCTTGGTCACTATTTATTGCTCTTGGAATTCCAAACCTACAGAAAATGTGTGACCTAACAAAACTACAAACAACAGAAGAATCATCAGTCTTGGAGGGAATGGCCTCCACCCATTTTGAAACATAATCCACAGCAAGTAAAATATACGGATAACCATAAGATGCAGGAAAAGGTCCCATAAAATCTATCCCCCAAACATCAAAAATCTCACAATAAAGTATAGCATGCTGGGGCATCTCATGTCTCACTCCTATGTTCCCAGTTCGCTGACATCTACACAATTTTTATAAAAAACATATGAATCATGAAAAAGGGTGGGCCAGTATAATCCACACTCTAGTACTTTCCTGGCAGTCCTCTAGGGTCCAAAATGCCCCCCACAAGCTGATGAATGACAAAATGTCAGGACAGAAGAAAACTCATGATCGGGTATGCATCTCCTAATTATTTGGTCATTACAAAATTTCCACAAATAAGGATCATCCCACACATAAAACTTTACATCACTTTTTAATTTATCTTTTTGAGCCTTAGGAAATTGAGTGGGGAAAACATGTGCAACCAGAAAATTAACTAGGTCTGCATACCACGGTGTCTCACCATGCACTGCAATCAAGTGCTCATCTCTGAAATCATCATCAATGGTGGTAGGCGATCCATCTCCTTCAAGTCTGCTCAAATGATCTGCAACTAAGTTCTCTTTTCCACTTCTATCCTTGATTTCCAGGTCGAATTCTTGGAGTAGGAGCATCCATCTGATCAATCTAGGTTTTGCATCAGGCTTCTTGAACAAATATTTGAGAGCTGCATGATCAGAAAAAATAACAACATGTGAGCACAATAAATAAGATCTGAATCTATCCAAAGCGAAAACAATGGCAAGAAGCTCCTTTTCAGTCGTGGTGTAGTTGGCTTGGGCGGCATCTAAGGTTTTGGAGGCGTAGCAAATGACATGTGGTGCTCCATCAACCCTATGTCCTAAAACAGCTCCCAATGCAAAATTAGAAGCATCACACATTAATTCAAATGGTAGGGTCCAGTCAGGTGATGTAATAATAGGAGCTGAGGTAAGAGCCTCCCTGAGTCTATGAAAAGCTTCCTTGCATTTTTCATCAAAATGAAACTCAACATCCTTCTGCAAAAGTCGTGTCAAGGGTCGAGCAATCAAGCTGAAATCTCTAATAAATCTGCGGTAAAATCCTGCATGTCCAAGAAAAGCACGAACATCCCGTACGCATACGGGGTAAGATAAAGAAGAAATAATATTGATTTTAGCAGGATCTACCTCAATACCTTTCCGAGAGACTATGTGTCCAAGTACAATCCCGTGCTCTACCATAAAGTGGCATTTCTCAAAATTAAGAACAAGGTTAGTTTCAATGCAACGATGTAAAACCCTAGACGAATTATTTAAACATGAATCAAAAGACGTGCCATAAACTGAAAAATCATCCATGAATACTCCATACAGTCCTCTAGCAACTCACCAAATATACTTACCATGCATCTCTGAAATGTACCGGGTGCGTTGCAGAGTCCGAAGGGCATACGTCTGTAGGCAAAAGTATCAAAGGGGCAAGTGAAGGTAGTCTTCTCCTGGTCCTCTGGATCTATGCAAATCTGAAAATAGCCTGAAAATCCGTCCAAGAAACAATAGTGCGACTTCCCTGCCAGTCTCTCAAGCATCTGATCAATGAAGGGTAAAGGGAAGTGATCTTTCCTTGTGACCTTGTTGAGCTTCCTGTAATCAATGCAGACTCTCCAGGAATTCTTGACTCTGGTGGGCACTAGTTCATTGCTTTCATCTGCCACCACGGTCACTCCAGATTTCTTGGGCACCACGTGAATAGGACTAACCCACTGACTGTCAGAAATAGGGTAAATGATACCTGCCTGTAGAAGTCGAGTCACCTCTTTCTTTACAACATCCAAAATAAGTGGATTAAGTCTCCTTTGTGGTTGCCTCACAGGTTTGACATTATCTTCCAAAAATATCCTGTGCATGCAGATAGCTGGGCTGATACCTGGTATATCTGATAAAGTCCACCCAATTGCATTCTTGTAGTGCCTCAGGACTTGCAATAATTTTTCTTCTTGTTCTGACTCCAAATGTTGTGCAATAATCATAGGGAAAGTCTGCTCCTCTCCTAGGTATGCATACTTCAAATGGCCTGGTAATGGCTTCAGTTCACTTTGGTCTTCCTCAGTAGAAATAGGTGATCCTCGGGGCTCTGTGCTATCCCCTACACTTTGAATCTCAACAGAAATAGGTGATCCTTGGGGCTCTGTGCAATCCCCTACACCTAGAAAAATATCTCCAGCTGGAAATGTATCTGAAATGTCTTCTGAAAAATCCTCAGTCTCAGCAGTAAGTACTCTCTCAGCCTCCTCTGAATCAATAGCTCCTCCAGAAAAATCAGATAAAAATCCCTCAGCCACTAACTCTGTCTGCTCCAGCTCCTCAAGAATATCCATGCTCATGATGGAGTGATCCTCTCTCGGATGCTTCATAGCATCAAAAAGGCTAAACTGAACCACCGTATCTCCGATCTCCATGGAAAGTGTACTAGCATATACATCAATTTTGGTTCTAGCAGTCTTCAGAAATGGTCTTCCTAAAATAAGCGGAGAACGGTGTGCCAAATAATCTCCCTCCATATCCAAAATATAAAAGTCTGCAGGAAATATTAGCTCCTTTACCTTCACCAAAACATCTTCAATCATACCTGCTGGGTGGGTCTGGCTCCTGTCTGCTAGCTGTATCACCACACCAGTGGGCTGTAAAGGGCCTATGCCGAGCATCTGAAATACTGACCTGGGCATCACATTTATCGAAGCTCCTAAATCAAGCATAGCATCATGGAATGTAGTGCTCCCTATCTCACAAGAAACAGTAAATACCCCTGGGTCTTCACACTTCTGAGGAATGGTGTGGATAAGTGCTGAGATATTCTTCCCAAAGCTGACCAACTCATTTTCCTTAAGTTTCTTTTTGTGAACACAAAGATCTTTCAAAAACTTAGCATACTTTGGAATTTGTTTAATCATGGTCAACAAAGGTACATTGATCTCTACTTTGCTAAAAAGTTCCACTAGTTCATTAAATTCCTTAGCCTTCTCCTCCTCTACTTGTCTTTTGGCATGTGTTCTCTGCTGTGGAAAGGGTAAGGGAACCCTAAAATCATCTTCTTTGGCCGGAAGTGGAGAGGCTGAAATTTTGGTTGCTGTCCCCTGCAAAGTGGCTGCTGTACCTTGCGTCTCGGCACTGATTTCTTCTCCGTTTTCCACCAAAATTGGAGGGTTACTTGAGGAAGGTGTTGGGAACGGGCTAGGGGTGGAATCAGCTGAATTTGAAGTCATTTCATGGCTGTTTTGGGCTGGAATTGAAGGTGCTGTCCGGTTTTCTGAAAAATCTGCTCTTGGACTCTTTGGAGATGATGTAACCTTCCCACTTCTCAAAGTAATAGCACTCACATTTCCTTTAGGATTAGGAATAGTTTGGGAAGGGAGTTGACTTGATCCTTGAGCTTGACTTTGATTAATCCCACTAGCCAATTGCCCCATTTGCCTCTCAATGTTTTGATTGTGTTGTTGTTGTTGTTGCTGCCAAGCTTGTTGTTGTTGTTGCCAAGCTAGTTGTTGTTGTTGTGTTTGTACAACTTGTTGTAGCATCTCCATCATTTGTTGTTGCTGATCATTTCCTCCATTTGAACCCCCATAGCCTCCTTGGTTAGCATAGGGTTTTGATAGTCCCTGAAACGATGAAGTAGAAGGCTGATAAACATTACCCTGCTGCGGTTTGAATTGGGGCTGATAAGAGGGCTGAGTGGGCTGTTGATAGGGCTGATTAAAGGGCTGACATGCTTGGAAACCTTGCTGGGCATTGTAACCTTGAAAGTTCTGATTTTGAGGTGAAAAATTCTGTGGCGTGAGCTGAAAATTCTGATTTTGAAACCCTTGATTGTAGGGCTGTGAAATCTGATTGTAAGGCTGTGAGGGCTGGAAATTTTGTTGGTTTTGAGTTTGGAAAGCTAGAAATGATTGAAAATCTTGCTGCCCTTGATGATATGGCTGGAATTGAGGCTGGAATTGCTGAAATAGGGGCTGCGGTTGCTGAAATGTAGGCTGAAAATTCGGATCTGAAGGCTGAAATTGTTGTGGCTGCTGGAATTGTGTCTGTGCTTGCTGGAAATTCTGTGGTGGCTGCTCCAATTTCTGTGTTTGAGGGTTTTGTTGGCAGAAAGAGTTCCCATATTTGAGATTTGGGTGATCCCTCCAACCGGGGTTGTAAGTAGAGGAGTAAGGATTGTTTCTTGCTTGAAATTGTCCTCTTACCAATGCTGCTACTGTCTCGTCTTGTTGGAGGGTGGGACATGAATCTGAGGTGTGCTCTTGACTAGAGCAAATGCCACACACACTCATCACTTGATTAGATGGTGGAGTTGCTGAAACACTTGAACTCTGAATTGCACTATTAACAGTCAATTGCTTCATAAATGATGCGATCTCTGCCAATGAATTCCTTATCTCTTTCTGATCAGTAGGAACTACCTGAACTTCACCCACTCCTCTGGTGGTCAAGGCTCTGCTTCCAAATTGTTGGGAATTTTCAGCCATATTAGAAATGAGCTCCCTAGCTTGAATTGGCGTTTTGTTCACTAGGGCCCCTCCAGCTGCAGCATCTATCATTATTCTATCCATCTGCAGCAATCCCTCATAAAAGTATTGAATCAAAAGTTGCTCGCTGATCTGATGCTGGGGGCAACGTGAACACAACTTATTGAATCTCTCCCAGTAATCATAGAGCATCTCACCCACTACTTGCTGAATTCCACAGATGCTTTTTCTAATTATTGTTGTTCTGGAGGCTGGGAAATATTTCTCCAAAAATGCTTTCTTCATAGAGATCCAACTAGACACGTGCCCCGTGGGTAGATAGTAAAACTAGTCTTTTGCTGCTCCTGTCAGTGTGAAGGGAAAAGCTCTCAGCTTGATATCTTCTTCAGAAATGCCCTGAGACTTCATAGTAGAGCATACAACATGGAATTCGTGCAGGTGTCTATTTGGATCCTCTCCAGTTAATCCATGAAACTTGGGCAGCAAATTGATGAGTCCAGATCTTAGCTCAAAATCTCCCGCCAGCTCTGGATAAGCTATGCTGGAGTACTGAAATGAAGCATCTGGTGCTGCAAGCTCCTTCATAGTTCTCTGGTGATCTGCCATGTTACTCCCTGAGTGAGTGAAAATAGTCTGAATAGGAGGGATATCTGTAGTCTCAGAAAGGATACCCTGGCTCCTCCTAGCTCTGAAAGTCCTCTCAATCTCAGGGTCGAATTCTTCTAGATCACCACCTGCAGACATGGTCATAAAACAAAACAAATCGCAGTAAAAGTAGATAAAGAGATAAAACAAATAAAATCAGATCAACAGATATAGCAATAAGCACAAAAATAAATCAAGAAAGATATGCAATAAGTGCACAATCAAAAATCAAACAAGTCAACTAGTTGATCCCCGTCAACGGCGCCAAAAATATGACGGACCCAAAATAGACTGTCAAGAATGTGGGTCTCAAATTTAAATATGAATATAAAATGCTGGAAATCCTTTTTGCAATCAAAATCTGAAAATGTAGCAAAGGGGCCACAGGTCGTATTTTTCTCGGAGCTAGTTGTTGTGTTTGATTCGAGCTTGGTATATGTGTCGTTTGTGTTTTTGGGTTTCAAATAAGTAATTGGGTTTTGGGTTGTAATTCAGAGATGAAATCACAATGAAAATTAAAGAAACTCAATTCATGAACTGAACAAAGAGATGGCACTTAATAACTCAACCTATGGAAACCTAATCAAAGCACTTACAAAATTTTTGGAAACTGATTTCTGATTTCAAAAAAAACAAAAGAAATGCTAAGCAATGAAGTAGAGGCAGTGATGGGAGTTTTCGGTAAGCAAATCAAGCTTAAAACAAGTGCTAACTATGGAAGTCGGAAATTAAGCAAGCAACAATATTAACTCAAACTTACTACAAATTTTTGGAAGCTAACCAATGCAAAGAAAATTCAGTAATAGATAAAGGTGATATCAATAGATTTCAAAAGCTATCCTACACCAAAAGACAAGCAAACAACTGATTCAAATCAGTGCCTAAAATAGCTTGGCACGCAAGCTGAAAACTTGTGCCAAGGCTGCTTTTTATTGCCAAAAAAAAACTACTTCTATCAGTTCAGAAATGCAGCTGATCGAATGCAATTTGAAAAGCAAACTATCAATGAAGAACTTGGCAGGAATGGATGAAGAAAACCAGTCCCAAACAGTTCACTTAAGACACAAACCGAAAATAAACAAGTGCATGTGCAGAAATGTAAAGAATTCAGAAATTCAGCACCTAACTTTAACTCAAAACAGACAATTGATCTGAAATCGATTCACCATTCTAAGGATCAACAAGTCTAGGGTAGAACTCGCATACAATTGACACAAAACTCAGAGGCAAATTGACTGAAATGGCAGAAAGAAAACTAAAGTTCCAAAATTTCTGAAATCTGGATGCAGAGTTGGTACGCAAGCTGAATTTGGCACACAACAATTAGATTGCAGGGAACTACAATTAAATGTTATGATATCTAAGCAACCTATCTATCTAATGCGAGAGCAGAAATTAACAACTAAAAAGCTCAGAAGCAATTCAGAAAACAAGCAATCTAAAACAATTTCAGAAACTAAAATGAAATTGCAGGAATTGAAGTGGCACGAGGCTGAAATTGGCACGCAAGAAAAGAAACTGAAAACTAACTGAAATTGAACCTGATTGTCACCTAAACAAGCTCTTAAACTACTTAGCTCGAAGAATTAAAACCTAATGATGCTAAACAATTCAGAAAACAAACTAAACAGCTGATATAACTGCAAATTCAGAACAGAGTTCGTGCGGAAATTAAACTACAGCTAAAACATAATGAAACTTAATTATCTAAGCTACTCCTCAACCCTTCTCCAACTCAAGAGCTCCTTGGTCATCAATCAAGGGAGAACCTCAGACCCGCAAGCTCAACAAATCAGTGGAAGAACTGTCTCTGTGTAAAGCCCGCTTTTTTTTTCCATAAGCGGCGTTACGTTAACATGCTTAGGGCATGTAGACATCATAAGGCAGCGGAATAACTTTAACTTATACATTCCCTGTTACCATTCTTACTTAATGACATGGGAACCTTAGCATATTAACTTTAAACTTAAGCATCATATCATGTCATACATAACATCATATCATAAGGTTCCAGAAATTATTCAAACATATAGGTAACCAAGGTGTAGTTCTAGCATAAACAGTAAACATATGGTTTCCTGGGCCAAGTCACTACTACACACATGCGTTCTTGCCCTCCTGCTGCTTCCATCATTGTCCCCTTGAATGATCTGCGGTATAAGGAAATAAGACTATAAGCACACAGGCTTAGTAAGACTCTTTCCTACTCACAAAACCATTCATCATTCATCATCTCATAATGAGCACATGAAAACATTAACATACTTAGTGCTCTACTTAGAACATAACATCTTAACTCACT
Organism: Boesenbergia rotunda; assembly: GCA_024364735.1. Classification (NCBI taxonomy): domain Eukaryota; kingdom Viridiplantae; phylum Streptophyta; class Magnoliopsida; order Zingiberales; family Zingiberaceae; genus Boesenbergia; species Boesenbergia rotunda. The sequence continues at coordinate 180,688 of JAGFNQ010005156.1, read as the reverse complement.
TATCGTATACATAGCATGGCATGAACATAAACATAGTAAACATTCTGAGCATGGCATAATACTTGGCATGAACATAAACATAGGAAACCTTCTAAACATGGCATGATACATGGCATAAACATAAACATAGGGAACATAGACATGGTGAACATAATACTTGGCATGAACATAAACATAGTGAACGTTCTTCCTATCATAACATATGAACATTTTCTTAACATCATCATGGCATAGATTATTTATTCTCATGCAGATTTCTTAACATGAAGCGTAAGCATAAAAATCTTATCATCATAGCATAATGCATAACATGAATGGATGCATGAGTGGAATGCATATACATAAGGGATGCTTAACTTTTAAAACATACTTTTAAATGCTTAAACATAATCATCATAACATCATTTGGGGTCCCCGGCTTGTACCACATACATACATCATAGCGCGCATCCCTAGCAAGTCCGAGGTCGCGAGCCCCAACCTACTAGGGTAAGGACAGCATAGTCGGTAGTCCCCGAACCGAGGCGTTCTTAAGGTGCCCATCCCTGTTGCACAGCTCCGGTAGTGCCAGAACCGTGGATAGCTTCGGTAGTCCAAAACCGGGGCGTTCTTAAGGTACCCATCCCTTGGACCCATACTTCGGTCCGGTACAAGCCCATACATAAAGTAAAATACTTTTCATGTTTCATCATTCATCAGACATTCATAGCATAACCATATTACATAAAGCATGACTTAACACATGCTTGTCCTTTCATTGTTCATTCTTATTGCATAACATCATGATGCCTGTAAGGCATGAGCATTATCTTCATTCATAAACATGGTATGCATCTTCTTTCATAAGCATGACATGCATCTTTATTCATACATCATGACATGCATCATTCTTATCATGAACATGAACATTACATACTTATCATGGCATCGTCCTTATCATGAACTTAACATATCATACCTATCATAGCGTCATTCTTATTGTGAACATAACCCTATCATACTTATCATGGCATCATTCATATCCTGACCATAAACCTATCATACTTGTCATGGCATCATTCATATAACTTAGCAGGGTTCTCTACATCACATAAGCATACATAGGTAGGATTTCCATAACATTCTACCTACCATTCACATACATGGCCTAGAACATAAACATTCATGGTAACCCTATTAAACATGGCATCCCATCATAAACATAAACATAAAGGCATAAAACATGATGCTTAAACATTAGGGTTATGGTTAACATGATTTCTACCACATGCTTGATCCTATACATATAAATACTTTATGGTAAGCATGAACCATCATTCTTTGAACCCTAACTCCACCCCAAACCCTAAATCCAAGGCTTGGCCAAAACTTCAAGGTGGAGTTCCATCAATTCCATGAACATGTAATATAGCATAAGGTAAAGGGGCAACCATACATCATTTATGAGACCATAGGAAGTCATTGGGCTCATGATTAGGGTTAACCCTAACCTTTAGGCCACTTCCCTAGGCCTGGCCGAAACTTATAAGGCCATGGGGAGTATGGAAAAATTCCATTAAAATCCCCAATAATTCATGAAACACTAATCACATCTTACCATAGAGCCATTGAAGCCCTTACTTGAAATAAATCTTAACTTTTACCCCATTAACCCTTTTTTGGCCGAAACTTGTAGAGTCCTAAGGCCATGTGAAAATTCACATAATCACCTTCCATCACCCTCATATCATGGCAACACATAAAACATATGCTTGAAGTTAAAGACTCAACCCTAACCCTTGGGTCCTTGGGGTTGGACGAAACATATAGGGCCTCTAGGGTACCCCAAAAATTCTCAAAAATTGTATTTAACAACTAAACATACTGAGAAAACATTAAACAACATTTTGGAGATTTTTAGCATCATTAAGGACCCTTAAACATTGTGGCCGAAACCCTAGGGTATCCTAGGGTGCTTACTTTGTTTCTTTCATGTTGGCCGAAACCCTAGGGTGTCCTAGGGTACTCCAAAAATTCCTAAAAATTATACTTAACCTCTAAACATCATAAGGGAACATTACATAGCATTATACAGATTTTTAGCATAATTATAAACCTTAAAATCATGGTGGCCGAAACCCTTAAGCATAAGGTTCTTGGTTTTCTTTCCTTTCAACATCAAATCCAAAAACCAACCACTATATCATACTAAAAATCATGAAAATCATAAGGAACTATTATACCACAGGTGAGGGAGTCTTACCTTGGGATTTCTTGATTTTTAGACCTTAAAAGAGAAAGAACTTGTAGAACTCTTGACCCTTGATCCCTCCTTGCCCTTGTTGTCTTGGAAGGAACCTAGATCTTGGAGATGTGGAGTTTTTCCAAGGGGAAAACCCTCTAAGAGTGGTCGGCTAGAATGAGGGAGGAAGAGAGGAGGAAATGCAATTGAAGGAAGAGAGAAAGAAACTCCCAAACCCCCCTATTTATCATCCATTAAAGAGGTAAATGAAGAGTCTCTCCATGACCCTTCATCTTCTTCTTAATCTTAACCTATATCCACTTCATTTCCTCATAGAAATCCTTGCTAGGTGAGTTGGTTAAGGCTTACATGGTTGTACAAGAGGTCCAAGGTTCAATCCTTGGCTCATGCACCTTTATTTTTATTTTATTTCATTTATTTTATTATTTTTATTTCCTAAATTCTGAAAATCCCCCTAAAATCACCCATAATTATGCTAATATTCCTAAATAAAATTCTTTTATATTTATATTAATTTTACCTAATTTATATTAATTTTACCTAATTAATACCCATTTTTGGAGCCCATTTAAAGCTCATTAGTACCTAATTTCTCTATTAAAATAGAAAAATTAGGCTAAGACTTACCCATAATCATGCTAATATGCCTAATTAAATCCTATTTATATTTATACTAATTATTACCGAAATCCACCTATAATCATGGTACTAAAAAGCCCACATAAAGCCCATTAGTACTTAGTTTTCTCAATTTAAATGAGAAAACATGGATTTTCCAGGCCAAAGTTCTCCTTAATATTTCTAGGTCCCTTGGAAAATTATCTAGACATGCTTAATATTTTAAGAAAATATTAAGAGAATTTTCGGGTCGTTACACTCTGCTACCGAATCAAATTAGACCCTGCTCAAACTGAAAACTGCTTCCAACTTCTTCAAACTCGCTGTGGTGGATTGCGATTGGGATTAGGGAATGATCCGAGCCTTCCAGGGAACCCCTCTGGACAGCTCGGATGCAAAGGCGATGGTGCACAGCTGAGCTAGCTGAAATCGGATAACAAAGCTACTGAAACCTCACGCAGCCCTGCTATTTAGCAAAATCCAATCTGGAAACCTCACAGAGAACTCTCTCCACTGACCTAGCCCTTGTTCTAGTGAAGGATTGAGTGATCACACCTTCGATTGGATGAAAACTTGAAGAACATGAAGAAAAACTGAAGGAAGCTACTGTTGTGGCGAAGACGCGATGAAGGGAAGAGCTGCGCAGGTTTTTCCTTAAGTAATTAGCATTGAACGGCTCAGATTGATTTGAGGAAATCCAACGGCTGATCTTGCTCTGATTTGAGCCAAACTTGAGGATGTTGATCAGGGGTCAAGATCTGCCTCGTGGTAGCTCGGATTTCCAGATGTGCAACGGGTGGTCCAGATCAACCTAATCTTTGAATGGACGATCTAGAGCCCTCCGAGCTTGATCCAACGGTTGAATGAGCTCTGATTGGGATGAAACCTTCAGATCTTGATCAGAGTTCTTGATCAACCCTAACCCTAGCTCGGATTGCTTCAGATGGTCCCAGATGGCTCAGATCTAGCCGCTTTTGAATCGGACGGCCCAGATTTAATCCTAATCTTGATAACTCGATCCGGGTCACTTCCGACTCAAGTTTGACCCAATATGCCCTAGGTCCATGAACCCTTCATGCCTACAAAAAATAGTTCAAGAATTTAGTGGCCAAATAATCCAAATATGTGTAAATTTGCAATTAAGTCCAAAATAAGAGGAAATTCTAAAACCTAGGGCAATTTCACAATTAAGCGATAAAAACATAGGTCAAACATGGATTTTAGCAACTCAAATAATCACTAAAATGGTATCTATCAGTGACCCACCTCAATGAGATTGAGGATCTTGGAGGATAAATCGACGGGGAAACCCACGTCGATAAAATACTCCAATCTCTGCCTAGAAGTTTTGAGCAGTACCGGCTCAACTATAACATGAATAAGCATGAGTATACGTTGGGGACCTGCTAGGAGAACTCCAAGCAACAGAGGGGCTATTTCATCAAGGTTTGTAGGCCTTGGTCACTCAGAAGGTTTCTACTTCTATATCGAAAGGCAGGAAGAATTAGAAACAAGCTGAGTCCAAGAAGGCAGCAAAATCGAAGGGACCTCGGACTGGCGTGAAGAAGATGAAAGGCAAGTGCTTCACAAGTTGGACATAGGAAGGTGAACTGTCCCTGTTGTCAAGAGAAAGGTATATCTTTTTCTTTTGTCATTGTAAAATGCTTAGCGGAGTTATCTACCAGTACCTGGTGGGTAGATACGGATGCCACTAAACATGTCTGCAATTCTTTGTAGGGGTTCCAGGAAGCTCAACGACTAGCTAAGGAAGAGATTACTGTCTACATGGGATATGCTACGGAGGTGACGACTATTGCAGTGGGAGTTATCTATTTGTCTTTAGATAGGAAGTAAAGTTTTGGTTTTAAGAAGATTGCTTTTATGTACCTAATTTTAGAAAGAACTCTGGTTGAGTTTCTGAAATAATGGATATTCTATTGCTTTTTGTTATAAAAAGTGGAATAGAAAGATTATTTGTTTAGGAACATGGATAAGCAATTTAAGTAATTAGAACCAAAGTCTCCCATGATGCAAATAGTAGCTAATAGCTCATCATCTAATCAAAATAAGAGAAAGGTTCCTTCCAAGATGAACCAAACATGTCTTTGGCATCTAAGGCTAGGTCTTATTAACCTTAGTAGGATTCAAAGGCTGATAGCCGATGGGCTCTCAGGTTCATTGGTGGTGAGAATCTTCCCAACCTTTAAATCTTGCTTGGAAGGTAAGACGACCAAGAGGCCTTTCAAGGCTAAGGGGTATAGAGCCAAAGATATGTTAGAATCGGTTCATTCTGATTTTTGTGGTCCTATGTGTTAGTAGGAGCCCTAGAGCCAATTATGTGATGATTGACTAGGGACTTTTTGTATCATATTATATCATTATTAAAGGCATGTTTGGTTATTATACTTACTTTGTATTTGTGCCAAATAACTAAGTATAACTATGTCCTTGGGTATTTATGCCACTGAAAGGAATTTAGCGGATCCTTTAACTAAGGCCTTGCCTCAAAGTAAGTTTGAGGGTCATGTTAGAGCCTGTGGTATTGGGTATCATAGCGATTGGCATTAGGCCAAGTGGGAGTTTGTTAGTGATATGAGAGAAGTGTCCTAAGGCAATCGCCTTATGATTGTAATCATTTATTCTAATAAATGAATATTCACTATTTGAGTAAACATGTTTGTGTATTTGATTGAGATCTTAAACTCATTTACTGAATGTCCGCAATACAATTCATAGCATGAGAGAATTTGTGATGAATTCACAACTAATGATTATCTCTACATGTGCAATTGTGAAGTATTGAAATTGTCCCTAGTCGATGAATTGATAAATACAGACACTATCAATTCTGTTGAGACTAGCATGGGTTATTCTCTAATCAGCTGATTCTCACTGGCTGGTGACATTGAGATGTCCGGAGATAAACATAAATGCTAGTTAAGGGAACTAGTTCATTGGAGTGACTGGATGTAAAACTTCATATGGTGATCTACATATAGATATGTCAGTGAAGTTCTTACTGCAGCTTAAGTGTGATGTTCCTTTGACTTGCGGTGTTCAAGTCATCTTGGTCATGGAGACTTATACTTTGACATCTTAAGCAAGCATCTCCAAGGAGGTGTGGACCCTGTTGGATCGTGAAAGCCGATAGAGGGGGGGTGAATATCGGAAATCATTTTTCTTTCGGAAAATTAAGAGCAAGTGCAGCGGAAATTAAAATCACAACACACACACAGACACAGTTGATTTTACTTGGTTCGGAGCCTGTGTCGACTCCTACTCCAAGGCCCACGGTCGTTGACCGTTTTCATTGGGCAATACTATATAGGCGCAATAAAAGTTTACAAATATTGATTTGCAAAATACAGTATCGTAAACTTAACAAAAAGGAAGCTCTTCTTTTTATCGACGTCCGATAAGGGTTGACTTTTTCGGAGCAGCGGGACATCGTCGGCTCGAGTTGGGAGGTTTCCGGAGCAAGGCGTGAGAGCGCAAGAGCGTAGAAGCGTTGTGTCGAAGTGATTGATTAAGCTTGGGGTCGAGGGGTGCTATTTCTAGCACCTAGGGCGCCCTGGACGTCGGGGGCGCCCTGCCACGTGTCAGCTGATCCACACATCGCTCGGTCAAGCTTTATCCCACCTGAATAGGGATGAGGTTTGACCTCTGGGTCGCCCTGGTCGCTGAGGGTGCCTTGGTTGACACGGTCTTCTCGACTGGATAGAGTTGATCGGCCTCGCTGGCATAGGCGCGGAGCGCCTTGGCTCCTGAGGGCGCCCTGGGCGCTGAGGGCGCCCTGGCTGCTGAGGGCGCCCTGGATGCAGAGGGCACCTTCGGCCAGTGCTTAGCCGAACTCCTTTTTGCTTTACCTGTTTCTTGTTCACCTTGGAGGCGCCCTAGACACTCAGGGCGCCCTACTCAGCTGCTGCCTCACTCCTTTGAGGCTCTCTGAGCTGCAGACACACGTTCCTTTGGTCCTGCATCCAGGGTTAGTCCAAAAACAAAATAAAGCATTAATTTGTTAGTTTATACAGCCTTAGCTGTCTTGGTTCTGACTTTGGTCTCCAAAATGGAGCCCTAGGTCGAACCGACGCCTACTGTTCCCTCGACGGGGAACGCGTCCTCACCTACTCCTCTCGGGAGAATGTACTTGATGCCAACCGCTCCTTTGGTTGGACTTTTGCTGGTGGTCCTTTGCCAGGGCTTGAATGCCGAGCTATCCTTTGCCCGGTGCCTAGCATTCCTTCGCTAGGGCTTTAGTCCCAAGCTGTCCTTCGCCTGGCGCCTAGCAGTCCTTCGCTAGGTCTTGGATGCTGGCAGTCCTTCGCCAGTTGCCTAGCAATCCTTCGCTAGGTCTTGGATGCTGGCAGTCCTTCGCCAGGTGCCTGGCAGTCCTTCGCCAGGTGCCTAGCAGTCCTTCGCTAGGGCTTGGATACTGGCAGTCCTTCGCCAGGTGCCTAGCAGTCCTTCGCTAGGGCTTTTCTGCACACTCAGTGAATATTGTTAGATCACAAACAAACTTAACTTTGAATCCTTTGCCAATATCAAAACAAGGTTCGATATGGTGCTTCCTGCACCAACAATCTCCCCCTTTTTGATTTATGGCAACACAATTCAAAGTTAAGTAAAAAACATATAACAGTTAAGCAAGAGGGTTAAGACCAATAAAACATAATAGTTCTGAACAGTCTAAAACCAATGTAATTTGAACAGAAAAAATTTTCTCATACTCCCCCTGAATCATTGTGTTATAAAATACTTAACTTAACACTTAACTTTGACCCTTCCTCCCCCTTTGACATATATCAAAAACAAAACATGGGTGAACAGGGTAAAATTTTGAGAAGTTTTGCAAACTTAAATTTTGTTAAAAAAACTTTTACTTACAAGGCTTTGCAAAAAAAATTTTACTTAGGCAAAATTTTGAAGGCAAATTTCCCAAAAAAATTGTTTACCAAAAATTTTTGCACACTTAGAAATATTTGTTTGGAAACACTTTGTGCATTTTGGAAAACAAGTTCTGGATAAGTTTTTTTTTTCCAAAAAACTTTAACAAGTTTTTTGCTCGAGCATATTTTGTGTGCAAAAAAAAAATTTATTTAGGAGAAGACATGTATTTAACAAAAATTTGAAACACTTAGAAATACTTAGAAACTTTTGAAGCACTTTTTGAAAAAAATCTCTCTTTGCTTTCTCTCCCCTTTAATGTGAAATTCTTCTGTTTTAGACCATTTCTAAAATAAATTTTCTTTGAAAAAGAAGGAAAATTTTAATGAAGAGTTTAATTTCTAATTTCACACTTTTTCTACTCTCCTACTTGGATATATATCAATAAAGAGTTCTAAAAATATATTTTGAAGGACATTTAAAATTTGTGTATCAGATCTTATGGGTTTTGAAAACATAAATATTTGAGAATAATGTCAAGAATTATAATAGTTTCTAAGTAACATCATTTTGAAAGAGTGAAGAATTGATGCAAAAAATAGTATTATAGTCAAGTGTATATTTGCATTGAGTCATGCATGACAAGCAACAAAGAAGAATATATAATCAATAAGATTACTTGTTTTGAATATTTTGAAAAATACAAGTACTTTAAAAGATATTGAGCTTTTTGAGAGATGCAAGTACACTGTATCTTTGAAAAATATAAGTCACTTTGAAAAATATTATTCAATTTTTGAAAATATAAGTATTATTTGAAAAATATGCATTTTTGAAAAATATGCAAGTAAGGTATTTCATAAATAATTTTATAAGCCACAAAAACATTTTAAAATAATATTTTGTAAGACAAATTACTTATGTTTTCGACACAATTTTGAAAATATAGTGTATGGAAACATATTAGTTAGAAATGTTTAATAACTTTTTTAATTTGACCTCCCCCTAAACTTGACGCAGTCCTTGGAAGCTTGTTGACTACAAGTATTCTTCCTCTGAGTTCTTAGGGTTCAGTTCAGATCAAAGGAATTTATCTAACAATTTCAAAACAAATAATTACCAAAAATATTTCAGAAATTCTTCTTTTAACTCAAACTCCCCCTAAATTTGACACATCCTAGGAATCCTTGTAGATCATGAAGTGGACCTTCCTCTGTGTCTTTAGGGTTTATTAAAATTAAAAGAATAATTTTGAATAACCTTCTGAGTATGATAATTTTCAAGGAGATACATTTTTGAAAACATAACTTGAAGTGATAACACAGTTTTCAAAAAATATTTTGAAATGATGATAATTTTTCAAACAGAAAGTAGCATACGAAGGTTTTTAAATCAATTTTTGAAAACCTTATCGAGATGATAATTAGATTTAGAACATAAGGTTTTTTAAAAAAAACATTTAAATTTTTGAAGAGTATTAAAAGAAACTCCCCCTGTATCCGACACAGTCTGATTTTTATCTAAGTTTCTTAAGGGGTTTCAGTGTTGAGCAGGTTTGACTATGTTGACTAGGGTTGACTATTTTGACCAAGTTTGACCAATTAATGACTAAAACAAAACAAGTCCTAAATTTAAAACAAGTCTATTGAGATATTTAACATGAAATTTAAAAAAAATGTTAGAATTGAAAGAGTGGGGTACCGTAAACCGAAAAAAAGGATAATTTTGAATAACTTTTGAAAACATTTTTTTTATTTACAAAGATAGCGAATTATGCTTATAAGTCCTAGATGTCTCACCCAGTTCTACATGACCAAGCATGTTAACTTTATGGGTTTTGTGAGACAAATATTTTAATTTTGAAAAGTTAGATTAATTCAAAAATAATTAGTTTTAATCTATACTTAACTGAAAATTGTGTTAGATTTGAATTTGACAAAAAGTAATTTGAATTTGAAATTCGAAAATTGGCTTCCAGGTCTTGGCGAGGCACAAGGCCTTCTTTGGCCGTAGCCTTATGGGATCATCCACCCTTTCCTTGACAAAGCCTTTTAATGAAATTTCATTTTCAAAATTATTCTTTAAAAAATTTCTGGTCTAACTAGTTTGGGTCTTGGATCGGTAGTTTCGGCTAGTTTCACCAGTCTAAAGAGATCAAGTAAACTTGATCTTATTAAAATTGGTTTCCCTAACGTACTATCATCTCACCTCCACCCAATACTATGTTGTCAAGTTTCAGTTAAGTTTGTTCAGTCCTTATACTAACCATTCCTAATTTTAAGCAAAATAAATAAATAACTGAAATAAAAAGAAACACATAATTAAAACAAACAATTGTCTAGGTAAGGTCACAATTGGAGTAATACTCCGGATTTTCGAAATCAGCAAGATTATGAATTAAATTTTCTAACTTATTGACCTTATGTTTTAGGGTTTCATTTTCTTGTTTCAATGTTCTGAAATTTGCTTTAATTAAGTTACATGAATCAATCACATTATTCAAGGTAAATAACGGATTTTCAAACACTGTAAATTTACCTTTGTTGATTGTTTGTACGGCATTCTTGGTAGCTCTTTTATTTGTGCATTCACTTTTGTAATGCCCGAACTCCTGGCACTTGAAGCAGTGAATGCGACTTTTGTTCTTTCGTGCTTTTGGAACTGATTCCTTTGTCACCGTCGGTGGTGTCGTTCGAATCTTACGAGTAGGACACTCACTTTGGTAGTGCCCTCTCTCCCTGCATATGTAACAAATTACATGATTAAAATCTGATTTTACACTTTTACCTTTTGGTTCCTTATTGGGAATCTCCCCCTTGATTCTTGCCGCCTCGGATCTAGGCTCATCTTCTGATTGTGTGTCTGAGTCAGACTCGTGTACTGGTTGAAGCTCCTTCCTTGGTGGTTCTTTAGGAGTTTTCCCTGCAATAAAATTTACACCTTCCTCGACCATTATAGTATCTGTTTGATTATTTAATTCTAAATTTGAAAAGAATTCGAAATCGGTTACCATCTCGGTCAATTCATTGTCTAATTCTGGTTCGATTTTGGATTCGGGTTCAGACTCTGACTCGGCTGTTTGTGCTTGGACTGAAAGGGCAAGATAATTTACCTGATCTTCTTCTTCATCTGAGATCTCTTGATGAAGGTTAACCAATTTTTCCCAGATTTCTCTAGCACATCTGCATGGACCTACTAGTTCGAGTTGCTCCTTGGTTAGACCACATTGTAGGATTGCAGTTGCCCTTGCATCGGTCTCGATCTTCCTCAGAGTTGATTCGTCCAATTTGTCCTAGGCGATCGATGATCCATCTTCTACGGGAAGAGAGAATCGCGTTTGGATGATCCGTCAAAAGTCCATGTGGGCCTTCAGAAGGGACTCCATTTGTCTTCTCCAAAAGCTGAAGTTCTCGCCGGAGAATAGCGGTGGACGAGCACTGTTCCACTCTTGGTTGGCCATTTAAAATAACCTCTTGTACACAAAAAGAAACAACAAACTTGTACCAAGACTTGGTCTTGGATTAGTAGTGCGGGAGAAGGAAGAAATAGCCAAAAAAAATATTACATGAATTTCGAGGCGAAATAATAATAAAATAATAAAAATAAGTTATGACAAATTTTTAAAAATATTGATTTTGTCAATTCTGATTAATAATGAAAAAGTAAGAATTTAACATTAAAAAAAAATTGCTCGAATTAAAGTAGCACGAATTTCGAGAAAAATATTAAAATAAAAAAAATTTATGACAAATTTTCAAAAATTGTTCATTTTATCAAATCAGACTTATGGTGAAAATATGAAAATTCAAAATTCAAAATTAAATACACCTACAGATATTATTTATTTTTAAAGTAAAAGGCGGAAAAGATGTAGTGGTGTTGATTAAAAAAGGAAAAGAAATAAGATAAAAAATTTCGTAAATCCGAAAAACTATCAAACTGGTGGTTGCACCAAGTTTGAACTACTCCGCTCTGATACCACTTGTTGGATCGTGAAAGCCGATAGAGGGGGGGTGAATATCGGAAATCGTTTTTCTTTCGGAAAATTAAGAGCAAGTGCAGCGGAAATTAAAAATCACAACACACACACAGACACAGTTGATTTTACTTGGTTCGGAGCCTCTGTCGACTCCTACTCCAAGGCCCACGGTCGTTGACCGTTTTCGTTGGCAATACTATATAGGCACAATAAAAGTTTACAAATATTGATTTGCAAAATACAGTATCGTAAACTTAACAAAAAGGAAGCTCTTCTTTTTACCGACGTCCGATGAGGGTTGACTTTTTCGGAGCAGCGGGACGTCGTCGGCTCGAGTTGGGAGGTTTCCGGAGCAAGGCGTGAGAGCGCAAGAGCGTAGAAGCGTTGTGTCGAAGTGATTGATTAAGCTTGGGGTCGAGGGGTGCTATTTCTAGCACCTAGGGCGCCCTGGACGTCGGGGGCGCCCTGCCACGTGTCAGCTGATCCACACTTCGCTCGGTCAAGCTTTATCCCACCTGAATAGGGATGAGGTATGACCTCTGGGGCGCCCTGGTCGCTGTGGGCGCCTTGGTTGACGCAGTCTTCTCGGCTGGATAGAGTTGATCGGCCTCGCTGGCATAGGCGCGGAGCGCCTTGGCTCCTGAGGGCGCCCTGGCGCTGGGCGCCGGGCTGAGGGCGCCTGGCGCTGAGGGGCGGGGGGGGGTGGGCGTGAGGGCGCCCTGGCGCTGAGGCGCCTGGGCGCTGAGGGCGCCCTGGCTGCTGAGGGCGCCCTGGATGCAGAGGGCGCCTTCAGCCAGTGCTTAGCCGAACTCCTTTTTGCTTTACCTGTTTCTTGTTCACCTTGGAGGTGCCCTAGACACTCAGGGCGCCCTACTCAGCTGCTGCCTCACTCCTTTGAGGCTCTCTGAGCTGCAGACACACGTTCCTTTGGTCCTGCATCTAGGGTTAGTCCGAAAACAAAATAAAGCATTAATTTGTTAGTTTATACAGCCTTAGCTGTCTTGGTTCTGACTTTGGTCTCCAAAATGGAGCCCTAGGTCGAACCGACGCCTACTGTTCCCTCGACGGGGAACGCATCCTCACCTACTCCTCTCGGGAGAATGTACCTGATGCCAACCGCTCCTTTGGTTGGACTTTTGCCTAGCGGTCCTTTGCCAGGGCTTGAATGCCGAGCTGTCCTTTGCCCGGTGCCTAGCATTCCTTCGCTAGGGCTTTAGTCCCAAGCTGTCCTTCGCCTGGCGCCTAGCAGTCTTTTGCTAGGTCTTGGATGCTGGCAGTCCTTCGCCAGTTGCCTAGCAATCCTTCGCTAGGGCTTGGTTGCTGGCAGTCCTTCGCCAGGTGCCTAGCAGTCCTTCGCTAGGTCTTGGATGCTGGCAGTCTTTCGCCAGGTGCCTAGCAGTCCTTTGCTAGGGCTTGGATACTGGCAGTCCTTCGCCAGGTGCCTAGCAGTCCTTTGCTAGGGCTTTTTCTGCACACTCAGTGAATATTGTTAGATCACAAACAAACTTAACTTTGAATCCTTTGCCAATATCAAAACAAGGTTCGATATGGTGCTTCCTGCACCAACAGACCCAGGATGATTGGGTATAAGCCGAAGTGCCCGAAGATGTTTGAACATCCTACAAAGGATTCACCACTCCTTGCGAGGAGATGTATACCCGAGGCCTATCGTCGGATTGTTACTCGAAGCCTCTGTCCAGAGCATGACATGTTCAGAGTATGAATCTCTTAAATACATGAGAGTAATTAGAATCCGTAGGACAAAAAACGTTACTTGGGCTAGGTGTGACATAGTCAGCCTAGTGGGGACTGACACACATAGACCATGTCCTGAACCAAGTGGGTATAAGATGGTGAAGGGAATGGGGCACGATTCATTATAGCTGCTGAAGGGTTTCAGAATTGTTTCTGAGGTCAACCATTGATCTTTCGATTATTGGGGATCATGATGTACTACTAGGTGCCACTCATGATCGTTCTATAATTAATTGATTAATTATAGATGGCCAACATAAATCGAAAGCCTATTTAGTCACACGCACTACGAGTAATCGAGGGATTTAAAATAAGTTGAAAATTGGATTTTGCAATCAAGAGAGATTAGGTTTGGTTGAGCTAAACGATAAGTCGAATCTGAATTTTTCAGAGACGCATCGGAAGCGTAAAATGGCTAAGTCTTTTGAAGATTTAATAGATGAATTAAATAAGTTTAATTCATTGGGGCGTGGGTTGGATGAGCCGGCCAATGAGGGCCTCCATCCTCTTTGCTTGGCCGGCCACAACAAAGGGAGAGAACCAAGTTTTTGGTTCAATTTATAAAATAAACCAAGTGTGGTTTGTTTTATAAAATTATGGATGATATAAATTTTTATATAATAAACCAAGGTTTGGTTTATTTTACATGGAAATTAAAATGAACCATGGATTGGTTTATTTTATTTTATAAAATCAATCATGGATTGATTTACCATGATAAGAAAATTTATTCTATAAGAAAAAGGAGACTTGGTCGATTTTTATCATGAATTAAAAAATGATAAAACTTGGCATGATGGAATAAGTCATAGGAAATTTATTCCATAAGAAAAAAGAGACTTAGCGGTTGAGAGGCCACTATATAAAGGACCCAAGGCAAGGCTTGAAAAAAAATCGAAGTATTCTTGCCTAGGCTCTCTCCCTCTCCTCCCTTCTTCCTCTTGGCCGGCCGCAAGGTTCTTCTCCCTTCTTCTTGCCGTGAGCACAAGGAGAAGCACCGAGGCGACGAAGTTCTTCCGTTGGGACGATCTTCCTCTCCGGCCATCATCACCTTGGGATTGGGCGCAAGTCATCTTCCTCCTTCTCGCCGGAATTGTGATTCCGGCCAACCTTGGTAGTGAGTTTTTCCGATGTGATTACTTCTCTCTTGGTTTTTCTTGTCGCGTTCTCGGAGAATCTGATAGTTCTCGAGAACACGAAACTCGTGCTTTGCGAAGTCATCCCGAAGATACTCGGCGTGGACGCGAATAGAGGCGGAGCTTCCGACGGACGCTTACGGTTGGATCTCGTCCCTTCCTTCGAGTTACGCAAGATAATAAGTAAATTAGTTTACGTTTTTGCAAAATTTTAAATATATAATCATGTCTACACAAGATAAAGTTGCATGCTTAGATGTGTGGTTAAATAATTTGAGAAATTATTTATGCTAAACCTTCCGCTGCACGTAATTAATTTTAAAATTACAAACCCGCATCCATGTCAACATGCACCCGATCCCAACAGAGAACACTACACTAAACCATTCCTAGTCAAGTATTTATATTCAAGGACAATATTAATGCATGGAGACTAGCATGTAGGGCAATTGATGACTTGAGCTCACAAGTCATGGATATGTGATATCAAGTTGACACATGGGTATACATTGGAGAATGTGTACTGAATTGACCCGCCATGAGAATGTTTCATAGATTGTCATATGAGTGTCATAAACTTTTTCATGTGACTATTAGTATGAATAGTCCTTAGACCTGAAGTCACTACGGTTCCCTACATAAGGAGTTATGTACTTTGGTATCGTCAAACGTCACCCATAACAGGGTGGACTATAAAGGCGATCACTGGGTATGTAATGAATTATGTGAAGGGATGTGAGTGATGTAGATGGGATCTATCCCTCCCATATAACAGGAGTGATATCTGTGGGCCCCTTGATCGAGGAGGACTACTAAAATGCATGGCCATGCTCAAATGAGTCAATATGAGATATTGAGATCATTTGTTTGAGTGAGTCTACTCGGGGATCAAGAAACACAAGATTGACTAAGGATGATACGGTCTATGCCTCATTGGTCAATCTAGATATCGAGGATAGAAGGACAAGGTCATACATTATCATAGTCATGGAAGTTTAGTCGGATCTCGACTTTTCTTGTTACTTGGGTAGCAATGATGCATTGCTAGATGTCGCTCATTGCTTATGTGTCTAAAGTGTTTAGGCACATTGCCAACATTACGAGAACCTATTGGGTCACACACTAAGGACACGATGCTTCAGAGATTAATTGATCTTGGTTTGACTAAGATTTGATTCGAATTGGATTAATTGAGTTAGACTCAAGTGAATCCAATTAGATTATGGGATTGAGTCTAATTTGAGTTAGACTCATCTAGATTAGACTCAACCACTTAATTATGAATAATATTCATTAAAGGGTTTAATAAAATATTATTTAAGAGGAATGCTAAGAGACATTCCATTCATTAGATGAATAGAATATTAAGAGTCTCAAGGAATACCAAGAGGCTTGGTATTCATTGGGTTTTATTAGCATTAAATGAGAGGAGCTCAAGGGACATAGACCCTTGGTATTCATTAGATGAGTATAAATACCCCCCTTGTCAAAGGCTAGAGGGTACATCTCTCTTCCACTTCTTTCTTCCTCCTTGTCCATAACTCCCTAGTGGAGGTTCTTGTGCTTTGTGAACCATCCCAAGTTGCTAGCACAACTAAGATGGTTCCTCTCCGAGGCATAGATTGTGTTCGTGTGGATACGCATAGAGACGCGAACACTTGAACGTGTAAGAGATCCGGCGAACCAAAGGACTAGCGAGATAAGCGAAGGGCACGCGACAAAGGTATTCCTATAAGATAGGAATTGTAGATCACTTTGTATGAGTTTTTCTTTCGCATGGATCGCTCGAGGGATCTTATTTCCGCTGCGATTTTAAATATTTTTACCTATGGATCCCTACAGTGGTATCAGAGCCACTTGCAAAAGATCGTAGAAAGTTTAGAAAACTTTTATATGTGATATAGAAGTAGGTTATAATTTTATTATAGATTGTATAATGTATGAGCATTTGTCGAGATACAAAAGTTTGTGTTGATCAAACTAAAAGTCTATAGCATCATCATATGAAATATGAAAGTGTGCTATGATGCGAATGTACTCGACAAATTTTATAACCTATGGTTTCTGCTCATGAGCATTTTTACTATCATAATAAAAATTGATGTCCTAAATCTATTGTAAGTGATTGATGACATGGTGCATGGTTATGGCCTTAACCCAATATGATTGGATGAATATGTGTGTGTGTGCATGTTGTAATTCATAATACGGCCTACGTGTCGTGTCTTATCTCTATTTTTCTAGTTGTAAAAATAGATTTAGACTCGAATGTAACTCGAGTTTTCCTAAATTGTAATGTACAAAATCAGGAGTGGAGTGTCCATTGAAGAATTAAGTTACAAGAAGGATGCCGATGACACATAACGACCAAAGGATGCACTTGGAGAAGATGTTATCCCTAGGTTGACCATCGATCCTCTTATTGGCTTGAGAAGATCGTAGTATACGGGCATAACCATGTCACGTTTTATCGCTTATATATTGATATATGTAATGTGTGTATGTGATGCATGTTTAGATAAATAGTTATCTCAATTAAGTCAACTTGATATGCCTACCAATGTTTGGTACTCATAAACTACCTCAATCATTTGTTGTTGGGTTTACCAAAGCAAAGTGACGCATTTTATCTTGGTAGAGTGTGAGAGGACAATTGTGATGTCCTGCTATCAAACTTTGGGTGAGACTTAACTAAATCCCCTCAATTAGATTGAGAAACTTGGAGGCATATCCCAAAAGTTGAGAAATTGGGTAAGAGAACAATTATTCCATGTCTTGGGCGATTAGCCAAAGCTAACTCAAGATGATCTGTAATGTGGATCTTGACCCTTTGTTTCAAAGAGTTGCATGAGATGTAATTGGTAAAATGTTACCTACCTAATTATACCAAGTCTTGGGCGATTAGCCAAAGCTAACTCAAGATGAAGTATAATATGGATCTTGTCCCACATGAATAATGATTGCTATTTGGTTTGGAGCTAATGGTGTTGGTAAATTGAGTTTGCCTACATCCATGACTAGCCCCAACCAAAGCTCTACGATTCAGTGGGAGCATCATTTAATTAAAGGCCTAATTAAATGAATTAGATATGATACTTATTTCTGCATAATTTTACTGTTGTAGATCACCATATCATCTAACACATCAAATACTCTCTCTCTGCGATCCGTCCTTGAGAAGGACAAGCTCAACAGAGCTAATTTTCTGGACTGGTATAGAAACTTGAGGATAGTCCTCAAACAAGAATGAAAACTGTACGTCCTAGAGTAATCTCTCCCAGAAGCACCCGCCGCTACTGCTACCCGTGCCGAAAAGGATGCTTACAAGAAGCATTAGGATGATGCACTTGATGTATCATGCCTTATGCTTGCCACCATGAACTTGAGCTTCAGAAGCAACATGAGAACATGAATGCACCTGGTTGAGCATCTAAAGCAACTATATCAAGGGCAAGCTAGGCACGAGCAGTTTGAGGTGTCTCAAGCCCTATTTGCATGCAAGATGCAAGAAGGAACTCCTGTAGGAACTCACGTACTCAAGATGATTGGGTATGTCGAGAACCTTGAAAGACTAGGATTTCCACTGGGCCAAGAATTGGCAACAGACCTTATCCTGCAATCGTTGCCGGAGGGGTATAATCAATTTGTCATGAACTACAACATGAATGAAATTGACAAGCCTTTGCCTGAGATGCTCAGCATGTTAAGAACTGTTGAACCTAATCTCAAGAAAATCAAAACCAGTAATGTACTAATGGTAGAAAAGGGCAAAGGCAAATGGAAGCCTAAAGGCAAGGGTAAGACCCAAGCCAAAGGCAAGGCCAACTCTAGTACATCCCAGGCTAAAGATAAGGTGCCTAAGGAAGGGACCTGCTTCCACTGTGGTGAGATCGGACATTGGAAGAGGAACTGCAAACATTACCTGGAGGAAGTAAAGAAGAAAAGAAGTGAGACTTCTGCTTTAGGTATTTTTGTTATAGAAGTCAATCTATCTATCTCTTCTTCTTGGGTATTAGATACCGGATGCGCGTCTCACATTGTACTAATGTGCAGGGCCTTCAAAGAGCTAGATCATTGACTTAGGCAATGGAGCAAGAGTCGCTGCCATAGTTGTAGGAACTTATTCCTTGCCTTTGCCAACTGGCCTTATCTTAGAACTAGTGGAGTGCTTTTATATACCTGCATTGACTAAGAACATAATTTCAGAATCTTGTTTGGACAAGAAAGGCTTTTCATTTATCATAAAGGACAAATGTTGTTCTATAATGTTAAATGACATGTTCTATTGTAATGCACCACTTATGAATGGACTCTATGTTCTAGACCTTGAGAATCCAATCTATAACATAAATACCAAACGGTTCAAACTCAATGATACGAACCAAACATATCTCTGGCTAGTGCCTAGCGGTCCTTTGCTAGGGCTTGCACTGCACACTTGGTTAACTTGTTAGAAAACAAGAAGGACTTAACTTTTGACCTATGTTGCCATTATCAAAACACAGGTTTGACTTAGGTGCATTCTGCACCAACAAGCTCAAAAAGTTAAGTTAAGCAAAAACATGGAAAAAGTTTTAAATTTTGTTCCCTCCCCCTGGAAGGAATCTCCCCCTAGATTTTTCAAAAATTCGTGGGGTTTTAAAAACGTTACTTGTACTTAAGTTTTAGGTACTTAGAAGTAACTTTAAAAATGCATAGTAGAGTTTTTAACGTATAATCAGAGTACTTAGGAAATTTTAAAGTCTTTAAGTTTTAAAGTACTCATAATGTTAGCTTAAATACTCTGTAGTATGTAACAAGCTTAAGTACTTAGTAGGTTTTGAAACACTTTAGTACTTAACAAATTTGAAAAACTTTAGCTTTAGAGTAAAGACAGGCTTAAGTAGAAACCTTTTGAAAGGCTAGAGTACTTTACAAAATTTGAAAGCTTGAAAAATTTTGAAGCTAGAGTAATTTGCAAAATTTGAAGTTTGAAAAAATTTTGAAGCTAGAGTAATTTGCAAAATTTGAAGTTTGAAAAAATTTTGAAGGATAATTAAATTTTGAAAACTTAACTATCTTTGAAAGCTTAAGTAGAAGTTTTGAGAGCTTACAGCTTAAGTATCTTTCAGAAAGACTTTTTGAATAAAGGATAGAGTTTAAGAAAATTTTGAAAAGAAAATTTTACTCTCTCCTTTCCTATCTCTCCCCCTTTGTCATATATCAAAACAGTCAAATACAGTATAAATAAGGAAATAAGTAAAATTTTTCCTGTACTGAATCAATCCATACTTAAATTTATACTAAATCAATCAATTCTCTCTGTAGGGGTCTGTCTAACCCAATTAGCTACTTACTAACTGTTATAAACAGTAGTTTTTGCTAGGGTTAGTCAAGTTAAGTGTTTTTGTTCAAGTTAGATTTTCTAAACTTGACACTTAACTTGATTGCTGTATAAGTTGTATTTAGTGCCCCAATTGCTGCAGATGCACTGACTTAAAGCATCTTGAATTGAGGAAAAGACCTAAGCATCTCAACCCTTTCTAGGTTATCAATCATAAGTACCCTAAGGTGCTTATGAGATGCTGGCTTCTAAGTCTATAGGTGCATGCAGTTCTAGGGTTAAAGCCTAGGCTAAGTCCATTTTCAAAAAATCCCTAGTTTTGAAGGGGTAGTTTTATATTTACTAAGTCGAGAAGATTTTAGAATTGATTTTTGAAAAAGAACTAAGTTGAAAACTGGTTTTGAAATTTAAATGAAACAGTTTTTCAAAAATAGACAATTTTTGAAATCAAGTATAGTAAAAGCAATTGAGTTAAACTATTCTACTGAACATAATCCTAACTGCCTTCTTAGTGAACTGAACTCAGATTCAGGTAAGGGTTTTGTGAATATATCAGCTAGGTTGGATTTAGAGTCAATATACTTGAGTACTATTTCACCCCTGGTTACATGGTCTCTTACAAAATGATGTTTGACTTCTATATGTTTGGTTCTGGAGTGTTGGATTGGATTCTTAGTTAAATTAATTGAACTTATGTTGTCAATAAATACTTGAGTTTGGGTGTAATTGAGCTGAAAGTCCTTAAGTGTGTGCATCATCCATAACAGTTGAGCCACACATTCTCCTAATGCCACATACTCAGCTTCAGTTGTGGATAGAGCTACACAGTGTTGTTTTTTGCTGCACCAACTAACTAGACTCTGACCTAATAGTTGGCAGCTTCCACTTGTGCTCTTTCTATCTAACTTACAGCCTGCATAGTCAGAATCTGTGTATCCTGTTAAATCAAAAGTTGAAGTTCTAGGATACCAAATCCCTACATTTAGGGTGCCCTTTACATATCTTAAAATTCTTTTTAGGGCTGCTAAGTGCGTTTCCTTAGCACAAGTTTGGTATCTAGCACACATCCCTACAGCAAAAAGAATATCAGGTCTGCTGGCTGTAAGGTACAGTAGGCTACCTATCATACTCCTATAGAGTTTAGGATCCACTGGTTTACCATCAGGGTCACTATCTATTTTTACATTAGTGGCCATGGGGGTACTTATGCTTTTAGAGTTATCCATTTTAAATTTCTTTATTAATTCTTTAGCATATTTGAATTGATGAACATAGTTACCATCCCTAGTTTGTTTGATTTGTAGTCCTAGGAAAAATGTAAGCTCACCAACTAAGCTCATTTCAAATTCATCTTCCATTATCTTGACAAATTCTTTTAGAAAGTTGGTGTTGGTGGATCCAAAGATTATGTCATCTACGTAAATTTGGGCAATAAATATATCTTTTCCTAGGGTTTTAATGAATAGGGTTGAGTCAATTTGGCCTTGTTTAAATTCTTTAGTAGTTAAGTAAGTTGATAGTCTATCATACCAAGCCCTGGGTGCTTGTTTTAATCCATATAGGGCTTTAGTTAGTTTATAGACGTGGTTAGGTTTGTCTAAGTCCTCAAACCCGGGGGGTTGCCCTACATAAACTTCTTCTTTAATAAATCCATTTAAAAAGGCTGACTTTACATCCATTTGATATAACTTGAATCCTTTATGGGATGCAAAGGCCAATAACATTCTAATGGACTCAAGTCTAGCTACTGGGGCATATGTTTCATCATAGTCTAGTCCCTCTACTTGGCTGAATCCCTTAGCTACTAAGCGGGCTTTATTTCTGACTATTTCTCCTTGATCATTTAGTTTGTTCCTAAAGACCCATTTAGTATCTATAATGGATTTACTTTCAGGTTTAGGCACTAGTTCCCAGACTTGGTTCCTCTCAAATTGGGCTAATTCTTCTTGCATAGTTATGATCCAATCAGGGTCAGGTAGTGCTTCATCTATAGTTTTGGGTTCTATTTTTGATATTATAGCTATTTGACTGAGGTTTCTATAGGAGGACCTAGTCCTGACTCCTAGAGTTGGATCACCCACAATTTGATCGGTTGGGTGACTAAGTCTGGGTTTCTTTGTTCTTCTAGTGCTTGGTTCAGCCTCAGGTCCAGCTGGTCGGTTTGGTTCACTATTTGTTTCGACTGGTTGATTTGTTGGTTCGATTCTTGGTTCAGTTGATTCATTGGTTGGTTCAATAGTTAGTTCATTTAGGGGTTCAATTAATGGTTCAATAGTTTGTTCATTATTTTCTTGGTCAGAGTTTGATGAAATTGGTTCTGGATTATTAGAATTTGAATTGATTTCTTCATCAAAAATTAAGTTGGTTGTTTCTTCAATTTTCTTAGTTTGTCTGTTGTAAACTCTATAGGCTCTGCTTGTGGTTGAATACCCTAGAAAAATGCCTGGGTTTGACTTGGATTGAAATTTTCCTAAATAGTCTTTGGTATTTAGGATATGGACTTTGCACCCAAAGACCCTTAGGTAATGTAAATTTGGTAGTCTATGGTAGTATAATTCATAGGGGGTTTTGTTGTGTCGCTTGTTAATTAACACCCTATTTTGGATGTAACAGGCTGTACCAATTGCTTCTGCCCAAAATTGGTTTGCTAGATTAAATTCGTTGAGCATAGCCCTAGCGGCTTCTTGTAAGGTTCTATTCCTTCGCTCAACTATCCCATTTTATTGGGGGGTTCTAGGACATGAAAATTCATGTAAATAGCCATTTATTTTACAGAATTCTTCGAATCGTTGATTCTCAAATTCTCCCCCGTGATCACTCCTAAGTCTTTTTATTTTAGTGTCGTTTTGATTTTCAATTAGTTTACAGAATTCATTGAATAGGTTTAGGGTTATATCTTTGGTTTTTAGGAACCTAACCCAGGTAAACCTAGAGTAATCATCAACTATTACTAACCAGTATCGGTTCCCGCTTAGTGACTTGGCTCCATGTGAATCAAATAGGTCAAGGTGCAGGAGCTCAAGTGTGGTTTGAGTTAAGTCAGACTGAATTAATTTGTGATTGGATTTGGTTTGCTTACCTTGATTGAGCCAAGTTGGGTAATTTTTGAGATAGTTCTCAAATTGGTATGTCCTAATCTCCTATGCCAGAGGTTTGATTGTTCTAATTGTGTTAACATACATTTGGGTATAATAGGAAGATTTATAGTGTATACATTATTTTTCCTAGTGCCCTTAAGTATGATTTCTGAGTCTTGTTCATTTCTAATTAGGCAGTTGGAACTGTTGAAAGTAACTCTATAACCGGTATCACATAACTGACTTATGCTAAGCAAGTTAAAATTAAAGTTTTCAACCAATAGAACTTTCTTAATAATGAAATCAGATTTAAGCTCAATATTACCTGACCCAATTACCTTGAGTGTGGCATTATTGCCAAATGCCACTGAGCCTAGGTTTTTGAGTTTGAGCTTGGTGAACTTCAATTTGTCTCCAGTCATGTGTCTGGAGCAACCGCTATCCAACATCCATTGGTCCAAATCTTTATGTTCCTACGCATAAAGAATTTTCTTGATTTGGATCCAATTAGAATCAGGAATAGCTTTAAATTGAGTTTCACTGCCTAGTCTGTCTCACCCAAATCTAGGGTTTTCAATCACGTTAACCTTATAGGTTTTGTGAGACAGGTTTTGATAGTTTTGAAAATTTTGAAAATTTTGATTAATTTTGAAGGATAATTAAATTTTGAAAACTTAATTAATTAATTTTGACATTTTTGAAAAGATGTTTAAGTCTACTCTTAGCTGAAACTTTGTGTTAGATTCGAATTTGACAAAAATTAATTTGAATTTGAATTTCAAAAATTGGCTTCCAGGTCTTGGCGAGGCACTAGGCCTTCTTTGGCCGAAGCCTTATGGGATCATCCACCCTTTCCTTGACAAAGCCTTTTAATGAAATTTCATTTTCAAAATTATTTTTGAAAAATTTCTGGTCTAACTAGTTTGGATTTTGGATCAGTAGCTTCGGCTAGTTCCGCCAAATTGGCTTCCCTAACGTACTATCATCTCACCTCCACCCAATACTATGTTGTCAAATTTCAGCTAAGTTTGTTCAGTCCTTAAGCTAGCCTAAGTCTAAGCATGGTATTTTGCAGAAAATAAACAATCAATCAATCAAGCAATTTAACTCAGGAATAACAAGTTTATCTAATAATAGAAATAGTTTTCAGTTTGGCTCCCCCTGGACTAAAGCCACGGTGATGGTTAGGCAAGATGTGAATCTTGTCCTTGGGGATCCAATACTGATTTGATCCAATAGGTTGGTTCAGGCATAGTTTAGGTACCCATGCCTGAATTTTTCCTCTGGACTGATTCAGTACAGTCAAATATGATCTTTGTCGGGATTTGGTTCGGTAGCCAAGTCCAGATCGATTTAAAACTGATTTCTGTTTTCCAAGGATCATGTCAAGACCCTTGGAACCAGATGTAAATCGTTCTAAAGCTGTTCTATAATCCTTAACCTGAGTTTTCAGGGAGGAGTTTTCCTTTTCAAGTTTTTCAACTTGAGTAGGAGTTCCTTCCTGAACCTTCTCGGTTAAGGGTTTAGAGTCAGCTCCCTCTTTCAGGAGTTTTACTTCCTGTCGGAGGGTTTCGACCCGAAGTTTGGCTTTTGCCAAATCACGAGAAAGAAAAGAAATCAATTCAGTTAACTGTAATCTATTAAAACCAGTTACCTTTATTTCTCCGTCTTCTGTGAAAGTCAGCTCGCCGTCCTCTTGTTCTGATTCTGATTCTGTCTCGACTTTATCTGAGGCAGTCAAAGCTAGAAGGTTGGACTGGGGTGCCTCTTCTTCTTCTTCTGAGGAAGACTCGTCCCAGGTTGCTTGCAGTGCCTTCTTTCTTCTCGGCTTCTTCGTCTCCTTTAGGTTAGGGCATTCTGACTTGTAGTGGCCCTTTTTCTTGCACTCATAGCAGGTCACATTGGGCTTGCTTGCTGGTTCAGTCGGTTCGTCCTTTCTTCGGCCGGTTTTTCGTTTGTTGGTTCGGTTCTTCAGCTCCTTGTAGTAGCTTCGAGCGAGCCGGACCAGTTTAGTTTGATCTCCTTCTTCTTCTGAATCTGAGTCTGAGTTAGATTCGGTTTCAGGTTCAGGCTTCTTCTTCGTTGTTCTTCCAGTCTTGCCTGCAAGAAAAGCGATACCTTTTTCGACCGAATTGGTGTTAGTCTGTTCGTGCAGTTCTAGTTCAGAAAATAATTCATCTAGTTTTATTTTAGAAAGATCTCTAGAGACCTTGTATGCATCTACCATAGATGCCCACAAGGTGTTTCTAGGGAAGGCGTTTAGAGCGTACCTTATTAGGTCACGGTTTTCAACCTTGTGACCTATTGTATGAAGACCGTTCATTACCTCTTGGATCCGTGCGTGGAGTTGGGCTGCTGATTCGTTGTCCGCCATCTTGATAGTGTATAATTTGTTTAGTAGCAGATCCCGCTTGCTGATCCGAGTATCCGAAGTCCCTTCGTGCAGCTCGATCAGTTTTGTCCATAGCTCCTTTGCACTATTGAAGGGGCCCACGAGGTTCAGCTCTTCCTTTGTCAACCCGCATTGTAGGGTTTGTGTCTCTTTTGCGTCGGCTTCGATCTTGCGTTTAAGGGAGTTGTCCCATTCAGAGTAGTTCTGAGGAAGTCCATCAACGTTTCGGGGGATCTCCAGATCGGACTGGATAATGATCCACATATCCACCTGAGTTTTCAGGTGGACCTCCATGCGGCTTTTCCAGTAGGAAAAGTCTTCTCCACTGAAGAGTGGAGGTCTTGCGGTGCTGAATCCCTCTTGCATGGCCATTTAGACTGAAAAAGAAAGCTAAA
This sequence comes from Boesenbergia rotunda, assembly GCA_024364735.1. Taxonomy (NCBI): domain Eukaryota; kingdom Viridiplantae; phylum Streptophyta; class Magnoliopsida; order Zingiberales; family Zingiberaceae; genus Boesenbergia; species Boesenbergia rotunda. The sequence continues at coordinate 154,887 of JAGFNQ010005156.1, read as the reverse complement.
AAAATTTACCAAGACTTGGTCTTGGATTAGCAGTGCTGGATTAAGATAATTAAAAAAAATAATTAAATTCGAAAAAAAATCCGAAAAAAAATTTCAAACGGGTGGTTGCACCAAGTTTGAAAACCCCGCTCTGATACCACTTGTTGGATCGTGAAAAACCGATAGAGGGGGGGTGAATATCGGTAATCGTTCTTTTTCGGAAAACTAAGAGTAGGTGCACAGCGGAAATAAAAATACGAGACACAGCACAAAGACACAGTGATTTTTACTTGGTTCGGAGCCTGTGTCGACTCCTACTCCAAGGCCCACGGTCGTTGACCGTTTACTTTGGGCAATTCTATATTTGCGCAAAAGAGGTTACAATAATTTCAATTACAAAGAAAGTGCAATAAAATAATAAACTGTTAAGCTCTTCGTTACCGACGTCCGGAGTGTATCGACTCTTTTCGGGCAGAGGGACGTCGTCGGCTCGAGGTGGGGCGTTTCTGGAGCAAGGCACGAGCGTAGAAGAGCGTGGAAGCTTTGGAGCGAAGATGTTGTTGAAGGCTTGGGCGTTGGGTGCTATTTATAGCCCCTAGGGCGCCCTGGACGTCGGGGGCGCCCTGCCAAGTGTCATCCGATCCGCAATCAGCTCGGTCAAGCTTTATCCCACCTGAATAGGGATGAGGTTTGACCTCTGGGGCGCCCTGGTCGCTGAGGGCGCCTTGGTTGACCCGGTCTTCTCGGCTGGATAGAGTTGCTGGCATAGGCGCGAAGCGCCTTGGCTCCTGAGGGCGCCTTCGGCGCTGAGGGCGCCCTGGCTGATGAGGGCGCCTTGGCTGCTGAGGGCGCCCTGCCCAATAAGCAGCCGAAGCCCATGTTGCTTCAATTGGTTCTGGTTCACCTTGGGGGCGCCCTGGACACTCAGGGCGCCCTGCTCAGCTGCTGCCTCACTCCTTTGAGGCTCTCTGAGTTGCAGACACACGTTCCTTCGGTCCTGCATCCAGGGTTAGTCCAAAACACAATAATACAATTAATTATTTATTTTATACAGCCTTAGCTGTCTTGGTTTTGACTTTGGTCTCCAAAATGGAGTCCTAGGTCGAACCGACGCCTACTGTTCCCTCGACAGGGAACGCGTCCTCACCTACTCCTCTCGGGAGAATTTACCTGTTGCCAACCGCTCCTTTGGTTGGACTTTTGCCTGATGGTCCTTTGTCAGGGCTTGGATGCCGAGCTACCCTTCGCCCGGTGCCTAGCAGTCCTTCGCTAGGTCTTCAGTTCCAGACTGTCCTTCGCCTGGTGCCTAGCAGTCCTTCGCTAGGGCTTGTAACTCTAGCATTCCTTCGCCAGTGCCTAGCGGTCCTTTGCTAGGGCTTGCACTGCACACTTGGTTAACTTGTTAGAAAACAAGAAGGACTTAACTTTTGACCTATGTTGCCATTATCAAAACACAGGTTTGACTTAGGTGCATTCTGCACCAACACCTTGAACATATTTTATCATGCTCCTCCACTAATTGAACTTGTGTAGAGTTCTTGTGAACTTCTTCCAATTTCTTCCATAAATCATGTGCGCTTTTGTAATCTCCTATACAACTCATCACATTAGTAGGCAAGATATTAATCAATATATTGATCACCTTTTCATTGGCCCTAGCATGTTCTTGTTGTTCACTTGTCCAATATCTGGGGCGAAGCCTCTTGCCATGCCTATCCTTGGGAATTTCGAATGGGTCTTCAATTGTCATTCTACATTCCCAATCCATCCCTAGCCAATTTTCCATCCTTGTCTTCCAATGATCGAATTCTTCATGCTCATACGGTGGGTGGTGAGTTTATATCCTTCCCGAGTTTGTCTTCCATCATTCCCTCTAGCTTTGCTTTGCTCCCCTGGCGGTTATTCCAATCAAGAATGAACCTCGCTCTGATACCAATTGAAGGATCATCTAGGCGTGCTAAGGGGGTGAATAGCACTTTTTCGTCGTTTTGATCTCTATAAAGTCGTTAGCGCAGCGGAAACAATAATATGCAAAGTAAATAAGAAATAAACAATGCTAACAACCTGATTTACTTGGTATCCACCCCGGTCGGGTGACTAATCCAAGAATCCTTCGGTGGATCAACCCCCGGATAACCTTCGGCTAGATCTGTCGCTCCTTGTGGGTGGAGAAACATTGCCACAACACTTCGGACGCTCTCTGATCATAGTAGACTACTAACTCACTTTATCCAAGCAAGTTCGTCAAGCAAGTTAGTAGGAAACGAGCCCCTTTAAATAGGGCTCGAATCTGAAACAGCCGCTACCAGTCGACTGCCCCTGGGGCAGTCGACTGGTCCCACTCAGATTCGACCGTTACAGTACAACGTTCAAATCTACCAGGCTGTTCCAGTCACCACCAGTCAACTGCCCCTGGGGCAGTCGACGGGTACACACCTAAGCCTAAGGTTTTACTCCCGAGTACAAGTCTCTCCACACTCAAACCCTCCCGGCTTAGCCCCTAAGTACACACACCCATACTCAGACCCTTACAACTCAGTTGACTCTTCACCAGCAGTCTTGACTGTTGCCTTCACGCTCTCTTCATCATTGGCCCTCATCCCTCAGATGCGCACGTAAGCCTCCAGCTTGCCTCCATGCCACCCTTCACGTACGCCTCGAAGTCTGGGTCCCTCGGCTCATCATCTCTGCTATCCAACGGTCCCTCGGATGCGCACGCAAACCTCCAGCTTGCCTCCATGCCATCCTTCACCTGAAGACATCAACCAAGTCCATGTGTACCTGTACACCTGCACACTCATATACACATATGAGAACAATACAAATTCTAACTTAACCATATTACCCATACATCAAAATATCATAATCCTCCAGATCATCTCAGGGCCGATTACCCCAACAAATACTTGTGTTCTTTGTGTGATTATTTTGTTTCCATTGCATTTACTCTTTCCTTAATTCGAAGAAAAAGTTTTAACGATATTAACCCCCCCTCTATCGTTTCTCTCGATCCAACAAGTGGTATCAGAGCGGGTGGGTCAAACTTGGTGTAACCACCAGTTTGAAAGTTTTTTTTCGGATTTATGAAATTTTTAATTTTATTTTGTTTCTTTCTCGTTAATCGAGGTTGGTGCAATACCACTCGATCTTTTTCACTTTTTATTTCAAATAAATAATATTTGTTCATGGATTTAAAATATTCTTACGCCTTTTTCAATTTTGAATTCTTATTTTTCACCATAAGTCAGGATTGATAAAACGATTAATTTTTGAAAATTTGTCATAAACATTTTTTATTATTATTTTAATATTTTTCTCGAAATTTGTGCTATCTTAATTCAAGCAAATTTTTTCCCAAACATTGAATTCTTACTTTTTCATCATTAATCAGAATTGATAAAGTCAACATTTTCAAAAATTTGTCATAATTTTTTTATTATTTTATTATTATTGTGCCTTGAAATTCATGTAATTTTTTTGTTGGGCTATTATTTTCTTCTCCCGCACTACTAATCCAAGACCAAGTCTTGGTACATTTCTATTATTTCTTTTATGTACAAGGATTATTTTAAATGGCCAATCAAGAATGGAATAGTGTTCGTCCACCCCTATTCTCTGGCGAGAACTTTAGAACTTGGAAGGGTCTAATGGAATCCCACCTAAAAACCCATCTGGATTTATGGATGATTATCCAGACAGGGTTTACAGTACCTATAGAAGATGAAAAGTCGATCGCCTGGGATAAATTGGACGAACGAACTTGAGGAAGATCGAGGCATATGCAAAGGCGACTGTAATCCTGCAATGTGGGCTAACCAATGATGAATTGAAGCAAATGTAACACCCCACTAAAATTCCCTTCAATATTATCTCTAATATTGAGTACAATTCATGAATAATAGTTAGAATTGTGGGAATTTTAGTGTAAGTGTTAATAGGCCTTATATGGGCCCTAAATGGTGGAAATTCCTAATGGGTCTTAAATAGCACTTCATTAGTTATCCTAATGGGCCCCATGAGGATAAAAGAAATAACACATCATATAATGGGTCTTACTTTAGATGGGCTTGCAAATGAATAAAAAAAATGTAATGATGTAGGTGCCAAGGATTGAACCTTGGACCTTAGAGATGTTATAAGCCTTAAGAATTCATGTGTAACCAATTCACCTAAGAAGGGAGTGCTATTAGGAGGATAAAGGGAATTGTAGATAGGTGTAAGGATAAGGGAAGTGAAGAGTCACCATTAGAGGAGGAACCATGCCCTTTCACTTGCCCTTCACTTAGTATAAAGAGGTGGGATGAGAAATGAAGAGGCTTAAGTTACTTTTCTCTTCTTCTCTTCCACCAAGGCCCATCCTCTCCCCTCTCTTCTTCCTTCTTGGCCGAAATTCCAAAGGGGGTTTCCTCTTGGAAAACTTCACAAGAGGTCTCCCTCTTGAAGATACAAGTTCTTCTACAAGGCTACAAGGGCAAGGAGTACTCTAAAGTCAAGAAATCTTCCTTTTGTTTCTCTATTCAGGATTTATAACCAAGACAACAAGGGTAAGACTCCCCTCACCTGCAACATAATAGCTTATATATATATATATATATATATTTGTTCATGATCTTGTATGTTCTTGTGATGTGTTGCTAAAAATCATGAAGTTTTTCCCTATAGGTAAGTTTCGGCCATCATGGGTTTTAGGGCCTAGGTTTGTGTTTGATGCCATCTAATGACTCCAATATTTTCTTGATGTTAAGTTATGAATTATGATGAAAAAAAAAGATGAAGCAAAAAGACCCTTAAAAGTTTAGGCCAAGGCTCTCAAGAAGCCATAGACTTTTTGGCCATAAGAAGATGTTTGGGTTCATTTTGACTAGCTAATGGTTTTAATTCCTTGTTGATGTTTGTTTGAGGGTTTTATATATATTTTAGGCCATGATTCCCCTCTGAACATGTTCGGTTAATACCCTAAATAAGGACAAAAAAGGAAGAGTTAATGATGTCATGTTACTTACTAATGCTTCCTAGTGTTAGAATATGTATTATATGTATGTTGTATGAACCAATTGCTCTTGTTTTTGTCATTTTCATGTTGGTATGAACCTTAGAAGTTTATGATCAGTACCTTAAATTGGGTATTAAGATGGGTTAAGATCACTACCTCACTTGATGATGTCTCTTGGTACTAGGATATTCAATGTATGCATATTGTATGAGTTGTGTGATGTTGGGTTGTGTTTTTATGTCATGATAACCCTATCTAAATGTTTTGACCAGTAGAGTATATGTTGAATTAGGGTTGAACTAAAGGTATCCATGTTTCATTATGTCATGATAGATGAAAAGAAAAAAATGGAACAAGTTCCCTAGGTGTATTATTCTTAGTCTTAATTTGAACATTATGTGTTTTAGGAATCATGAATGATAAGTTGGCATGTTATGAATTTCCTTACTATGAAATTATGTTTTCTCCATGCCATGTTCATGCTTGAAAGTTATGATGATATTTATGCTTTGAATGTATTCCCATGACATGTATGACATTATGAATAAAAGAATGTCTAAAGAGCAATTTCTAAGAAAAGAAAAGAAATGATGAACGCTATGCTAAAGAGAAATTGATATGGAAAGGAAAGGAATCATGTATGCTATTTTACTTTATGTATTGGCTTGTACCGGATCTTGAAAAAGGTCCAAGGGATGGGCACCTTAAGAACGCCCCGGTTCTGGACTACCGAAGCTGTCCCTAGGCACCAAGGTTGCCTAGTACCTTAGTAGGTCGGGATTAGCTACCTCGTACTCTACTAAGGGATGCGTGCAAATGATGAATGAGTACAAGCCAGGGATCCCAATGATGATGATATGTTGATGTTCAAGTATTATATTATATATATTTTTCAAAGAGCATCCTTAATGTTTATGCACATGTTTATGTTTAATGATATTGCATATGCTATGTTTAATGTTTATGCTTAATGATATTGTATATGCTATATTTAATGTTTATGCACATGTTTATATTTAATGATATTGCATATGATATGTTTAATTTTTATGCACATGTTTATGCTTAATGATATTGTATATGCTATGTCTAATGTTTATGCACATGATTATATTTTAAAGATTATGCAAATGTTAAATGTTTTAACTCATGCCATATGTCCTTAATAACGACTCATATGCTTATGGTTTAAGTGTTTATGCTTATGTGCTTTAGATGCTTTAAATATTTATTCATGTTATATGTTTATGTCAAATGATGTAGATTTCTACTTATATGTGATGTACAGATTTTGTGAGTAAGCAAGGAGCTTACTAAGCATTTTATGCTTATAGTCTACTTTCTTATATTGCAGATCAAACTAAAGGTTTCTAAAGAAGAAGAAGCAGCAGGAGGGCATGTGTGTGTGTGTGGCAGTGACTTGGCAGAACGATCCTACTGTTGTATTACTCTTACTTATGGACTTAATGTTGCTACTTATAAACTGCATGTGTTAGTTCTTATGTTTACGCTTACTACTTGTTGGAATTGAAGTTCTTTATGATATGCATGCTTAATGTAGAACTATATACTCACTTGTTAAATATGTCATGCTATGATTCACGTGCTTAAAGTAGTTTAGTTAGAAAGAAAATTTATCCAGTTGCATATGTTCATGATTTAGTATTATTTCGCTGCTATATTTACGCTTCATATGCAATAATGTACGAAAGAAAGAAAAAAAAGTAACGTGTCGCTCACGTAAGGGGTGGGCGTTACAGCAAATTGGATCATTCGAATGTGCTAAAGAGATGTGGGAGAAGCTAATCAACCTACACGAAGAGAGCTCCGATATTGAGGTCCTTGAAGGTGTGATGTTCGAATCATTGGACGAATCAGACGAAGATCACCTAAGTTATCTCGCACTCTCGGTCCAAGCACAAACAGCCGAGTCAGAGTCTGAACACGAATCCGAAGCCGAATCCAAACCAGAATCAGAAGATGAGTCTAGATCCGAGGCGGCAAAAATCAAGGGGGAGATTCCCAATAAGGAATCCAAAGGTAAAATTATAAATTCAAATTTTAAAAATCATATAATTTGTTACACATGCAGGGAGAGAGGGCACTACAAAAGTAAGTGCCCTACTCGTAAGATACGAACGACACCACCGACGGCGACAAAGGAACCAGTTCCAAAAGCACCAAAGGACAAGAGTCGCATCCAATGCTTCAAGTGCCAAGAGTTTGGGCATTACAAAGATGAATGCACAGATAGAAGAGCCAAAGATCCAGGACAACCTATCAATATGGGTAACTTTAATTTATATCAAAATCCACTCTTTACCATGAATGCTGATAGTTTAATTAATCTCCCGTGGTCAAATTTAGATATGGATGCATGCTTAAATAGCTTAGTTAAATCATGTATATTAATAAATTCAAATTTCAAAATGTTAAGACAAGAAAATGAGACTTTGAAAATTAAAATTGATATACTAGAAAAACTAATTAATAATCTTGCTAACTTAGAAAATCCAGAAATTTCCCCTCATTATAATTTCACTTAGTTTTTTATGCTTGGATTTAGAATTGGATAGTTTAAGGACAAACAGTTTAATTAAAATTTGAACAACATAGTATTGGGTGGAGGTGAGATGATAGTATGTTAGGGAAGTCTTTCTAATAAGGTCAAGTATATTCTACTTGATCTGTTTAGTCTGGTGGAACTAGCCAAAGCTACTGATCCAAGACCCAAACTAGTTAGACCAAAATCTTTCAAGGAGTAACTTGAAGATGAATTTTCTATAAAAGGTTTTGTCAAGGAAAAAGTTGATGATCCAATAAGGCTATGGCCAAAGAAGGCCTAGTGTCTCGCCAAGACCTGGAAGCCAATTATAGAAAATCAAATTCACTTTACTATTGTCAGATTTGAATCTAACACAAGTATTAAGTAAATCTTAGATTTAACATAAAATCAAAGATAAAATTAATGCATCTCACAAAACAGTTAATGATATCCTGTTTTGTCACTTAGAAATGGGTGAGATGCATAGAACCTAAAAGTTTAGTCCAACCCAACCAACCTTACAAACTGAATCGATTTCAAATTTTAGAATTTAAACTTTAATAAATACTTTTAAAATCTAATTTAATTCAACTGAACAACTTTCAAAATTCAAATTTAACCCTCTTAATTAATTTTAAAATCCCCAAAAATCAAATTTAACTTTTTAAACTATGATTTAATATTTCAAATCATCTTAGGTCTCTTTTGTTCACTTACATGAAGTTTATTCCTTTCTTTTGCCATTATACAAAGAAATCATTTCAGACAATCAATTTTAAGTATGGCAAAAAGTCACCTTGGGGATTACTTAGTATATTTTTAAGAAAAATGTCTCCAGTCCGGGGTCTGATATATATATTCTTTCGAACTTAAGTTTTTGTACAAAAAAAACCTTCTATTTTTTCTTGGAAATCATTTTTTTTCTTTTCAGTTCTCTATATTAACCTCTTCAAAAGGGAGAAAGAAATCATGTTTCAAATCATTAAAACAAATTTTTTTAACTTAGTTTTCTTCTCTTTTTGTTTGACTCAAACCCCAAGACTCAGAGGAGGATTAACTTATGGTCAACAAGTCTCCTAGGACTGTGTCAGGTTTAGGGGGAGTTCAAATTAAAGTTAAAAATACTATGTTCTCAAACTATCACTCATGTTTTTCGAAAAACTATGCTATCATTTCAAAATATATCTTTCAAACACTCATTTTTTCGAAATCTTAATACTTCAAAATTCATTTTAAGAATTGTGCTTGATTCCCTTTTGATTTTGACAAACCCTAACAACACAAAGGAAGTCTACTTCATGATCTACAAGGACTCCTAGTAAGTGTCAAATTTAGAGGGAGTCTAAATCGAAAGAAATTATTTCTGACAATTATTTTTCAAAATTATTAGATAATTCTTATAATTTGAATCAAACCTTAAAACTCAGAGGAAGATCGCTTGTAGTCAACAAGCTTCCTAGGACTGGGTCAAGTTTAGGGGGAGATCAAATTAAAAGAATTATTGAGCTTTTTCAAAATTATATGTTTTCATGCACTGCACTCTTAAATCCTTTTGAAAACATAAATAATTTTTCTTTCAAAATAATATCCTTTTAAATCATTTTGCTTATATATATACCATCACTTTCAAAATTTTACTTTACTTTGGAATACTTTTAAAATCTTTTTAGAATACTTTTGAAAATAATACTTACTTGACTTTGAAAAATTTTCCAAGACACTTAGGGAAATGTCCTTGTAGTTAACAAGGGTTCCTAGGATTGTGTCAGACTAGAAAAGAAACCATGTCAAGTATTATGTTTTCAAAATTAAATTAAATTTTTTTTTGTTAAATATTAACTTTCAAAAGTACTTATATTTTTCAAAAATGCATATTATGTTTAAAATTACTTATATTTTTCAAAATATAATGTCTTCAAAAAGTACTAATACTTTTGAAAGTACTAATGTTCACAAAGTACGATTATTTTTTCTGCAATACTATCATGTTTCAAAGAACAATTTATTCAATCTGGTTCAAAGTGAAAATGTCTACAAATACAAAAAAAAATTTCAAAGTGGAGTTTCGTTAATGCAATTTAAGCTTTTTGCTATGCTCTCAAGAGTTATACTAAGTTTTTTAATGTTTTCAAAACTCATAGGCTCTGATACACAATTTTTTCTTAAAACTTCTTTCAAAATATATTTCTTTATTGATAAATAGCCAAGGGGTAGAGTAGAAAAAGTGTGAAATTAGAAATTAAATTCTTCCTTAAACTTTTTCCCCTTTTTCAAAGAAAGTTTATCTTAGAAGCTCTCAAAAATATTTTCACTTTAACCTAAGGTTTTTCTAACATAGAATCTCCTTTGTGATACCCAGAAAATTTTGTTTCAAAATATCATTTCAAACTGAACTTATGAGTATATTTATACTTAGAACTCTTTTCAAAGTACTCTTTCAAAAAGCTTCAAAGGGAAAATTTCAAATCATGAGGGAGCTTTATGCAATGTTTTAGTTTTGCAATTGGAAATGGTCTAAAACATAAGGAGAAGAGTTTTCACATTAAGGGGGAGAGAAAGAAAGAGAGAAAGGAAATTTTTTTAATATTTAAATTTTATCTCTTTTTCAAAAAAAATAAAGCAAAAATTTCTAAGTACTTCAATTTTTTTGGGCTAAGTGTTGTTAAAATTTCAAAGTACTGCCGAGGGAAAGTCATGTGCTTTCAAGTATTTCTAGTGCGTCAAAATTTTCTATGTATGTCCAAGTGTAAAAAGTTTTTATTGATGCAAATGATTTTACTCTATTGTTGAAAAACACTTTGTCAAAAACTTAGAAGTTTTACAAAAACTCAAAACTCCCTATTAGATATGTTGCTCACCCATATGTATGTTTTTAATATATGTCAAAGGGAGAGGAAAGGTCAAAGTTAAGTATTTTATAACATAAGTATTCAGGGTTCTAGGGGGAGTATGGGAAATAAAGGATTTTTTTTCAAATCTACATTTATTCTGTTCATAACTGCTATACTTCATTAATTTTTAACTTCTGTTCATAACTGTTATAAGTTTTTACTTAACATTGAATTGTGTTTCCATAAATCAAAAGGGGGGAGATTGTTGGTGCCGAAAGTACCATATCGAACCTTGTTTTGATATTGGCAAAGGATTCAAAGTTAAGTACTATTTGTGTTCTAATAAAGTTACTCAAGTGTGCAGGAAAGTCCTAGTTAATCTAGGCAAGAAGTCCTGGCTGAGGGCTGGGCACCTAAGACCTGACCAAGGGTTGGGCACTAAGTCCTGGCCGAGGGTTGGGCACCGAAGACCTAGTGAGTAAAGCTGGGCAAAAGTCCAACCAGAGGAGCCGGTTGGCAAAAAGGTAAATTCTCCTGAGAGGAGTAGGTGAGGACGCGTTCCCCGTCGAGGGAACATTAGGCATCGGTTCGACCTAGGGTTCCATTTGGGAGACCCGAAGTCAGAACCAAGACAACTATAGTTGTAAATATTGACTAACATTCTTGCTTTGTTTGGTTTGGAACTAACCTTGGTTGCAGGGACCGAAGGAGTGTGTTTCTGCAGCTCAGAACGCCCCAAAGGAAGTGGGTAGGAAACTGGGCTAGGCGCCCGGGAGGTCTCGGGCACCCAAGGTCAAAGCCAAAACAGCAAAGAAGCAAGAACGCTTCGAAATCACACTGGGCTAGGCGCCCGGGAGGTCCCGGGCGCCCAAGGTCAAAGCCAAAGAGGTAATCGAAGCAAATCAGCCACGAAGCCAGCAGACCAAGTCAAGCTAGGTGCCCAGGAGGTCCCGGGGACCCCAGTCAGCTCCAGAGGCTGAGTCGAAAGGGATAAGCGCTGACCGAGCTGTGGATTGAGTTTTCCGTAGATGAAGGCACGTGTCAGGCGCCCCCAGGAGCACTATAAAAGGGGCTCGACCCCAAGGCTTCAAAGACAGAACTTTCTAATGCTTCCAAGCTTTTCGTTTAAGCGCTCTGCTCCGACAAACTCCAACTTTGAGATTCCAGCGCCGACGACGACCCTCTGCTCTGAAGTACGATCCACACCGGGCGTCGGTAATGAAAAGTGTAGTTCTTTTTATTTACTTCAATACTCTTGTACTAAAATCTGTAAACCTTTTGTGCAATTATAGAATTGCACATAGTAAATGGTCAAGGACCGTGGGCCTTGGAATAGGAGCTGACCGCGACTTCGAACCAAGTAAAATACTTGTGTTCTTTGTGTGATTATTTTGTTTCCGCTGCATTTACTCTTTCCTTAATCAGAAGAAAAAGTTTTAACGATATTCACCCCCCCTCTATCGTTTCTCTCGATCCAACAGGGGACTCCTTCATGGAGGCATGCGCATGGATAGGATGGAGTGGACGAGGTGATGACATGACTGGAGGCACATTAGAGACCAAGGCCATAATAGTTGGAAAAATCTAGCATTTTTCATTATTTTGGTTTGTGTGTGCTTGTTGTGTGGATCCATGTAAAAACCTCAACGCAAATAACTAAGTGGGAGAGGGACCCTAAGGGTCCCATGGCCTCCACTACAATCTGACAAGTGATGCGAACAAGTCTGCGCGTCGGCTCTGAGTGCCTTCCTCCCCATCGGATGGGCTTGTTCTGCGGATCACTAGGTCAGAAAAGACTGTAGGAAATTATTGATGTGTGTGTACTTCCCCATCAGAAGACACATAATCAAAAATAATTTTCTTGGTGTCGTGTGGTGGTAAACACTTAGATACAAATAATAAGTATCATCCTCATCGGAGTCACTGCTATTATTTGTAGGGCCGAAGAGGACCAACTATTAATTTTACTTGTCAAAAGGTTAGGATGACAAGATAGTAAAATTAATGGGTAAAACCTCCTCTCACAAATGTAGAACTCGTATACATCCACACCATCATTGCATACGAAATTCTCGGTGTTTGAGGTGTTGGTAGATTTTTGTAATAAATTGTTTTGAGGTGTCAATTTATTTCAAAAATCTAAAGTGTGTGATTGTTATGATTCTCAGGTGTTTTAAAATGGACCTAGACCCACAAGACCTAATTCAAAGAGAAATCCAATTAAATGCCCCAAGTGATAAAATGGATTGAGAATTGAATATGGATTTTGTCTCTACTGCCGAGGAACCTAAGTGTGATCTTGCCGAGTTCTGTACCGAAAAGCCTAACAAAATTAATACCGAAGACGGGTTTGAATATTTTAGGAAATGGCTAGAAGCAGACGAGACGACCGAAGGTCCTCAAAATCAGGCTTCTTCCATGACCAATGGAAATCTATCCAAACTCGATGAACTTTTTGGTCAAAATAATCGAGCCTCTAGGCAGACGATAATGAAGAACTTGACTACTACCTTCTTGGTTGAGGGAATGCCCATAAGGGAACATGCCCTCAAGATGATGGCTTGGCTGAAGGAGATAGAAATTCTTGGAGCACAGATTGATGGGGAAACCTAAGTCGATCTTATCCTCCAATCTCTACCAGGGAGTTTTGAGAAGTTTCGCCTAAGCTACAATATGGACAAACATTCATATTCGTTGGCAAAACTTCTGACAGAACTCGAGGCAGCAGAGGCGGTTTCTCTTTAGAGTTCGAATACTTTCATTGCTCAAGTAGTTCCTACTTCTAAACTGAAAGGAAAGAAGAAGGAGAACCATACTGAGGCAAAGAAAGTAGCAGGATTACAAGGACCTCAGGGACGCATAAAGAAGCCGAAAGGCAAGTGCTTTGTATGCAAGCAGTCAGGACATTGGAAGACAGATTGTCCTCGCCGTCAAAGTAGTACCGGAGGTATATTTTCTTCTTGTGTCGTTGTAACATGTTTAGCGGTGATATCTACCGGTACCTGGTGGGTGGATACGGATGCGACTAATCATGTCTGCATTTTTGTGCAGGGGTTCCAGGAAACCCGACGGCTAGCTGAGGAGGATATTGCTGACTACATGGATGGCTATGGAGATGACTTTTGCAGTGGGAGTTTTCACTATTATGTCTTTAACATAGGTTGATATAGTTTGGTTTTATAGATTGTCTTTATGTACTTAATTTTTGGAAAGAACATTGTTCAGTTTCTAGAATAAAGATATTTTCTATTGCTTTTATTTGTTAAAAGTGGAATAGAAGGAATGTCTATTGAGGTGGATAGATAGACAATTAGTATATGAAACCGAAAGGATCCCATGATGCAATTAATAGTTTATCATCTTAACTAATGTAAGAGAAAGGTTCCTTCCAAGTGAATCCAAACACATGTTTTGTCTCTAAAGATTGGATTTGTTAAACTCTAGTAGGATTCGAAAGTGATCAACCAAAAGGCCTTAGGGTTTATTGGTTATTGGAAGACTTGTCTTCCTTAGGATCTTTTTGACCCCTACTAGGGAAGTAACAAAACCAAAAAGGCTTGTCCCAAGCCTCGAGGCATAGAGCAAAAACCATGTAAGAAATTGGTTTACCATGATAAGTATAGGCCCTTAGTCTATTCAGAATAGAGGTACATTTAAGTACCTTGTTTATTTTATAAACGAGGGATTAATACCTCTAGGGATGATTGTAGGAATTACTTATCAAAGAATTGAGATTTGATCCCAATTCATTGCACCTGATGTGCCCCAACAGTATAGTGCAATGCATGGAAGGAAGAAGGTCTGTTAAGCTATTAGACTAAGAAGATGATAAGCCTCTTCGAGATTAGCCAATGTGTTCAAAGGGGTATGTCCTGGATACGAAGGTTTATATGCTTGATTCTGTCTATATCAGGAGTCTCTTAAGACCATAGAAATGTGGACTAAGCAAAGGCCTAGTCTAAGCCATGTTCATATTATGAGTAGTAAAGAGACACCGACAAGTTGGAATCTAGTGCATATATTCGTAGGACATCCTAAGGGAACAATAAGGTGGTTTAATAGTCCTAAGGATCAGAGGACATTCGTTGGGACAAATGACTGATTCTTAAGAAAAGGACTATGTAATAAACCACAAACCCAGGTGTAGAGTTACACTGAGTCAATTAAATAGAGGGACATTCCAATCTTAGTACCAACTGTACATAAGGTTATACCACAAGACACTGCACCTCGTGTCACTAAAGATATGCATAGGGTACCTTGTCGGAGTGGGAGGGTTGTTGCTCGACCTAGAAGTTTCATGTTCTTGGGAAGTCTATGGACTGGGTCCTAAGTGAATATGAGATGAATCCCTAAGACCTATGACAAGGACCATCCACTTTGAAGAGATAAATTCGGGAATATGGATTTGTTCAAAGGATGGAAGTGACAGAAACGAAGTGGTATTATTGTACTATACGTAGATAATATTTTGTTAGTTGGCAACAATGACGAAATATTGTCAGACGTAAGGGTATGGTTGTCCGCACAATTATGAAGGACTTGAGAAAAGTAAGACATATCCTTGGGGATCAAAGATCTAAGGGATCTCCAGACAAGAATGATGTGGTTATCTCAAGCTTCATATAGAACATTGTCCTAGCTCATTCTAGCATGGATACCTCCAAAAGAAAGTTTTGAACTTTTCAGTTTTGGAGCTACTCTATCTAAGAGACATGTTTGGATTATCAAAGGTGATAGAGTAGGTAATGACGGTTCCTCTAGCATCAGCTAGAGGAAGTCTCTTGTATGCTAGAAATGAGCCAGATATCTATTGTGCCGTGGGCATGGGTAACATATATCGGAGTAACCTAGGTCAAAGAAATTGGAATATGATAAAAGTATGTATGATTTACCAGGCAGACCAATTTTTCGTAAGTTATATGGATACAAAATTCCAATCTAGATAGGGGCATATAGGAATATTCCTTGGGTTTTATGTTCACTTTTAGGAGGAAGAACCATTGTAAAGTAGAGTGTTGGGCAGTGCCTGCGTAATGGACCCTATAGTGAAGGCTGGATATTCTGGCCGCCTGCGAGGCAGCCAATAGAGCTACATGGTTGATAAACCTCAAGATGGACTTCGATGTGATTTCTGGTTTGCTCGATAGTATCACATGTGATGTGATTAAAATGGTGCAGTTGCAAACTCGAAGGAATCACGAGTCCATAAGGCAAGTAAACACATAGAGCGCAAGTACCACCCAAAACAAGAATAACTGTTGTTGCCTAGGTTCCATTGGAGAATGATCTTGGTGGATCGTTCACTAAAGCCTTAGCAATGAGAGCGTTAGGCTTGTGACGGATCTAGAGGTCAGATGTATGGCATTTTGAAAACAGCAAAGTCTTTGAGTATAAGTGGGAGATTGTTAGGATGTATACTAAAAGTTTTGCCTTTTGGTTAAGGATACATCTACATATTAAAGAGAATCAGAAATCACACAGTGCATGTTTATGTATATATTCGTATGTGCACTAAACATCTAATGTTTGGCATTGTAGATAACATGGTGCGTGGTGTCGCACAGAAAATCATGTTATTAGGTTCCTTACCGAAGCATAAGAAAGAGGCTCACAACCGAGATGGAGTTGGACAACCATCGGCATGGTTGTAGTATAATCAGGTGTGGTTTATCTTAACCATAGGATTACACTAGTGTACTTTGTGTACATTGAGTAGGACTAAAAGAGAGGTCATCCAATTTTTGTACTGACCTAGTAAGTTGGATTAGACCTCGGATGCTATTATGGAGTACAATCTCTGAATCCCGAAATAATGGCGGGCATATATTATTAATTATTGTTTCTTTAATTTACCAATGGGCGAGATCTATTATGTTAGATCGATAGACCCGGTATGTTGGGAAATAATATTAATAATATGATGTGCCGTTGATTATTACGGAATCCATGTCCTGGTGAGTCAGGGTGATGATGCCCCCTTGGTGAGCTCAAAAGGATCGTCATGTCAAATCTTGCAAGTGGACTGGCATACGATATCTTAAATACGGAGAGATGGACGACTCGTAATAGGTGGAGCTCTTATGAAAATATGGGAGTTGGTTAGGAAGTACAATGGGATCCTTTAGTCGAATGGATCTCATTAATGGATCGGGTTGGATCCATTAGAGGGCCAAGAACCAACTCCTCCTCATGGTCCCTATCTTAGCCCATTAAAGCCCCATTAGAGTCATGATAAAAAGCTGGATTAATTAAGGAATTAATTTGGGATTAATTAAGGAATTAATTTGGGATTAATTTATTTATTAATCTCAAAATTAATTAAAGAATTAATCAAGGATTAATTAAGGAATTAATTTGAGATTAATTAATCTTGAATTAATTAAAGAATTAATCATAGAATAATTAAGGAATTATTCTATATAAAAATTTGGATGGAATAATTAAAGGAATTAATCTTGGATTAATTAAGAAATTATTCTATATAAATTTTTATAATCAATACATATTTAATTTGGAAAAAATTTCCAATTAAACTAACTAATCCCCTATATAAACCCCACCTCTCTCCCTCTCTAATTAATCTCTCCTCTCTAACCCTTGGGCACCGGCAAGCATTGGAAGAGAAGGGCTCGACCCTTCTTCCTCTTGAGTCCTTCTTCGCTCCTTCAAGGTCGCTGCGGATCACAGAGCAAGGGAGGAGTTCTCTCCATCCCTTGGTGGCGTGCAGCAAGAAGGGAGGAAGGAGAAGGTAGCGGCGCAAAGGGAAGGGGTTGGCGCCAGCATTGAAGGAGTAAGGGAGTTCTCCACCTCTTTCTTCAAGGGTCGCCGGTTGGGAAACAAAACTCTAACCCTAGGGTTTTGTCACTTGGCGTAAAGAGAAGGAGAAGAAGAAGGATTGATTTGCATGCCTTGGTGACTCCATGACTTGGGAGACCGTCGCCCACACGACGTCCAAGAGGGCAGGGTTATAAGATAGAAGACTGCGAGGTAAACGGCGAGGTATATTTCTCCCGAGCTCCAATTTACTTACGCTATGCTTTGATTGTGCCTTTATGCATTGCCTCATCATTTCATGTGTGTTGAATTATTATTTTGATTTGAAATCTTAGATAATAATAATTAACTGGACCCCGAAGATAAACACAAAAATCAGCGATCCAAATCGTCGTCTTTTCCGCGGTTAGTTAATCCGGAAAGTTACAAAGCTTTTGTGGCTAAGTTGTGACTTGGACTAATTAACACGATGACAAAACGGTCGTTATAGTGACGGGTCTCTATTAGGATTAAATTTTTAATCTGTGGACATAGAGAGGTCTCTCAAATACGACCACGTGGTTGTCTTGGAAACCGCAAAGACATACCTACACATAGCACACCTGAAAAGGTGCATAAACCTTAAAGAAGAGTGTTAGAATGGTGAGGAGAATGTCCCGATGATTATCACTCCAACGCTTAAGTCAGAACTTAGGAGTATAGAGGAAAAACAATCCAGAGAAAGAAAGAGTCTTGTTAAAGATCCCAACTTACTTTTCCAATGGCTCCCTTCCTCCCTTTTATGCTTTTCCTTTTGGTTATTCGTATTCCTTAATATTTATGACCTATGAATCATTAATGTGACTGCTATGTGGTTTTTAAGGACCGTTACCACCTTTACGTCTCCTACTTTAATGATAGCTTTAATTATTGCCACGTCCTTTAATGTTACCTTGTGCATTAAAGTCTCCTCATCATCCCTAAATTCCTAGAGTGTTCTCTACAGTCTTAAATTCCCTGTCTATTCTCTACAATTCCACCAGCTTTACTGAGAAAATGACTAAGCAACTTGGAGTCACCCATTCGGGTGTGATTTTTATACGATCAAATCCATTCGGGTGGTTTTGTCTGCTCAATATGTATCGCCCACTTGGAAAGGATCATTTGCTCCCATAAACCCCTTAATTACTTAATCAGGGCAGTCTGGTCTAGCCGAGCGTGTCAAATTGCTTGGTCGAGATGGCTATAATTGGGCAAGACAATTTGTTTTCGGAAGCCCTATATTTGGTTCGTCCTTGATTTTGACCTATCTGGGAGACACGTGGAACCCACTGTTAGGATGTATACTAAAAGTCTTATTTTTGGTTAGAATATATTTACATTTTAATGAGAATCACAAAATCACACGGTGCATATTTATATTAGTATATGCACAACATGTCTCATACTTAGCATTGTAGATAACATGGTGTGTGGTGTCGCACAGAAGATTATGTTATCAAGTTCCTTGCAGAAGTATAAGAAAGAGGCTCACAACCGAGATGGAGTTGGGCAAACCATTGGGATGGTTGTAATGCAATTAGGTGTGGTTTGTCTTAACCATAGAATTACACTAGTACACTTTTTGTGCATTGAGTAGGACCAAAAGAGGTCAACCAATTTTGTACTGACTTCATAAATTGGATTAGACCTCGGATTATATTATGGAGTACGATCTCTAAATCCCGAAATAATAACGGGCACATGTTGTTAATTAATTATTACTTTGATTTACCAATGGGAGAGATCTATTCTGTTAGATCGATAGGCCCGGTAAGTTGGGTAATAATTTTATCTACGTGGTGTGCCATTGATTATTGACAGAATTCGTGTCCTGGTGAGTCAGGATGATGATACCCTCTTGGTGAGCTTAAAAGGATCGTCATGTCAAATCTTGCAAGTGGACTATGGTCCGACATGATAAAATGGTTGAGTAGTACTAATCAAGGACCAAGAGGATAATTAATTTAATTATCAGTAATTTAAATTAATTATCGGGCATTTGATATCTTAAACACGGGGAGATGGACAACTCATAATAGGTGGAGCTCATATGAAAATATGGAGGTTGGTGAGGAAGTTCAATGGGATCTTTAGTGGAATGGATCTCCATTAATGAATCGGGTTTGGATCCATTAGTGGGCCAAGAACCAACTCCTCCTCATGGTCCCTACCTTAGCACTATAAATACCCCATAGGAGTCATGATACAAGGAATTAATCTCCAATTAATCACAAAAAGCCAAAAACCCAAAACCCTCTCTTAATCTCTCTCCTAGGGCAACCTTTGTGCTAGCAATAGAGGAGGAAGAAGGAGGTGAATTCATTGGGTTCTCGCCTTCATCAATTCCTTCCCTTTGGCGTGGAGGCTCTGCCAGGTCGAGGAGAGAAAGGTGAGAGGTAGAAGATAGGGAGAAGCTCACTGGCGGCAAACTTCTTGTTGCGGTATTACGGCGCCGGTGGGAGGAGAAGAATTTGATTCTCTCCACTTCTTCATCCCAGTTTTCTTCTTCCTTCTTCATCACCACTTCTCCTTCTGCGTGCGCGAGCAAGGAACAAAGGAAAGAAGTGGATGGGCGGCCGGAAAACAAGGGGTTCTCTCCTAAGTTGGCGCCGGCAGTGTTGAAGGAGGTGGTTAGGGTTTTGGTAGGTTTTGGGGAAGAAGAAAGAGGTCACCTCAGGTTCTTCTTCCATCTTCTTCATCTTTTGAGTTCCCTACGCCTCAGCTCTCTTGTGGCCGGAGGTCATTGGTTGGCGGTGGTCGCCGGCGGCGCAAGAAAGGGTTAGCCGGCAGAAACCCTAAGCTAGGGTTTTTGTGGTGGTGCGTGGAAGAGGATTGAAGAAAGAGATTAATTCGAGGCCTTGGTGACTTCGTGTCTTGGTAGCTTATCGCCCACACGACATCCAGGAGGGGAGGGTCATATGGTAGAAGACTGCGAGGTAAACGGCGAGGTATACCTCTCCCTAGCTCCTCTTGTTTTCATTATTATTTCATGCTTGTTTTTATTTGCATGTGTTTAATTAATTATCATGAGTTAATTATTACTTAATTCATATGATAATTAATTATGTCATGGACCCCAAATATAAACACGAAAACCGGCGATCCATTCATCGTCTTTTCCACGGTTAATTAATCCAGAAAGTTACAAGGCCTTAACCTTGGTTTTTGGCTAAGTTGTGACTTGGATTAATTAACACGACAACGAGACGGGCGTTTGGGAGACGGGTCTCTATTCAGATTAAATTTTTTAATCCGTAGACATAGAGAGGTCTCTCATGTTCGACCCCGTGATTGCTTGTGAAACCGCCAAGCCATACCCTTCACCCACCTCATCATTGGCTTTTCAAATTGAGTTTATAGCTCAATCACCTGCTATATTAGGCAACTTCTATCATCATCTATCAATTGCTTCAAACTAAAAATCTCTGAACAATCATTTGTAGTTTCAAGTTCTTTAGTTGATTCGTAAAATTCATCAATCAACTATACCATCACTTGTCTGTCATCTCACTTAAGTGATTGTTGAAATTTCAAATTTGATCAAAACATGATTTCTTGATTTTAGGTTTATTAGTTTCCAATTGATTGATGCTCTAATTTCAATCACTCTTATATTGAATCTGTACCGTGCTTAGAGATCCATGTCATCCGGATTTCTTTATTTACTTAGTAGAAGTCAATTTCAACTTTCAACTTACTAGTTCTTCATCTGTGTCTAGTATTAAGTTTACCTCGACTTATTATGATTTTTTTTTTTACCTAAAAACTCCTTACCTCTTGGACATTGAATACATGAAGATCATTTCTCTGAGATTTCATTCATTGACATATTAATGGATCAATTAACATTACATAGCTCATAATGTTTGGATTTTATTCGTTAATTCAAAGTTTATGAGAGAAATCTTAAGACACTAAAATGGCTGTGATTGATTGATCTAGCTAAATGAATAAATGCATACTTTCTAGGGAAATAATATATTATACTTACTATGAACTGATCGAAAGCATCAATGTTTCATTTAAGGAGGTGTGGGGGCTACCTAGTAACTACGATCAACATCACTTGTAGGTAATACGTTTGCATAATAATTATACAATTGAAGAAAAGGAGGCAACACAATTTATGATGGAATTAGATACTCAAAAAAAGACGAAACCTAACTATATATAGTGCTGCCTTATAATTGATATTAGATGGTAGCTTAATTTATAGCTATATATCGATACTATTTGGCTACCTCCAACAACAAATAGTACAACTTACTTGGGAGAAGAAAGAAAGCATCAATTCATTTAAGTCACGACGAAAAGAAAAGGTAAAGAAGACACAATGGATGGGAGGAAAGTATCAACAATACGTGATAAATCCCCTTTTACCTAGCTTGTGGCTAGACTATAATTTTAACAATATTAATTTGATAGAGCATTTGATGACTATACGCACATATTTATGAAGTGCAATTTTTTATGGTTTTATTTTGAAAACTCATACATAGATGATAAATTAAGGATTCATTGACTATTATAATTTTGTTTTGTTTAATTTTTAATTATTATTTTATCATCAATTTTATTATTTCATGATGCAAAAGACACATTCACGTTCAACGTCCCCGTCAACTTATTTCTCGGTGGCAACATGAAATAATAAAATTAAAACATAGTGGGCCCGACAGGTCACATAATAAAATTAATTTTATTATGTTTTAATTTTATTATTTCGGAATATATTGCCTATCGACTGTTCATTTACTTTGCATTGATATTGAGATGTACTATGTTTTTGTAGCAGTTAGATAAACAGTCATCAACTGTGATAACGTCCGGCAGGTCAGGGAAGTAAGTGTGATTTCTGATTGGCGGAGGAATGACTAGGATTGGGGCGAGCGATCCCGGCGTGAGTAGGTGAAATCAGGATATTTGGAGCTGAGTGAGAAAAAAAGACAAAAGGAACGAAGATGAGTCTATGCAAATTGTCAACAGTTTGACATCTTAAGGTTTAGCGCTGGACCATTCGATGTTAGTTGGCATTATATGTTTAATTTATATTAATTAATATTGAAATGATCAACTTAATCTTATAAAAAATGTTTATCACATGATTAAAATAAATTTAAAAATTTACAGTAGACGATTATCTGTCCAATATTTTTAGATTAATTAATTAGTAAAAAAAAATTATCCGTTAATTCGTCGAAGTTGAAACTCAATACTTAGATATTTGAAAAATTAAGAATGTAGCTTAATACCACATCATTGTCTTAGGTGCACTTCCCATTGATTCGATGAAGAGGAAATGAAAAGCTGATGAAAATTTTTTATAGAGTCAAATTAATCATCTCAAATTTAACGTTACTCAACCTGATTAATATTCATGAATAGGAGTGAAAAACATCAATGTAGGGTTTGATGTAATGATTATATCACCTCAATGTAGGGTTTGATGTAATGATTATATATAGTGATTGATAAGTATTTATAATTTGATTCTTAATTATAATATATTAGAGGATATTTTTGTTGGTAGAATAAATTTAGGAATTTGATCACACTAGAGAAATAATCATGAATATTTCATTTTTTTAATTAACATTAAGTATTCAATTTATATTAATTAATTTTAAAAGTGATTAGATGAGATCCTGCTCACAAAGTATTAATTTAATATTTTTAATCTGATTATTTATTAAGAAAAAATTATTCCTTAATTTATGAAAATTATAAATTAATTTTTAAATATAAATTAAAAATATATCTTAATGTTTAAATATAAATTAAAAAATATCAAAATTATCCGATTAAAAAAAAGTGATTATAAAAGTCAAAGGGCAGTAGTAAATAGCTAGCTGGGCCCGACGCCGAATCCGCGGGTCGATCTGCTTTCAATGTTTCGCCCTCGCGGATTCAGCGTGATTTACTTTTAGCTTTTGCCTATTGATTACAAAAGTAATTGCCTATGAATGCTACCTAACTGCTGACAGGGCGACAACTCGCAATAAATAATCAAATCTATAAATATTATTATTCGCGTGAACGACATACGAGGAAACAAAGAAATAACGACAATTTACCAAAGGGCGTACCTAAGAATTAAAATTACCAATTCCGTATCATAGTTTCTATTTTACCAAAGGACGTAGGCTTTTATGTGAACTTCCTCTTATACCCCGCTTTTAACTACTGTCTTTCTCATTCTCTCTCAGTAACAAATTTCGAGACGTCCGTGCACATGCATGTTCAGACTTTTATTTTAAAATAATATATTATGAAATCGGCACTAAAAATGAAAGGTAAAAATTAAAAAAATATTTCAGTTTTCAAACTTGATTAATATATAAATATTTTTTAATATTTCAACTGTTTCGTTAAAACTTTGGTTAATATATAAATATTTTTCAAGTAAAAACGTAAGGTAAATAATTTTTTTAAATTTGATTAATATTAACTAATATATTTAATAATATTTAATAATATATTGATATATAAATAAAATTTAAAAAAAACGTAATTGTGGGCCTGAAATAAAACATTTCAGGCCCACGCTGGCCTGAAATGTTTTATTTCAGGCCCACGTTGGGCCTGAAATATTTTATTTCAGGCCCAGCGTGGGCCTGAAATGTTTATTCAGGTCCACGTTGGGCCTGAATATTTTATTTCAGGCCAGCGTGGGCCTGAAATGTTTTATTTCAGGCCCACGTTGGGCCTGAAATGTTTTGTTTCAGGCCCACATTGGGCCTGAATCTTTTGATTTCAGGTCCGACGTGGACTCAATTTTTTTCTATTTTAAAAATATATTAATATATAAAAAAACATATCAAAACACTTAATTTCAGATTCAAACGCAGGGCCTGAAATCATCCCAGGAGGGTCTGAAGTCAAATAACTTCAGATCCTATAAATAATTAATTTAATAAATAATAATTAAATATAAAAAAATATTTTTAAAATTAAAAAAAAATTCAGTGCCATGGGCCTGAAGTCTAATGACTTCAGGCCCAAGGAGGCCTGAAGTCATCAACTTCAGGCCCTCCATCAATTTTATAAAAATATATAAAAAAAATTTATAAAAAAGTTTAATATATAATTACATATTATATAGGAGTGGTTTAGGTATATCAATGAGTTTGGGTGTCGAAACATCTAATAGGAGTGGTCTAGGAGATGAGATTTTGAGTGCCGAAAGATCTAATCTTGCTGTATCACCAATGCTATAAGAGTGGTTTAGGTATATCAGTGAGTTTTGAGCAAAACTCACTGATGGACCTACCATATTTGGAATTCTGAAAACCCTATATCAGTAGACAGGGTTGAACTAGGAGATGAGATTTTGGGTGCCGAAACCTCTAATCTTGTTGTATCACCAATGCTATAGGAGTTGTTTAGGTATATGAGTGAGTTTTGAGCAAAACTCACTGATGGACCTACCATATTTGGAATTCTGAAAACTCTATATCAGTAGACAGGGTTGAGCTAGGAGATGAGATTTTGGGTGCCGAAACCTCTAATCTTGCTGTATCACCAATGCTATAGGAGTGGTTTAGGTATATCAGTGAGTTTTGCTCAAAACTCACTGATGGACCTACCATATTTGGAATTCTGAAAACCCTATATCAGTAGACAGGGTTGAGCTAGGAGATGAGATTTTGGGTGCCGAAACCTCTAATCTTGCTGTATCACCAATGCTATAGGAGTGGTTTAGGTATATCAGTGAGTTTTGAGCAAAACTCACTGAAATACCTAAACCACTCCTATAGCATTGGTGATACAGCAAGATTAGAGGTTTCGGCACCCAAAATCTCATCTCCTAGCTCAACCCTATCTACTGATATAGGGTTTTCAGAATTCCAAATAAGGGTTTTCAGAATTCCAAATATGGTAGGTCCATCAGTGAGTTTTGAGCAAAACTCACTGATAAACCTAAACCACTCCTATAGCATTGGTGATAGAGCAAGATTAGAGGTTTCGGCACCCATAATCTCATCTCTTAGCTCAACCCTGTCTACTGATATAGAGTTTTCAGAATTCCAAATATGGTAGGTCCATCAGTGAGTTTTGCTCAAAACTCACTGATATACCTAAACAACTCCTATAGCATTGGTGATACAACAAGATTAGAGGTTTTAGCACCCAAAATCTAATCTCCTAGCTCAACCCTGTCTACTGATATAGGGTTTTCAGAATTCCAAATATGGTAGGTCCATCAGTGAGTTTTGCTCAAAACTCACTGATATACCTAAACCACTCTTATAGTATTGGTGATACAGCAAGATTAGATCTTTCGGCACCCAAAATCTCATCTCCTAGACCACTCCCATTAGATGTTTCGACACCCAAACTCATTGATATACCTAAACCACTCCTATATAATATGTAATTATATATTAAACTTTTTTATAAAATTTTTTTTTATATATTTTTATAAAATTGATGGAGGGCCTGAAGTCTGATGACTTCAGGCCTCCTTGGGCCTGAAGTCATTAGACTTCAGGCCCCATGGCACTGAATTTTTTTTTAATTTTAAAAATATTTTTTTATATTTAATTATTATTTATTAAATTAATTATTTATAGGATCTGAAGTTATTTGACTTCAGACCCTCTTGGGATGACTTCAGGCTCTGCGTTTGAATCTGAAATTAAGTGTTTTGATATGTTTTTTTATATATTAATATATTTTTAAAATAGAAAAAAATTTGAGTCCACGTCGGACCTGAAATCAAAAGATTTCAGGCCCAAGTGGGCCTGAAACAAAACATTTCAGGCCCAACGTGGGCCTGAAATAAAACATTTCAGGCCACGTGGCCTAAAATAAAACATTTCAGGCCCAGCGTGGGCCTGAAATGTTTTATTTCAGGCCCACAATTACGTTTTTTTTAAATTTTATTTATATATTAATATATTTATTAAATATTATTAAATATATTAGTTAATATTAATCAAATTTAAAAAAATTATTTACCTTACGTTTTTACTTGAAAAATATTTATATATTAATCAAAGTTTTAACGAAACGGCTGAAATATTAAAAAATATTTATATATTAATCAAGTTTGAAAACTGAAATATTTTTTTAATTTTTACCTTTCGTTTTTAGCGTCGATTCCATAATATATTATTTTAAAATAAAAGTCTGAACATGCATGTGCACGGACGTCTCGAAATTTGTTATTGAGAGAGAGAATGAGAAAGACAGTAGTTAAAAGAGGGGTATAAGAGGAAGTTCATATAAAAGCCTGCGCCCTTTGGTAAAATAGAAACTATGATACGAATTGGTAATTTCCAATTCTTAGGTACGCCCTTTGGTAAATATTGTGCTTTTTCTGTCGTAACTTCCCGTAAGCGCGATCATCCGTCCACTGTCGAAGGAATGGACGCATCCGTCTCGCGATTCTTCATTCGATTTATAGCACCTACAAAGATAGATTAATCGAATATTATAACATTCAATTAATATATCACGCATCTTAAAATCGTTGCGACGAACGATTAAAGTGCTGACACGATGAACACGTTCAAATGTTTGAATGTGTTCATCGCGTCGTGACATGATATCCCTAATCGATTAGGACTATCCTAAATCGATTAAGGACACCTCTAATCAATTGGGCGATGATCGATTAGGGGTGTACCCACTGCCTCAATCAATTGCTGGGGCAGCCTCCAATCGATTCGGGCAACCCCCAATCGATTCGGGACACCCTTGCTATGTCCTTGAAATGTGATTAAGGATCTCTTTAATCGATTAGAGCAGTCATAATCGATTATACATCGACAACGACCACCTAAACGGCTAGTAATTTGTCCACAACGGTTATAAAATGGTCACAAACGGCTATTTTAATAAAATAAATAAATTTTCATTTATAAATACTCATAATCTTATGATTCTCATTTCAATCTTTAAACACCTCTCTCCCAATCACTCTCATTCGAATTTTCAAACACCTCCCTCCCCCTATAAAAATCTCATCTCTACTATTTTCTTCCGAAATAGATAAAAATAATCGTTATTTTTTAAAAAAATTTATAGAAAATACTTCTTCTCAAGATTTCCAAACTTCACTAAATTATTCATATTTTTTATATCCACCAAATTATCCACATAATTTATACCCACCAAATAACCCATATTACCAATATCCACCAAATTATTCATATAATTCATATTCACAAAATTATCCATCCAATTCACCTACAACCGACATGTCTTTTACATCTCCGACGGAAAGTGATCATTTTACTTCGACTTCTGTTCCAGAGACTCAAGTGTCTGATTGTGAATCTCCAATTGAAGTTGCAAATTTAGAGAAGGCGAATTTTGGCGTTGTGAGTAGAAGAAAATGATCAACGTTTGTCACTATTAGCGATGATCCAATCATCGGCAATGATCAGAAGATGGATGATTTGTGGGGTCGTGTTGCTAGCTACTACAATGAGAATCGTCCTCAAGGTACACCCAACAGAAATGCAAGTATCAAACGATCGCACTGACACAATGCCATACAAAAAAGGGTATATCACTTAAATACAAATTACAATAGTGTTTATAGTGCATATCATAGTGGACACAGTGATCAGGATATATTATAGTTTGCGTATGAAAAATATCGTGAGAAAAATAATAGCATTACATTTAATCTCGAGCATGTGTGGAAAATCGTAAAAGACCGTCTAATGTTTACTCCACAGTCCATTGATCACGTTGTTAGCATGAAGTAGTCAAGAATCTCGGAGTCGGGAGCAAGCAACACCTCATTTAACCAAGATATTGGTCTATATGTAGACCTAAATGAAGAAGAAACTCGTCCAATGGGTCAAAAGACAACAAAAAGAAAAGGAAAAGACAAAATGAAATCAGACATTGAAGGTATGACAATAAATTTGGATAATATGTTTGCAA
This sequence comes from Boesenbergia rotunda, assembly GCA_024364735.1. Taxonomy (NCBI): domain Eukaryota; kingdom Viridiplantae; phylum Streptophyta; class Magnoliopsida; order Zingiberales; family Zingiberaceae; genus Boesenbergia; species Boesenbergia rotunda. Next base: position 126,839 of record JAGFNQ010005156.1, on the reverse strand, counting down.
AGTTTACTGAGTATTTATGCATAAAAATAACTGATGTTAGAATGAAACAAAAACAACTTGAAGTTGATTAGATGAAAGCAAAAGCTGCTGAAATGAAAGCAAAGACCAGCTTAGCCAATTAAAAGAATATGCAATCCTTTCAAAGCATACTTTATGAATGACACAGGAGCAATTTATCACCCTTTGACATCTATGTCAAAAGATTAAGAAGATATAGAATATATAATTTTCATTTATTGTAAGTTTTAATTATTGTATTTTTAATTAATATAATTTTCGAGTATTGTCCTTTGAAATTAATATAATTTTCTATTATTTTACTTTTTTAAAATTTATTTATAATTTCTAGTCAATTAATATAACCATTATAAATAAGCCGTTGGAATATAGCTGTTGTAATATAACAGTTGGAATATAGCCGTTGTAATATAGCTGTTAAAATATAGTCGTTGACAAGAACAAATAAATAGACACCTTGTGCTCTACAATTCTTCATTCTCCAAGTAGTTGACGAATTCGTTTGCTCTTCATTCTTCATTCTTCGATCATTGTGCTCTACAATTCGTCATTCTTCATTAACTCTGAATTCTTTACCTCCAAATATGTCTCAATCTTCAAGTAACACCACATCCGACTCGACAAGTAACATGAAGTCCATGTTGATGATATTGATGAAGGTTATGATCCAGGGAATGATCTAATGTTATTGATACTTCAACAAAGCCAATAAATAGTTAAAGTATATGAAAGTAATAACGAGATGCGGCGAAAAAGAAGATTCATCCAAAGAAATCGTGAAGTCAGGCATGTGAGACTCTTCGATGATTATTTCTCCACAAATCTAGTGTATCCAGATCAAATATTTAGAAGACGATTTCGCATGCGAAGAGATTTATTTTATCACATAGTGAATACAATTGAGAGTCGTTCATTGTTTTTTCAGCAGAGGGATGATGCTGCTAGTAGACAAGGCTTGACACCACTACAAAAATGCACAGTTGCGATTCGCCAATTAACTTATGGAGTCCCAGCCGACCATCTTGACGAGTACCTACACATGGGTAAATCAACTATCATCCAATGCCTTTTTAAGTTTTGTGTTTATATGGTTGAACTCTTTGGTGATCAATACTTAAGATGATCAAATGCTGATGATGTTCAATGTCTTCTTCAATTACATGATGAGAGGCATGACTTCCCTGGAATGTTAGGCAGCCTTGATTGCATGCATTGGGAATAAAACAATTATCTAGTTGCTTGGAAAGGGAAATTTACAAGAGGACATGGATCACCAACAATCGTGCTTGAAGCGGTCGCGTCTCAAGATTTGTGGATATGACATGCATTCTTTGGTGTCACAGGTTCACGTAATGATCTTAATGTGCTATATGAATCTCCCATATTTAATAACATTTTGCAAGGAAATGCCCCAGAGATTAATTTCACGGCCAACGACACTCAATATAAGAAGGGGTATTATCTTACAGATGGAATATATCCGGAATTGGCTACTTTCGTGAAGGTTTTTCTTTGTCTGGAAGATCTCACGAGGAGATTGTTTAAGGAAAGATAATATTCTGCAAGAAAAGATGTTGAACGAGCATTTGGGATGCTTCAAGCTCGATAGATAATTGTCAGAGGTCCAACTCGTTATTGGTATAGAAAAAAATTAAAACATATTATGTTTGCATGTATTATATTGCACAACATGATTGTGGAAGATGAGGGGATCACGTGATAAATTGGTACAACGATGAAAGTGACGAACCCGCACAACCCATCCAAGGCTCAAACAGAGGATTTTATGATTATTTTCGGATAAATTCCCAACTACGTGACAATCATGTGCATCACCAACTTCGTACCTACTTAGTTGAACATATTTGGTCACACTATAACAACAACTCCTGAATCAGTATTTTATTATTTCGTTTTATGTTTAATTTATATGGTATTTTTTAATTATATGCAAGTGTATTTTTTTATGTTATACTCTTTCATTTCAAATTTATAATAATATTTTAATTTCAAATAATGTTAAATATATTTTAAAATATTATTATTATTTATTTTAAATAATAATCATTTAAATTAGCAAATAAAATTGAAAATAAAAAAAATATGTATGTGAGAGAATGAATATGTGAGATAATATGTATGTGATATGTAAACCCCACAAATAATGGGGTTGAATGTTAAACTAATATGAGAGAATGAAGATGTTAATGTTAATGTGTATGTGACATGTGAGTCTTGATGGTTGCAGGTTTCTTAGGCGGATACCGGGTCACGGATGGGAAACCTCTCCATGTCCACGGATTAAAACTTTTAATCCGAATGGAGACCCATCTCCCAAACGACTGTCTCATCGTCGTGCTAACTGATTTGAGCGATCGCTTGAACAACCAAGTTGTGTTGGATCGATAGAACCGATAGAGGGGGGGTGAATATCGGTATTCGTTTTTCGAAAAATTAAGAGCAGGTGCACAGCGGAAAATAAGAAAAATAATAACACAGAGACGCAGTCGTTTTTACTTGGTTCGGAGCCTGGGTCGACTCCTACTCCAAGGCCCACGGTCGTTGACCGTTTACTTTGGGCAATTCTATATCAGGTGCAAATTCGTTTACAAAAGATTACAGAATTAGAATTAAGTACAGTAAACTTTAAAATAACTCTTTTACCGACGTCCGGGGTAGATCGACTTTTTCTGAGCAGCGGGACGTCGTCGGCACGAGTTGGAAGGATTCCGAGGCGAAGCGCGAGTGCAGAAGAGCGTAGAAGAGTTGATTCAGAAGTTGTATCTGGAAGCTTGGGCGTTGGGGGCTATTTATAGCACCTCGGGGCGCCCTGGACGTCGGGGGCGCCCTGCCACGTGTCAAGCGATCCCTAATCCTCTCGGTCAAGCTTTATCCCACTCGAATAGGGATGAGGTTTGACCCTAGGGGCGCCCTGGATGCTGAGAGCGCCTTGCTTGACTTTTTCTGCGCTGGCTTCTCGGCTGGATAAGGGTGATTGACTTTGCTGACATAGGCGCGGGGCGCCTTTGCTGCTGAGGGCGCCCTGGCTGCTAAGGGCGCCCTGGCTGCTGAGGGCGCCCTCGCTGCTGAGGGCGCCCTCGCTGCTGAGGGCGCCCCGGCCAGTAGTCAGCCGAAGCTCCTTTTTGCTTCACTTGTTTCTTGTTCACCTTGGGGGCGCCTTGGACACTCAGGGCGCCCTGCTCAGCTGCTGTCTCACTCCTTTGAGGCTCTCTGAGCTGCAGACACACGTTCCTTTGGTCCTGCATCCAGGGTTAGTCCGAAAATAATATAAAGCATAAATTTGTTGTTTTATACAGCCTTAGCTGTCTTGGTTCTGACTTTGGGCCTTCCAAATGGAGCCCTAGGTCGAACCGACGCCTACTGTTCCCTCGACGGGGAACGCGTCCTCACCTACTCCTCTCGGGAGAATTTACCTGATGCCAACCGTTCCTCTGGTTGGACTTTTGCCTGACGGTCCTTTGTCAGGTCTTGGATGCTGAGCTGCCCTTCGCCCGGTGCCTAGCATTCCTTCGCTAGGGCTTCAGTCCCAGGCTGTCCTTCGCCTGGCGCCTAGCAGTCCTTCGCTAGGGCTTTTGACTCTGGCTTTCCTTTGCCAGTGCCTAGCAGTCCTTCCTAGGATTTTTACCCTGGCTTTCCTTTGCCAGTGCCTAGCAGTCCTTCGCTAGGACTTTTCCTGCACACTAGAGTAACTTGTTAGAAAACAAGTAAGACTTAACTTTTGACCTATGTTGCCATTATCAAAACACAGGTTTGACTTGGGTGCATTCTGCACCAACAAGTTGTTCTAGCGATAAATCTCATCCAACCGATTAGCCGCGGAATAGACGACAAGCGATCGCCGATTTTTTCTATTTATCATCGGGGTCCATGACATAAAATAATTATCAACATAAAATGATAATTATTAATCAACATGTAATTAACCAATCACATGAAATGATAAGATCAAAGAGTCATAAGAGAAGGTTATATCTCTCGTTGTTAGATGTGTATACTAAAAGACTTAGCTTTTTATATATGATCATCTTCATTTTGAAAGAGAATCACAACAACACAGATGCACATATATGTTAGTATTTGCATAAAAGTCCAATACTTTGTATTGTAGATAACATGGTGTGTGGTGACACACAGAAGATCATATTATTAGTCCCTTGCATAGTATAAGTAGAGGCTCACAACCGAAATGGAGTTGGACAAACCATCGGGATGGTTGTAGTATAATTAGGTGTGGTTTATCTTGACCATAGAATTACACTAGTGTGCTTTGTGTACATTGAGCAGGACCAAAACTAGAGGTCATCCAATTTGTACTGACTTAATAATTAGATTGGACCTCGGATTATTTTAGAGTACAATCCCTAAATCCTGATATAATAACGAGCACGTGTAGTTAATATTTTATTTCTTTGATTTACTAATGGGTGAGATTTACTAATGGACGAGATTTACTAATGGGCGAGCACGTGTAGTTAATAATTAGATTGGACCTCGGATTATTATGGAGTACAATCTCTAAATCCCGATATAATAACGAGCACGTGTAGTTAATATTTTATTTCTTTGATTTACTAATGGGCAAGATTTATTCTACTAAATTGATAGGCCCAGTAAGTTGGGAAATAATATTAATTATATGGTGTGCCGTTGATTATTGACGGAATCTGTGTCCTGGTGAGTCGGGATGATGATGCCCCCTTGATGAGCTCATAAGGTTCATCATGTTAAACCCTGTAGGTGGATTTGATCCAACATGATGATAAGGTTGAGTGGTACTAGTCAAGGAGTTATAAGTTGATTAATTAAAATCGTTAGTAATTTAAATTAATCGACGGACATTCGATATCTTAAACAGGGAGGGGGGGCGGGATGGATGTACTCATAATAAGTGGAACCCATATGAAAATATGGGGGTTGGTGAGGAAGTTCAATGGAGACCCTTTAGTGGAATGACTCTTCATTAATGGATCTGTTTTAGATCCATTAGCGGGCCAAGACCCAACTCCTCCTCATGGTTCTTACCTTAGCCCTATATACACCCCATGGGATCAAGAAACCAAGGCTTAATCAATTGATCATCAACCCAAGGCTTCTCTCCTCTCCTCTCTCTCCCTTCTCTCTCCTAGGTCACGGCAAGAAGAGGAGGGTCTCTCTTCTTCTTCCTTTCTTCTTCTCCTCTCATCCACTTGGTGGCTAGCCTCTACTAGACAAAGGGGGAGATCTTCTCTCCCTTTTGTGTGTGCGACAAGGAAGGAGGATGTGCCGGCGGCCGATGGGAGGCGGCGTCGCAAGCTTGGAGGAGGAGAAGTTTCCGGTCGGTTTTGGGCGAGAAAGGGGTCTTTTTCTTCCTATCTTCTTCTTCTTCATCTTCCCCTTGGATCTTCCCTTGTGGTCGGCGGGTTTGGCAGCCAAAGGAGGCCGGCAGCGCAAGGGTTGGAGGTGGTATTGCCGACGGTAGCAAACCCTAGGGTTAGGGTTCTTGCTTGGTGTGAAGAGGTGATTTTTGGAGCCCTTGGTGATTCCGGTTCTCGGTAGCTCATCGCCCACACGACGTCAAGAGGGAAGGGACATAAGGTAGAAGGCTACGAGGTAAAGGAAGGTATAAATTTCTTCCTTGGCTCCTTGTTATTCTTATCATTTCATGTGGATGTTAATTGATTATTATGGTTTTGATTATTTGTTAATCATTAATGATAATTAATTATTGGACCCCGATAATAAACAAAAAATTTGGCGATCCACTCGTCGTCTTTTCCGCGGTCGAACGGTTAGGCAAATTACAAGGCTCAATCTTTGAGATTAACCAAGTTGTAATTTGAACCGATCGATACGATGACAAGATGGTCGTTTGAGATACGAGTCTCCATTTGAATTAATTTTTTAATTCGTAGACATGGATAGGTCTCTCAAGGACGACCAAGTATTCGCTTAAGAAGCCCGCCAAGCCATACCCCATCACTCGTTACCTAACGATCTTCTACTGTATGACCCTCCCCTTTTGGACGTCGTGTGGGCGACGATCTACCAAAAACCGAAGCCACCAAACACCACCTTTTTATTCCTCTTGTTTGCACCAATCACCCTAGCACCAAGAAGGAGGTGTGCTAGACACCAAAAGGCCAACCTCCTTCACAGCTTGCGCTGGAAATAGCAAGGAGAAGAAGTCGCCGGTAGCCCTAGCTACAAGGCGAAGATATCCCAGCCACAAACAACTGATCTTCTCCTTCATAACTTGCGCCGGCGATCCCAACAACAGGGAGAAGTGGCTGCCGGCAGCCCTAGCTCCAAGGAGAAGATATCCCGGCCCTAAGTGTAGATTATCGCTTGGCGGTTTCCAAGACAACCACGTGGTCGTATCTGAGAGACATCTCTATGTCCACGGATTAAAAAATTTAATTTGAATAGAGACCCGTCCTATAATGATTGATTCATCGTCGTGTTAGATAATCCAAGTCACAACTTAGCCACAAAGGCTTTGTAACTTTCTGGATTAACTAACCGCAAAAAAGATGACGATTTGGATCGCCGATTTTTGTGTTTATCTTCGGGGTCCAATTAATTATTATTATCCAAGATTTCAAATCAAAATAATAATTTAACACACATGAAATGACAAGGCAAAGCATAATGGCACAATCAAAACAAAGCGTAAGTAAATTGGAGCTCGGGAGAAATATACCTCACCGTTTACCTCGCAGTCTTCTATCTTATGACCCTGCCCTCTTGGACGTCATGTGTGCGATGATCTCCCAAGACGTGGAGTCACTAAGGCACGCGAATCATTCCTTCCTATTCTCCTTCCCTTGCGCCAAGAGACAAAATCCTAGGGCTAGGGTTTTGCTTCTCCACCAGGTGACCCTTCAAGGAGAATCAAGGTGAAGTCGAGAGGATAGGTTCCTCTCCTTCACCACCAGCACACCAACCTCTTTATTTTCTTCCTTTCTCACGGAAGCGACACCACAAGGAAGAAGAAATCCTCCACCTGCTCCCTTTTCCGGCGACAAACACCACAAGGGAACAAACCTCGCCGACGCACCACCCTTCTTCCTCCTTGCTCCCACGCGCCACAAAAGGAGAAGAGAGATTCTACTTTGTCTTGTGAACATCCGCAACAAGAAGAGCCGAAGAAGAGAGTGGAAGAAGATGAGAACTTTGAGTACTCTCCTCCTCCACCGCTGGTGCCGACCTCCTCTCCTTGCGCCGCCGAATTCTTCCTCCGCCCTCCTTGCCGCGCGCCACCAAGGATAAGAGACAACTCCTCCCTTGCTCCGTGACCGAATGCGTCCTTGAGGATGAGAAGAAAACAAGAGAAGAAGAAGAGGAGGTGTCCTCTTCTTCCTTCTACCGCCGACGGCCAAGGGATGAGAGGAGAGGAGAGTAGTTGATTAAGGGAGAGAGGGAGAGAGGTTGGGTTTATATAGGTGATTAGTTAGTTTTAATTGGAAAAAATTTTCCAATTAAAATTGGATTGATTATAAAAATTTATATAGAATAATTCCACATTAATCTAATGATTAATTCCTTTAATTATTCCATCCAAATTTTTATATAGAATAATTCCATAATTATTCTATGATTAATTCCTTAATTAATTTCGAGATTAATAATTATATTAATCCCAAATTAATTCCTTAATTAATCCAGCCTTTTATCATGACTCTAATGGGGCTTTATTGGGTTAAGATAGAGACCATGAGGAGGAGTTGGTTCTTGGCCCTCTAATGGATCCAAACTCGATCCATTAAATGGAGATCCATTCCACTAAAGGATCCCACTGTACTTCCTCACTGATAACTACCATTTTGTTGATAAATTTAGGCTATCAAATCCATGTTTTGATCCGCTTTTATATGCTTAAGTTTGCATTTATATTAGGTTTCATGTATTTCCTCTATTTTGGCCTTTAATTCAAATCTTTCTATATTTGAGATATTTTAGCATTAATTTTGAATCTAATTTTGTAGGCTTCAAATGACCATGGACCTAGATCAGATTGGACCAGACTTGAGTCAGAATTGGATCCGGATCAAAGTGATCAAGCTTGGATTAATATGAGCTGTCCGATCAAGAAACGGCTAGATCTGAACCATCGGTCAACTTCTGATTAATCTGAGTTCAAGATAGAGTCAATCATGACCACTGATCAAGATCTGAAAATTTCATCCAAATCAGAAGCAATTTGACCGTTGGATCAAGCTTAAGAGGATCTAGATCATCCATTCAAAAGAAGGGAAGATCTGAGCCATCCGTCGCAGATCTGATTGATTCAGATCAAGGAGGAGTAGATCAGAGCCACAGATCAAGATCTGGGAAGTTTGGTTCAGATCTAAGAACATTCGACCGTTGGATGAGATTGGAACAATTACAGCCGTCCATATTTTCAAATGGGAATTTAAATTAGAAACTCCCTCTCCGCCAGTTCGTGGTCGCGTCGCGTAGTAGCAGAGTAGTTTCAGATCGTGAGTTTTTCTTCTCCATTCTTCGTTTCTTCATCAATTCTTTTGCAGTTTCCTTCGTAGATCGTGTGGCGACCACATCAAATCGTTTCTTCTCAAGATTTCGGATCAAGGAGGTAAGTTTTTCTGTTTAGATTGCTAATCAAATCTCACAGCTGAAGGTGTTTCGGTGAGGGTTTCGCCAAAGCTTGTTTTCACTTATCGATCCATTGTCGATCGCTGGATCTCATCTTCTGGATCTGTTGAAGCGCTGAGAGGGGTTCTTGAAGTGTTTTGATGGTTTCTGAGTCGATCATCATCCAGCCGGTTGAGAAGGAATAGCTTGGTGGAAGCGTCTCAGCTACTGATCGGTGCGGTGATCGGACAGAGGGTTCTCTGATCAGTCCCGTGACCGATCAAAAGAGAACCTGATCGGTCGGTTGACCGATCAGGAAGGGCAAAACAGAGCAGCTGAGCAAAGAAGTCTTCCTTTGTTGGTTTTTGAGCTAGGGGGTTCATAGCTCAACCTTCGTGTGATGACGAAGGGAAGTTTTGGATATGAAATTGACTTGATGTTCTAATTAGGATTATTTTGGTTTAAACATGTATTTCTTCAAGTTGTTCTAGTTTGTTCCTCTACACTTCAAGCCAAGTGCTTAAGCCATGTTTGTTTTCATTTTCTTTATCTGCAATTAATTCTCTTGCAAATTAGTTTTCTGTAATTTATTACCTGCAATTTGTTCTTTAAGTTCAATTCTATAGTTTGAATTTAATTGCTTAGTTGTTAACTAGATCAAGTTTAGTTTCCGAACTTTCCTAGTTCATTTCTGCTTAGTTAAGCCCATTTTGTTCCGCAATTGCTATTTCATATTGTCAATTCCTTATCGCCAAACCCCCCATTTTATTAGAAAACCCAAAACATCAAACGATAAATAAACTTGCAAGCTCGAGTTAAACATTCATTCAACTAGTCCTTGGAAAAATACGACCTGAGGCCCCTATTCTACCTTTAATCTTGCTAGCAAGGTTTTCAGCTTTATAAATATCTAAATTTGAGTGCTCATCGTGACACTAGTATTGGGCATCCATCACTCACCAACCCCCATATTTTCATATGGGCTCCACTTATTACGAGTCGTCCATCTCCCCGTGTTTAAGATATCGTATGCCCGATAATTAATTCAATTTACTGATAATTAAATTAATTATCTTTTTGATCCTTGATTAGTACCACTCAACCTTTTCGACATGTCGGACCATGGTCCACTTGCAAGATTTGACATGACTATCCTTTTGAGCTCACCAAGGGGGCATCATCACCCTGACTCACCAGGACACAGATTCCGTCAATAATCAACGGCACATCATATTATTAATATTATTTCCCAACTCACCGGGTCTATTGATCTAACAGAATAGATCTCGCATATGGGTAAATCAAAGAAATAATAGTTAATAATATATGCCCGCCATTATTTCGGGATTCAGAGATCGTACTCCGTAATAGCATCCGAGGTCTAATCCAATTTACTAGGTCAGTACAAAAATTGGATGACCTCTCTTTTGTGTTGGTGCTTGGATAGCTATAGAGGGGGGGGGGTGAATGTAGCCAGACACAAAACTTAGCTCCTTTTGAACTCTCTGCACTTAAGGGTTAGCTGCAGCGGAAACAAACAACACAAACAAAATTGTAGAAATGAAAAACAAACCAAACAGACACTAACTCGAGGATATACAAGGTTCGGGGATAACTTGCCCCTACTTCTTGGCGTGCCCGTGAGGTGGGCGATCCCTTGATCGTCAGCAGATCAAGCCTCGGTGACCTGGATAAAACTGTGCCTCCTTCTTGGTGGAGAAACCTCTCCACAACAAGTCTCTAGATGATATAAACTAAGCTCACGAGACAATGAAGAAGGAAAGCTCACAGATACAACAGCAACGCTCAAGAGTGAAGACTACACAGAGAGCTCAAACCACAGCAAACACTTCCCCAGGTTTTCCTGTTAGTTCTACCCGCTCCTCTGCATCTCTGCTTCCTCTTAAGCTCCTGCTCCCATCGCCAAGCTCCATCAGCATCCACTGAGCCACAGCCTGACCCCCTGACTCTACTGAGCGCTCAGTCCCCAAAGACCTCTTCAACGGAGCCTCTGTCAGTCGCCAGCCGCGCCAGGAAGCCCGTTGAAACCTGGAAACAGAAATCAGCCAAACTGACGAGAAGAAAAGTCTCCAGTTGACCCTCCTCCATTGTTTGAATCCTCCCTGTATCACCTGCACACTTATCATAGGCTTACCAAATACATATCAAACAATATCAGCAAGTAGCAGAGAAAACGCAGACGCGATCAGAAGTCTGACAGCTATTTTAAATTAAAGTTCAAACACTGATCGGTCACTCCTGATCGGTCACCAGACCGATCAGATGTATCCCTGAACGATCAGGCTCCAGCTTGATCGGTCCAAAGTGGGAATAGAGGAATCGTGAACTGACCCTGATCGGTTACCAGACCGATAACATATCAGGGATCGGTCACCAGACCGATCCAGCAATTTGCTTGCCACACCCCGCAGTAAATAAACTCCTGATCGGTCACCTGACCAATCAGGGTGTGGCCTGATCGGTCACCTGACCAATCAGGGTGTGGCCTGATCGTCTGGTGACCGATCAGGAGCCATCCTGATCGGTCAAGGTGAGAAATGTTGCGACAATTTGATCGGTTAAGCGCCCGATCCAAATTTCTCACAAAGACCTACTGATCTCTCTCTGATCGTTCCCTAGAACGATCAGAGGCCAAGCAGAAACCTTTCTGTTCTCTCCCTGATCAGTCACCAGACCGATCAGACTTCTCTGGATCGGTCACCAGACCGATCCACAACAGGGAGTTCGCGCCAACTCCATGATCAGTCTCTAGACCGATCCAGCGACTTCCTGTAACGCCCCAAAATTTCCCATATGAAATATTATGAAATAGATGAATTCATGAATAGGAAATATTGTGAAATTCATGATATATTATCATGAAATATTATGAAATATTATGAATTCATAAATATGAAATATTATGGAATTCATGAAATAGTATCATGAAATATTATGAAATATTATGAATTCATAAATATGAAATATTATGGAATTCATGAAATAGTATCATGAAATATTATGAAATATTATGAATTCATAAATATGAAATATTATGGAATTCATAAAATATTATCATGAAATATTATGAATTCATAAATATGAAATATTATGGAATTCATGAAATATTATCATGAAATATTATGAATTCATGGAATATAATTAATTTTATGAAATTTCATGATGGGCTTGGCTTAATGGGCTTGGATTAGTGCAAAATGTGATAAAAAGGAAATATAGAAGGGAGGAAGCAGGGATTGAACCTTGAACCTCCTAGTTGCACTAGCAATGTCTTAACCATTGTACCAAGCCATGTTTTTGTAGAGGGAATAAGGAACATGCTTGCTAAAAGCTAGGGAAGTGAAGAGACATGTCTCTTCATGAGAAAAGTATAAATAAGGGAAAGGAAGTTAGAGTAACTTCCTCTTTCTCTTCTTCTTCCTCTCCCTCATCACCGAATTCACCCTTCTTCCCCACTTCAATTTTCGAAAAGTGAACCTAGGGTTCTAACCCTAGGAAATTGGAAGAGTAAAGGAACCCTTTAAGGTTCTTACCTTCTACTAGGGCCAAGATTGCTAAGAGAAGGCAAACAAGGGAAACACTCACCTTCCTTCAACCAAGGGCATCTTAAGAGGTTAGAGAAGGAGAAAATCAAGCGAAAGGATGTAAGTATCCCTCGCCTGCAGTGTAATAGTTATAGTATGTTTTCTCCTTGATTGTTTTAGGAAATGGGGACTTTTTCCCCTTTGTATGTTTCGGCCACCCCCCTTAGGGGAAGGCCTTGGTTCTTTCCTTGATACATGAGAAGACTTTTGAGACTTAGAGTATTTATGTGTGATAATTTTCTTCATGATGGCATGAACAAAGGAAGAAAAAAAAACTAGGGTTTCACCCTTGGAAGGTTTCGGCCACCCCCTTGAGGGAAGGCCTTGGTTCCTTTTTGGTTACATGAGTAGACTTTTGGAACTTAGGATATATGGATATGTGGTTTATGCAAATTGTTGTGAACAAACCTAGGGTTACACCCTTGTGAAGGTTTCGGCCAACACCCAAAAAGGGTACCATGGTTACCCCTTGATACATGAGTAGACTTTTGAACTTAAGGTATATGTATATGTGTTTTTCTTCATGGTGTTATGAACAAAATTGTAGGGTTTTGTTCTTGAAGGAGTTTCGGCCACCCCCCTTGGGGAAGGCTTTTGGTTCCTTTTTGTTACATAAGTAAACCCCTTAGCACTTAGAGTATATGTGTATATGTATCCTT